>VZSC01006801.1:11375-88712 GCA_013398225.1 Steatornis caripensis | reverse complement strand
GTCCTCATCTTGGAGCACTACACTATATATCTTGCAAAAATATCCTCCACCAGTATAAATAAAGACTTTAAACTTGTCACTCCTTATTAATATCACGGCATTAGAAACCAGAGACAAACGGGAGGAGGGCAAAATTGTTGTTTCTTTATTTAGAAATGAAGTACATGGGGAAAAAAATGTCTCACCAGTTACAAGGCACACTGCGATGCCACATTCCACTAAGATTTTGGTGCAAGGAATATAACAGTCTGTATCTGTTAATTTTTATAACACTTAACACTAACTGGAGCAGAAGGAAAATGCAGCATGCTCCTTTACTGCTGTTGTTTATGGCTAAGTAAGGGAAGCCTATGGAGCCTGTAGGTAAGTTGTTATCTAAGAGATCATTCGTTACTCAGTCAGGTCTGTACAGGAAGACAAGGCCATCATACACTGTTGAGATGGCTGATCGTTGCTCAAGAGTGGTTAGAAACGTCCGACCTGAGTTCATTCTTAAGATAAGTTGTCTTCTTCAATGTGTTCACAGTCAAATCACCACCTGCATCTCAGCTGTATGGCAAAAGACTTTAGAACAGAAAGGTACCTGTACGCACATCGTGCCCTCGCACACCCTCCTTTCCTGTAAAATGAAATTTGGGTGTTCGGAGAGGAAAAGAACAGAGGTGTCCTCCAATGCTTTCCACAGTCTGGATGACTGGGGACCGGAGCTGCAGATGTAGCCACTCACCCTGCCATCTAAGTGCAGCTGAACAGTGACAAGGGAATCTCAGTGCACTAAATTGTTGTGTACGTAATGGTGTGTAATCTTACGTGACATGATTACTCAGGGGAGAGAGTATGTTATTGATTTGAGTTATGAGCACCTTCTGGCATATCACGTTGTTGACGAGATAGGCAATTCTGTACCCAGATTATACACATGCACCCATCATCTGCACTTCTTTAGTGAAATGGCTATTAGTTTTCGCACAAGAAACACTCTAATTTTTGTAGGTTTTGTGCCTTGCTTGTTTCACCTTGCCAGATTTATCCCAGCATGATTTTTAATAGAAATTTTTAAATAACTTAATAAAAAAGTTGACAGTCACGTATGTAGCAGGTATGAGAACAGAAGAACTAACACCTCCAGATACTGACATTAAGAGGATTGGTGCTTTAAAAAAATTCTTTATTCTTACAGCTCATAAAAAGTATGATAGCAGCTGCTGATACCAGGAAGCAGGATGGTATCCAATACATGCACACATACAAAACATGCAGGGCAGAATCTTCTGTCTAGGTGGAATCTATTCAGCTGTTTTGAAACGCAAGTATGAAGTGGTAATCGGACTGAGTAGAGTATAGTCTACTTCATAAAAAGTAAAAGCTGATGGACATTTGAAACATAAACCACAATTTTCACTGTGCTTTCTCTGATTCATCAAGATTCTCCAACCAGGCCAGATTCGGTCTTGCCTTCGAAAGCATACAGCGCAATTTCTGCATCCACCATCTTCAAAGCCATCAGCACTCCATGTGGGTGCAGTTATGGGCTCCTGGATAACGCCACATGCAGGTTATTCAAAGTATTTCGTGAAATGCTCAGTTCTTGTGCAGTTTCTAGAAGGGTACCTTACCAAGCCTGCCGAACTTCGAGGTTAGACGCTGTAGAAATATGTATGGTACAAATATTTCGGAGATGAGACCATTCGAAAATCATATCATCCTGAAAGAAAGATGTGTCAAGGAGGAGGCATTTTTAGGTTTTGGGGCAAGTTTCTTAGATGGAGGATAACAGCTGTCTAAAGACTGGCATAGTGAGGTGGGCTGTGCTGGGTGTAGCCAGACGATGGAGCGTAGCGGTGTGGCAAGGAGATTAAGACACTATAAACTGAAGTACAATGCAGAACACTATAAAAAGTTAAAGTTCAGTCTGTGATCGGTGAAAGCAAAGAAGGAAGCAATGATTTCTAAGTTGTCATGTCAGCCCAGAGGATTTTGGTTTTTGATACGTTCAATAGATACTCAAACACAAACTACACCTTATCCTGGGCCAAACTGCATAAACGCCTATACAAATGTTTAATATTACATGGTTGCTATTGACATTTACAGGATTTTGACAAATGCATAAGTTTGCTTTCCCATTTCTACTTCAGAAACTGGACACAAACATTGACTATCAAGCCTCCCGACAACAGTTCCTAGACTGCACATGCTAGGATTTAAATTTCCCAAGTAAAAATTTTTCCCAGTCCTCACAAGAACCGTGTAAGTTAAGAATTTCTCATTCCATGATGCCTCCAAGGACTAAAATGTCCAGGCTTGGTTTTCCTCAGCTGCATACACTCCAGTGTGAGTGATGATGGGTTCAGCCATTCACGCAATGTACAGGGAGGGAGCGCTCATGTTACTCTGCCATAAATGTGTTGCATCCTCATGCCTCGTGGAAGGGGGGAATGTGGTAACAGAAGCTCCTCATAGCTAAAAGCTGGCTGCCATGCAAACTGCTGGTTACGAACTTCAGTTTCTTCAGACGTGCTGAAATCCTAATGGGGATACTGATTGCTACTACAGGCATTTTAGAAATGTTTTTTATGATGGGGTTTTGCGGTAGCTACCGGGGAAAGAAGATGCCCACCTCCTTCCAACATTTGAAGTGCTGTGTTAGAGCAATCTTTTCTCTTGACTGGGGAGGTGCAATGCACTTTCAGTGAGTGCTACTTGTGCACTAAAGGCGTTGCCGCTTTGGGGGTGGTTAGTGTCAGTTAATTTGCTGATTTGGAGAGGGAGAAGAATGAAAACATCGTAAAAGCCCAGTTATAGGGATGAGAAGAATGAGTCCTATTTCTGTCTCTTCATGTTAGCTTAGATTTCTCTATTCCATTTGTATAAAGAAAGTGTAGTTTTAATTTACATGTGTCCCAACACTTAAAGCACCGATTTTTTTAAAAGATATTTTTTTGGTCTTTGTATAAATAGTGCTATAAAAGTAGTCTAACAAGTTATTTTCGTTATGATTTAGCATTGTTCTGCCAAGCCCTATTTAGTCACATATTTAGGAAAATTTTTTCCTCTACTTTTCAAGGGAATTGTGAAAAAACAACCTAAATTTGATCTTTGCCTTAACCTCTCCGGGTAGAGAAAAATCATGCAAAAAACATGCCACTTAGGATTGTTGTAAAGTGGGTTTCATACTGTACTTTGCTTCATGTTTTTTTGCATATAGAAGTCACACAAAAGTTAAGAACATTGGATTGTATAAAAACCCTGAGACATATAAATATCACATGTCTAGGCAAAAGTAGCTGTCTAGGCTCACTCTGTCATTCATGGCGAGAGAAAGGGGCATCCAGTGAGCCATTCATTCCACTTTAAAAAACCAGTTGTTTAAGACTTGCAGAATTAATTGTCCTCCTCTTTCTCTTCATCAGAAGGAGTATGAACGACTAGTTTAGAAAGTACATTTAATTTTTAGCAGATGAAATTGGTTATTCTGCGTATATTACTATTTCTGCCAGCTCGTCCCAGGTTTCTTCAGATTGGCCATGAGTTCTTGGCTGCATGTGAATACAGCTAGGAATTAGGTCCCATATGGTTCTGGACACAACCCAATACTAAAATCAGACGGGTTACTTCTAATCTGGGAATTCGAATCCACCTCAGACCCAGAAATCTGAAAGCACTCAGATTGAAACTTCTTTTTTGACTGGGTGCTCCTTAACTTCAAAGTCCTCAGCATAATGTACATGACAAGAGGAAGGCAATGTAGAGAGAGGAAAGAGTGAGTCGGCAGAATTCCACTCTCTAAGGCCAGGAATAGATTTGCCGTTGTTAGCAGATCTGCCACTAAACACAGCAGACAATCCTGTAAATATCACAGCATGGCACTATCTGCATCTTACAAAAGATCACGCCAGTGTAACAGTGATGTGGTCTCCTCTACAATATACAGCTCCAGCGTTAAAAGAGGGCAGGGTTGCCATCATGCCCTTACATCTTATGCTGTGGAAAGAATGCGAGATATTTTTATAGTTGTCTGGGCTCCCTCTGTTCCTTTAGGTGTCTCTCCTCAGGCAGCCTTCCAAATGCAAGGCTATCATACAAGCAAAATCAATAAATAAAATAATTAGATTAGCATTGCACATACAAACCCTAGGAATTTTAAAGGAACAGGTTAGAAACATGGAGTTTGCATGGCTTGCAGTTTGAAAGGCCAGAGAGCAGATAAAACCTGACAGCTAATCCCTGGTGATTGCTGAGAAAGTTCTAAATGTGACTTTTAATGCTTTATTTTTTAAAGGCAGATAAAATAGTCAATAATTACTATAATTTTGGAGAACTTGACATTCTTTGCTTATTTTCTTATGTTCTTTGTTGATGCTTCATTCAGGATGAAGCTGTTCTAACCCATATGTTTTGCAGGCACATGCGGTGAAACGGTTCCACAAAGTTCTCCAAAACAAAATGGATATGAATGAAATTATAGACAACACTGACCCTGGTGGAAGCCCATTGGCATTGGGCATCCTATTTTTAACAGAAATAGACCCAAGGTAGAATTTTAGAGGCCAAACCCAGCATTTCTTCAAGTACAGACTTACTGGGATGAATGCACTGGTGCTCCTGTCTGCTGTTAACTTCCACCCATGACTCTTCTAGAGCACTGCAACTGCTGGAACTCCAGTGAAAAATGTTTCCGACCCATTTCTTGCCTGAGTGAGAGGACTGAGAGGAACTGTAGCACTGCACTGTTCTGTGAACACCACAAGTATTGCCAGCACTAGGACTAGGACAGATGGGAATTATTAAGGCCAGCTGATTCTATGTAGGATTTCCACTCTCATCACATCTCTGAACACAGGCACATGCTCTTTTCACATGACTCACAAGGTTCATGTGAGGGACAGTACGCCAACCCCATTTATCCTTAGGCTATACTGCTGTGACTAAAGACAGGATTTTCACTAGTATAAGGCAACACTAAGATTTTCATTTTTTTTAATCGAGCAATAGAAAGAACTAGTTAGATAAAAAAATATCTTTGTAAAGACCACGGGAATATAGAAGGAACCTCCAACACGATGACATAAGCGAGCAGTGGACAACAATAAGCTAGTGAAGAAAGCTAGATGGGAAGTGGAATGGTAATCGTACTAGAAAAGTGGACGATTTGTGTATATACAAGAGGAAGTGAAAAGAATATATGTCTTAGGAATGCTGGAGTAAGGGGAATGCCAGCATTTAAGACACTATCACAAAAGGAAAGGGAAAATTCTGGAAACTTTTTCTGAGAGATTTGAAGAGAAACCACAGAGAAAGAGTGAGAAGTGTAATTGGGAAGGAAAAGCCAGAAAAGCTAAATATTTCTAGAAAGCCTTCATTATTGTTTGAGGTACCTGAGTTGCAGACGGTAATGCTTTAAGGTTAATCCTACTTTGCATCTTTCTTTGCTTCTAATCTCTTATCATGCAGAAGCTTTCCGGTACTCAATACCTTAGCGTGGTACTGGGAAGCAAGGAACACACATTTTGCTGCTGATCTCAATCCCTCCGGTTATACTGAATATTGACAATTTTCGTATTTATGCACTACCTTTGTGCACTGCTGTACAGCCTTACCAGAAACCTCGTGGTAAACTCATAAGCAACATGCAGAAGAGCTAGTAGTGTCTCACGTGTGAAGTATTATTCTTTTGATGATAGAGACTTGTTCTTCACCTTCCTTCCATAGAACTCTACACCATATTTGTCCTGAAAACTCAGACTTGCATGTTTCCACATACACATATCCTACCTGCCTGACTGAGGCAAGAAAGGACGGCAATGAGACTCCAATATTTCAGTCCTGGCAGACTTTGGCAGTTCTAAAAGAATGACTGACTTGTTTCTTGAAAGTCAGAACATTATGAACAAACAGAAGATGAATGTAGAAGAAAGATAGAAGAGTCAGCAATTTAAGATATAGACACACATCGGTGGAATTACACAAGTACTATCACTTCACCAGGAGATGGAGGAAAAAAACATAGATAGATCGAAGACTTTCTGCAGAAGCATTCTTCGAGCTGGAAACATAAAAAGAGGGAACGGATGGTCTTGCAGAGTGCAGGGTGAGAGAACACGCAAGTGAGTGAGACAATAGGAGGCAAAATGTGTGGTGGTAGATTAAAGAGTACAGAACTGATTACTTAAATGGGACTTGTCATATTGCACTTGAAGAGTGTGATCAGCAAGCCGGAATTTTCTCAGATTTTTAAACCTAAAAAGTGCTATATTATTCTTGTGTCAGGGAAGACACCATGGGGCACAGCTTCACCATCTTCAGGAAAACAACGAAAGACACCGTGCCTGGGTGCTGTGTGTTAACCCCAGTGGGCAGCTCAGCCCCATGCAGCCGCTCGCTCGCTCACCCCAGTGGGATGGAGAGAGAAGCAGAAGGGTAAATGTGAGAGAACGTGTGCGTCGAGATGAAGACAGTTTAAGAGGGAAAGCAAAAGCTGCGCATACAAGCAAAGCAAAGTAAAGAATTCGTTCACTACTTCCCACCGGCAAGCAGGTGTTTAGCCGTTTCCAGGAAAGCAGAGCTTCATCATGCATAACGGTTACTTGGGAAGACAAACGTCGTAACTCTGAATGTCTCTCCCTTCCTCCTTCTTTCCCCAGCTTTTTGTTACTGGGCATGTCATATGGAATGGGATACACTTTTGGTCAGCTGGGGTCAGCTGTCCTGGCTGTTTCCCTTCCCAACCTCTTGTGCACCCCCAGCCTGCTCGCTGGTGGGGTGAGCATGAGAAACAGAGCAATCCTTGACAGTGCCTAAGCACTGTTCGTCAATAGCTAAAACACTGGTCCGTTATCAACACTGTTTTGATCACAAATCCAAACCATAGCACCATACCAGTTGCTATGAAGAAAATTAACTCTATCGCAGCCAAAATCAGTACACCAAGGAAATGCAGTACCTCCTGGAATGGGCATGAAGTGTAGTGACTTCTTGTCTTCGCTTGACATTATAAGCTCTCTCCTTTGCACCGCCTCAGCTTTGTGGGAAAAAAAGTCTCTCCATGTTGTCTTTTTACCAAAAACAAGGAATTTATTGAGATTTAGCCAAGCAAACAGAGGATGAGGAGAGCAAACTTAAACATCTGCCTGTGCAAGCAAGGACTGGCAACGCTCTGCCCTTATTTTTTCAAGTGTGCTTTTTAGGCGATCTGTGGGGAGCTGTCTGCTGCATGAATGGAGCTTCCTCTTCAATATGGGTCTGGGCTGCCGCCGTCAGTACTGCCAGCTTACGGGGCAGTGATTGTCACACAATGGGGGAAACGGTCGAAGCAAAACCAAGCCCTTCGCGATTCTCCCCCTCTGTGCTTGCCTTCAGGGCTGCCTTGGATGAGTGCTCAAAGATTATATAACCTGGCAGCAGCTCTTTAGGCTGGTTTGTGAGCCTACAATATCTGCTGTAGCTTGCTCTGAATAAAATGGATATGCTTGTTCAGAGTTATTTAAATACCGCTGTCATGAGTGTAGCTTCTCTCAGAAGTGGGGCACCATCAAAAGTTCACATTTTTCCTAATTCAAACAGTTTGCAATAATTAAATTGTATGTGTCTGTGTTTCTACGTCAAAAAGGCTAAATAGTTGGCAAGCCTCCTAAAGTAGGATTAGACTGCAGACCAGCTCAGACAATGCTTCCAGGCATTGGGGATGTACTGCAGAATCAGTTTAATAAAGTCTGATTAGATTACTTTCTCTGGTCAATTTGAAACACACTGGCCATGGGATAAATCATCTTTTTATCTCACTGCACTGCTCTTTTTCTTTGCTGCATCATATTTTAAAAGTATTAAACATTTTTTAAACATTTATGTATTTACAGATGCAAATAAGCATAATCTCATGTATCCCCTGT
Source organism: Steatornis caripensis (assembly GCA_013398225.1). Classification (NCBI taxonomy): domain Eukaryota; kingdom Metazoa; phylum Chordata; class Aves; order Caprimulgiformes; family Steatornithidae; genus Steatornis; species Steatornis caripensis. Next base: position 80,823 of record VZSC01006801.1, on the reverse strand, counting down.
TGCACCAATGCAGTCTGACATTATAACCCAGTCTCAAGGATCCACTCATTGCTTGAGAAGTTTGCCTTCTTAATATAAGTTATCTCTCTTTTTCTTTTTCCCCTACATAAATGACCTTGTTAGCATTACAAAAACCCTTTCATTTCTTATCCTGAGCTGTCAAGATAGCAGGTTGTGTACTGAAAACAGTGGTAATGTTAAATGTTTTCTGACAAACTACTAGTTTAAGAAGAATGTCGAATTCTAGTCATTTGGGATAACATGTATACGGATCTGAATATCTTTAAACTTGATGTACTACACGCTATGTGGAACAAATACGGAATTATTCAGAATATCTGAGTCTACAACTCCTTTGTTTAAGTTTTCAGTGCTCACAACAACAGAGCTTGCATTACACTCGTTTCCTACTTGATGCCATGATTAGTAAAAGAGGTATTTAAGTATGCAAGGCAACACGAAATATGCCTTCCTCTGACCTCTTTTTATGATGCTGGGTTATGCCAGCAAACCTTAGCAGCCAGCTAAGCTCCTTGAAAATGCATTGCTCCAGCCTGGTTTGCCCTTCACCAGTCTGCGCCCAGTCACTTCTCCAAGCTTTTATCAGGTCTGGAGCTGATACAAAATTCAGTTGCATCATGTACATTTGTATTCCATTTTCCATGGGAATCAAGAAACGTTTCACCTTCTTCCAAGGTTAGTATTTCTGTATAGTACCATATCAAGAAGTGAATGGATGCAGGTGTCCTCCGTGAGCTCTGGAACGACATTCAGTAGAACTATGTGTAGTACCTGGAGGTGATGATAAGAATACACAGTGTCCAACCCAGAGGCCATCGTCTATGTGAGGGACCAATCCTATCAAATGCTGCTCAAGTTTCTGTTTCACTGTCTTAAGTTCTGAGCAAGGGTTCTCAGTGGTTTCCAGGCTCATTCAAGTGAAACAGCCCAGGATGAGTGTCAAGGGAAAATAAGTTTTGCATTATAAATGACTACTGTCACAAGAATGCAGAGTTGTAAAAAATAAAGGGGAAAATAGAATCAAGTATTTTCAGAGTTTCAATTTAAGTGTATGGTGATAGTGGTTTCGTGCCTGTTTGAAATTTATTTCATTAAACTGATAATTTAAAACAGATGATGTCCATGTGGTCTGTCTGTTCATACATTCTTTTCGTTTATTTTCTTCTAATCTAATTAACACATAGAGACATTTCCCTCAGATTAGATTTACGCACTGTTTTCAAATAGCTGAACAGAGTGTGGATAGAGAAAGCAGAGGGGCAACATCTTCCCCTCGTATTTTCTGGGGAGGCTGCAAGGACTAGACACGGAGCCCTGACGCATCCTGTCAGATCGCTGTTAAAAGTTCAAAGAAAAATGCACACTGCAGTACTCACGTGGTGGGTTTTTTTAATAAGCTTTCTGCAAATATCCCACTTAGCACTAGCTGCCGTTGGTAGCTGGTGCCCAGGAAACGCAAGGTACGTCTCTAGCTTCTGCATGGAGCTATGATGGTCCAGGCATGTGAATAGCTTGAAAGCCTGAGATGCTCTGGCAAACCGTATTTCCTGAGTTTCCTCTGCCAAATTCAATCATCTTGTGAAATCTTACAAAAATTGAACACTGGTGTGCCTCAGAGCCTGGATTGGTGGGCTTTGTCTACTTGCTAGTGAAATGTCACTAGAGGCTGTTAAAACTTGGTTAAACCTCACAAACCAATTCACTTGGCAAAATATGTTAAAATAAACTGGATGGGAGCCAGAAGAGATGAGACAGGATTATTTAAATCTAATATGTGTTAGAATACAGCTTAAGTCCTCTGACCCTAATCACTTTCCACAGGAGTACATCAAATTAGGATCCTGGGACAATTTACGTAGGAATCTGTGTAAATGTACTAGCTTTGCCCTACGGAAGAATTCATTCTCTCGAATAATAAGTGAAAAACTTCATGTTAGATCCAGAGGCGATCTACGGGCATGAGAAAGCCCAGCATACAAACCGCAAACGCTGGTTCCGATTCTCAAGTATAGACACGGTGAATGATGAGACGCGCTGCACCTTTTGCAGCCTGCGTTGCTGCTCTTTTTTACATAAGCTCCTAAAGTTAACTCTCTATGGCAATGGTCGCTGTGCAGTTAGTAAGCTTTCATTTTCTTAGATTTCTTTTTGCCTTCAAATCTACCTTTGTCAGCTAATGCCCCGGGAAAAGCTGAGGTGGGCCTGGATAACATGGTGCTGTCTGCAGCGCCGTGCGTTGTTAGAGAAATTTGAACCAAGCTTGTGAGCAGGTCATGGTAATGACATTGCCTTAATGCAGGAACTGAAATTCTCAGGAGAGTTGTGACATGACAGCACTCAGAGATGCTTTGGACCTCTCCCATGGCCTCTGTTACTGTGAAAAACTGGGATGCCTTGAAGCACCTACAGGAGATCATCAGCGCTGACATCTGGGATTGTTTATTTGGCATGGATGCGTTCGCTCCTGTTTCTCTCAGCGTGATGGGAGCCGTTAGGTGGGTTGGGGGTGAAGTGGAATATAAGCGAAATTTTTTAAATTTACTTTACTTGATTTTCCAGCTTTTCAGGATTCCATTATTGTCTCTTAGTGTGTTCAGAATAACCCAGTTCAAAGCAAGACCATGTGCAGTTTGCCGTCAAAGCACCACGTTTCTGAAAATTTCTGCCTTCAGCTACATCCTTCTCTCTAAACTCATTTCTTATATTCATGAGGCTCAGAACAGCAGCACCACGTGTGGGGGCTATGAGTTTCTTATGGAAGTTTCATGCAGAAGTCACAATCAGTATCACATAGGTGCAAATACACAGTCTTCAACATTTTCCCGTGTATGAGAGAGACAGTCATGGAAAATTAGTCAGATAAGCAAGCGATTAGATACACAGGGATAGATCCTTAGGCACGTCCTAGCTGCTTTTTGCCTGTTCTGTATCACAGGGGTCAATGCAGCTAGCTTCCGCGTAGTTAGGAGCAGTCTATGCAGCACACTAAAGACAGCAGAAGAGTTGTAATAGCCATGACCTGTATCTGATATATCTACGTAAGACTTACAAGTGTATAGTTTAAAAAAAATAGAGTAACGTAGGGAGACAGGACATCTATTATGATATTGATAGAAGGAATTCAAGCTCATTTTCAGTGCAACAAAGTCAGCAACAAGAAATATATGCTTAGAAGACTAAAGTGTGCATGACATTTTATGGTGGTGTTATTTTAAACTACTAGCAGCCAAATGTTTCTACAGTCTTTGGTTCTTTCTGAATCACATCAAGTTGTTCATCGCTGGCATGCTTTTAGAAAACAACTGCAGCTGTGACAGTCTGTTTGGTAAGTTAACATTTTCTGTTATTTACTCTGAGTGAAGTCTCTTGCCGGGTTACAGAACTGTAGAAGTATTTCTGCACTCACAGCAAAAAGCCAAGAAACTCCCGGCTTTTCACCAGAACTGAAGCATTCTAGAAAGATTTTCACCTGAGATACCACGCTGCCAGCATTTACTTTCGTGAATGAATGCTGTTGTTTCTACCTAGGGAGGAATCCCCGTGAACACGTATATTAAAGACTTTTTAAAAATGCTCTCCATTCACTGTCCTCACGAAATCCTTCCATTTCTCAATAACTAAAGTAACACATTTCTCAATGATCTAAATAACATACGAGTGATGAATAAATCATTTGACCATAAGGCCAGATCCAAATTTTTATTTGGAGACTCGCAAGAGAGTAAAACGTTTACCCTAATCGGTATCTCCCGTTGTTCAGATGGTCTCACTAGGTCTACCTGAGTCTGTGACTTTAAACTGGCTCTAGATCCAAATTAATATTTGTTTTGGGACTTAAGCTGGGATTCCTACTGAAATCAGCCACAGTGTCATGAGCGTGAATATAACTAACGTCAATCACCTTTTTCAGAATTCTGTCTCGTTGCAACACAACTCCCCTTCTGAAAGCAAGAAATCTTTCACAGAGAATGAAATAAAACTTCTGTTAAACGCAATTCAAGCCTGCGGATTACCACGGGAATCTGCTGAAGTTTCAACTGCAGTTGCTGCTACAGTTCATCCCGAGCCATTCACAGTATTCTTGCAGCAACTGCAAAATTAATACTACAGGGGCTGTTGTGGTCCCTTTACAGAGCTGAGTAAAGGTCCTTTCCAGGACTGTGGTCTTTATGTACACGTCTCTAGGTTCATATCTACACAGTCATGAATTGCATGAGAAAAAAGTTTCCATAGGAAATAAGTTACGTCGTAGAAACCTGCAAGGCTTAACACAGACCTTCACAGATCTAGAATGATCAAACCCAAGAGATACCTTTAACAGTCAAGGTGTTAGGACACTTCTTGATCTGAGCTGTGAAATTAATCCAAGCCCACCATAACCCCAGCAGACAGCCAAACCAAGAGGTTAAAGCTTTCTCTTTTTCTTCCTCTCCCTTTCAGAATTCTTAGTTATTAATTCCAAATAAAACAGGTCTGGATGGACTGGCTTAAGCTTGCTGACTCTGTTGTGACAGTCTTTTTCTATCTCTCTCTGTTTTCTGTTTCAAAACTTCAACCTCCTTCTTCTCCCTCTTTCATCCTCTCCCCATCTTTGTGGCCAGCTTTATTCACAACTTCATCATTTTTCAGGTATGTGTAGAAATTACTTTTGCTTCTTACAAGCCTCACATAGATCTTGCTGACCGTTGCTGACCATCTCCTTTGAAGTTCTGCTTTAAGTAGTTCAAAGGTATGAAGGGGAACATGGAAATCCAAGGTTCTGATTACACACGGATAAGCAGAACTGGGGCCCGGTCTTACCTGGTAATCATGTATGTCAGCACTGGGAAGCAACATCCACAGCTGTGTTGACGATGTGCCTCTACTTTCATTATTGCCCTGTATTTTAAAAGCATCATTTCTTTCTAACGGTAAAATGTTTACTGGATAACTGAATTACAGTTATTTAAATGAAGAAAAATACAATATTTTGAAGGAAGAAGTAAACCTTTTTTTTTCCTCCTCTGTCAACTGCTTGCATTTATCTGACTTAGTAGGTGAGATATTCTAAATCTTCTAAGACTCCTGTTGTCCGTAAAGTCATCTCGGGTGTACAAAGAAAGCAAATGAGACACTGTGTCTTAAAATAGCCAATTATCACTATAGCACAGCTGGAAAATGTTCATTGCTTCTCCTTAGCAGTGTGGAAAGAGAGAGGAGGAGAGAGAGAAACACCAGTTTGTTTATTCAAGCCGCTAGCAATCGCAGTCCCGCTGCTTTCAGTCTGTCCCTTCCTTCAGCCAGAGTGACTGGCAGTTGTAAACATGTATTCTTCCCTTGCGAAACTCAGATATGAGCACTCTGGCTAGTACTGCTTGCTGGCATATAGAAATTATTCAAGAATATGATGTTATTTATCACAATACGTGCTTTGTGCTACAAATGCGAACACTCTTGAGCCAAAGAGTGGAATAGCTGTGTTCTGGGAGACCGAGGAGACACAGAAACTGAATATTAATTTTGAGTCTTTGGATTTTTGCTGTTTAATTTAAAACAGTTTTTCATAATTATTCAACGTTTTCAAAAATCAAGGACATCAGTTGCGACTATAATTCATTTGTAAGTGAATGTGGTACATAAACTCAGCTGCAGTGTGCCTTAGAGCCATAAGCGTGGACTAGAACGAAGCGAGTGTGCAGGTGATACAAACAACGACCGCCACAATGGCACCTGCAGGACCACGGTACGTCAGAGAGATAAAGCTGCTCAAACGTAGGCGTACCAGAACAACACCAGCCTTCCTTAGCTGCAATTCTCACGTTTTTAACAGTACACACTGTGTCAGGGAAGGGCGGGAGGGGAAACTCTTTCTCCTGTTTCTAATATTTTTGTACTTTGCAATGCATTATGCCCTATCACTTGGAGTTTGTGCATCTGAAAAATTCATCAGATAAATAAGTCTGCTTACTGGCTCAGGACTTGCAGGAAGTGGAGAAGGAGGCAACACGTAGAAAGTTCACATCTTTTTAGCTAATGACCTTCACTAATGCGTGGTATGTTTAAGAAATCATTTTACCGTAAGCTTGCTTGACACAACCTTAAGACTTATTACTAATCCCTCTGAAGGATTTTTTCTTCGACTGTCTAACGAAAGAACTCCAGTAAGTGTACTGAGCAAATTAAACGATGAGGCAGGCTGAGGGGAGCAGGCCGGAAAACGACTGATGAGATACAGGTGCTCAAGAGACTTTCAGGTGGGATGATTCACAAGGGCAGTGGAAATGGTTGTTTAAAGTATAAGACTAAAGATGCGTTATGCAACTCCATGTTTTATTACCCAAATGCAGCTTTAGCACCATCTGCTCATAATACTCTTTCTGCATTATGGAAGAGGACTAGAACTGGCTCCCAAAGAACGGGCCCGTGGCCTCCTGTTCCAAGTGTAAATTTCCACTTCTTTTTTCAGTTGGCTGTTTGAGAAGTATCCACATCCAGGGAGCTGAGAACCGTATTCCTTCTCACATATAAAATTAGCACTATTGACTAATAGATTCCAGCACCTCTTCCAGCACTATCAATACAAAACGTTGTTCCTTTGCCGTAATTAAGAATCATTTAGGCTACAAAAAGTAAGTTATTGATAGCTAATTAAGGATGTGGGTTTGTCATACCTGCTAGAAAGGTAAAGGAGATGATTACTAAAGAAAGAAAGTCACAATTTTGAGAGTATACATCGTGATCCAACTGTCAGGCTTGGGTATAACTGCAAGGTGTCCCACACGAGTTACTGTTAGCATGGACAATACTCAAAAAACAGGCACTCTAGAAAGGTGATTTCAATATTTGTCGCGGGCCCAAGTTTAAAACGTCAACAAAAATTCCACAATGGCTTTTAGTCAATACCAAAAATGAAAACCTGTACCTAAGTGAAGGTAATAAAAGCAAAGAAAATCAGTTTACTGAAAGCATTGAAGACTGCCTAGGGTACGACACTTTAGAACTACCAAAAAATGTAATTCCAGCAATGAGCGATACTCAGAAGATGGGCGTAGTTACCCCTGCTCTAAAACTTAGGGAATCATTTATATTTTCCTATATTCTGTCAGACGCATCTGTTACACCCTTATTAACTCCTCTCAGGTTTCTTTCAGGCACTTCAGTGTTTCTGTGTCAGGCTTAAACCCACTTGCCAACCGTGACTTGCCTTGCTCTTCAAATTATGTCAGAAGTGATAGGGATGTTGTAGGGGGTACAGACAAACACTTTCATGATTTTTTATTAACAGGAGGGACATTTTTAAATAACAAAATGATCTTTACTTCCCATCTTTTCTCCACTTCTATTAACATTTACTATAGAAAGAGGAAGAGCATAGATTTTTCAGGACACAGAAATTGAGCAATGCTGTGATGTCCCATGAGTACCATAAAAAATGCGGATTTTTTTCAGGATTCCTTTGTTTTTAACATAATAAATGGAAAAATGGGTAAGAAAACTTCTGGAGAGACTGTAACTGACATGCTGGTGAAATCTAAATGTAGAAAAGGGCAATAGTGGACAATGAGGTTAAGCAGAGATCTAAAGATTAGTGGAAGCAATAAACAGAAGGATTTTAAAAATGAAAAAAATATTGAGAATCTGGGAAGGAGAAAGATTTAAAAGCTACAAAGTACAGAGAACAAAAAACTATTTTGCAACTTCAGCTACAGATAACACTTCAGTAAATGCTTGTAAGTCATCACGATAATAATTTTAAAATAAATAACAATAAAAGGCTCAAGGACTAGTAGCTGGCTAGAAGCAGGGACCATAAATACAGCCAGTTTCATGAAATGATGCATTTGCTGAAGTCATTTTTATATTTAAAAGAATAAATATAGTTAGTAATAAAAAGCCAGAGATCAGCTAGAAGACGATAGAGAATGTTAACACAGAATGATAATACAGAATTGATAATATAAAGATACTATTGAAAAAGAGTTACATGAGATTTCAGTAAAGTTCAGAAGTTCGATATCTCACAGAAGATTTAAGTGGGGGAGAATGAGGTCTAAAACATATTTACAGCTGAAGTTTGTTTCAGGTTTTTTTCTCTTTCAGATTATCTTGATTTTGAGCAATTTTTAATTGAGCAATTTAAGATTCTGAAAAATACATTTTATTCAAAATAAAAAACATGTATAAAAGATAACGCTTTTGCTTCAGAGTGCATTTCTTTAAGATTACAGAACCAAATTCACAGCTACATAAACTTCTATTCCCTCTTGCTGTTGCAGCATATTGTCTCTTTCATACCAGCACGCAAAGGAGTTTTGCTCACAGAGCAAGGTGTAAGAAAGCAAGAACACAGAAGAAGAATAGGCGTGAACTTTCCTGTTCTCAACTTGTGCTGAATGAACACTGACGCTGAATTAGTGAGCTGATTAAGCGGGTTTATTATACACTCAAGAAAGCAAAGGAACTTTTCTTTATTAGATAGCAGATAAGTACAAGTATTTTCACTAGTGTGAGTAGAAAGCATGCTTCAGAATTCGACACAAAATAAGGTTAGGAAAAGTGGTTTTGCTGAGAATCACGCACCGCTGCCAAGGCTTTCCAAGTCTATGACCTTGCACGATCAGCTTATGGCCTACTTTTCAACGTGTCCCTTCCTAAAACAAATAAGAGTGTCTAGACTGTATGAGCTTGATGACTTGCCCCTTTTCTATGTGTGCACACGTCCACACACAGAGTGGATGAACCTTTACTGCTCTGTAGAGATGTGTATTTAACTGACCTAGGTGTTCTTCAAATGTACAATAGGGAATGTGGCCACATTTTTTTCTTCTAAAAAAAAGCCACTAAAGTAAGAAGGTCTTCATTTTTTGAGATAAAAGCTAGTGCTTAACTTAAATCATGGACGATAAGCTGAAGTGTACCTTTAAAATGCAATTTTGTGTGTTCTAGCTTTTTATTATTTCATAACTCAAACTACAGAAATCTTACTAGCATGAAAATTAACATTCAGCCTTATAGTGTACAAGAAAACAAAACTGCTCATAGAATTACTTTCTCCGACTGGTGACTAACTGAGAGTTTTGCACCCCTTAGCTATTGATGTAGCTTATGAAGGGAACTCCTTTGATTTGACTCAAGCTGCGGACCAACTTCAAATGAAACTGCCACGCAGTTCTGCAATTGTTTTGTGCGGGTGCAATTACACATACTCGAACGGAATCAGGTTGACTGTGTCCCTGTCAGAGTAAAGATGGTGCAAAAGACATTCTGCTCTTTACCAGCTCACATTCTGTGGGGTTGTGCAAGAGCGTTCACAAGAACTCATAGCTTACAATTCTGGTCTGGCAGCTACAAATTCCTCTCATTTAGCCACTTGTCCTACTTATACTTTAATATCTTCTCACAGAAGCTCTCAGAGGGCCATGCAAAATTTGCAGAATTGCTTAGTTTTGTGCTGGCCCTGAGAGCACAGTATCAATATTTAATTTCCCCAAATCAATTCATTTCTCTGCTTTGGACAGCGCAGTGGTTGATACTGTTTCATTCATGTTTAAAAGGCAATTCTTGCATCATTTTTTCACTTCAAGGAAGGTTATGTAAGAGGGGAAAAAATGACATGAGGAAAAAAGATTTGGTCAAAAGCAAAAGCTGGAAAACGAGCCTCAGATTTAGCAGAAACGAACGTAGAAGGAGTCAAGAACGGGAATCTGAAGGACAGAGGGAGAAAGAACACGGTGAAATAGTTCCAAGGCAAGCGTAAGACACAGGAAGAATCCCAGCGGAGCAAGTATGAAGACTTCAGAGGCACACGCAATCAGCTTGATTGTAATGAACGAGTAAACTGAGATGTTTGAGACATCCCAATGTTTACGCAGAAAACTAGGTAACATCGGTGATATCAATTTCATCGGCACGACAGGAGAGGGCAAAAATAATTTTGCTTCTGAAACCACCTAACATATGTTTCATTGACATCCATTTATGTAGGTAATATTGCTGTTGTGTACATTTGATGGGTTTTAGACACAGAAGATACTACCTCACCTCTCAACAAAGATAAAGAGAATGCCCTAGCACAAAGATTTCAATCCGATTACAATCCATTCAGAAGATTGAATTGCAAAATTATCAGAAATAATTAAGGGTAAAAAATCATGTAAGTAAACGAACAAAGGCAGTTATGTATCTCTTGGGGGTTTTTTACCCTATTTGTTCACCAAGGAAATCTTGTTTGTCCTCCTTTGAAAGACAAATCTTAATGTGAGTGAACAAATGTAACATTTCTGCATCTCTCTCTGTTAATGTATAGCTTCTACTTGCATTAATGCAATGGGACCAACTCAAATTCGGTACACACTTCTAAACAAAATAGCTATACAATCTTTCATTTGTTTAGTTTTTCAGTATAATAAGAAGAGACAAAAAATGGCTGACTTTGAGTTGGACAGGGAAGAAACACTGGTCCTACCAACTGATGGAGACATTGACTCCTTTCACAGAAGGCGACAAATCTACCTAGTCCAATAGGAAAGGGCCGAAGCTAGAATTATATGGAAAATGGAATTTCTGAATAAATCCAAAGAAATCTTCTAGTACATCAACCTCGAACACTCTCCCCAAAAAATATAGGAGAACATATTCTAAACAGCATTTTTTTTGCTTTCCAGCTTTAGATAGCTGTGTCTATTAACAAGAACTTACGTGTTTCATGTGTTCATTGCACAATGTTGCATCCTAAGATTATTTCACTAAGAGTCACTCAGAATATATCTGCGAACCCATAATGACTCCAGCATAAAGGTGAGTCAGTACGTTGATTTGTTCATCTCTCTGCAATTACTCTTTCTGAAATTATCTGATGTTACTTTGCAAAAACACAGAAACTTTTTATTTCAGCCAAACAGTGAGGATCTTCTGAGGTGCAGAAGAAAAAAACCTATGCGAGCAAAGTGTTTTTTCAAAGTTTAATTTGGGAACTTAACTGAAGAAGATGACAAGACTGATTAGAGGCCATGCTAACATGGTATGTGTGGGTGGATGCCTGTGCATATGCATACACACATGCATACACACACACACAAGAAGTCGTACAGCAGTTAAACATGTCCTTACATGTCCCCCTCTAACAGTTTCTAGATTTTTTTTTCCAGTTTAAGTAAGATTTTTAAATAATGTGTGTCTCTCTTCATTTGACCCTCTGAGTTCAGCAACATACAAAACCTTTGAATTATGCATGACCGAAAACAAATGATGCTGTTAGTTTGAATATCATAATTAATTTATAGAAATACTTAACCTTACGGAAATAGTACAGATGTCTGTCATCTATGCTGTACTGCAAAGCTTTCCAAAGGCTTTTCTAGATCACGGTGTGGTTAAAGGCAGATATGATGGCCCTGGCTTGAAAAACATTTTGAAAGAAACTAAGAATAATCAGCTCAGAAAGAAATTTTTAGTCTGCTCTTACATTAAAGTAATTCAGATTTTCATAGATCTTGACATTAATGTGTGACTTCTAACATATTTGTAAGTTCTAATATTATATAAAAATTATCTGATAATATTCTTTGGCAGTGAATTTTGCTTTTATTATAAAACACTTTAAAAATCATTAAGGAGTTATTTTCAGTCAAAAATTTAAAGAATAGGAAATAAAAATACATTTTAAGGACTTGTCTTGGGTCATTACTTAAGCTTTTGGATCATATAAAATTTTGGAATGAGATGTGAAATATTTTTATGGTTCAGGAAGTCATCTAACGTATGTTGATGAGTTTTCAAGAAAAGATATGCTATATCGTCAGCAAATATGGAAAATGGAATATCAGGAAGAGGAGAAGTGCCCTTTCATAAATCCATGTAGGATACATGTATCATGTATGTTACGGGTCTTTCACCTGCCTCAGAGGTAAAATACATCTGAGAGCAGAAAATTAATACTGATAAGAGTTCTTCCATGATGCTTACTTCGTTTCAATTCGTCTTTGGGAAAATATCATTCAAACTGAAGAGTTTCTTTAATAGCCCAAATCTCTGAAGTAATTAGAAGTACATCAAGTTTTAAGAAATATCAGTGCAACATCCTTTTCCAAAATATTATTAGCTGTTGGTGCAGTAAGCTCCATGTGGCACTTTATATAAACAAACAAAAGCAGGCAAAATAAATTTAAAAAAGAAAAAAGAAAATGAAAACCAGACAAAACTGTACTTTCTCTCTTTCAAACCCAAAATTTTCTGTTCTTGCTTTGATAGGGAGATCAATTCCTGCTGTAAAGAATTTTTTAATTTCATTTTAGGTAATCTGAATTATTCAGGTTACCATTTTGAAGTGATAGTCAGTTCTCTTGGTCAACTGTCTCAGGATTTCACTTTTTATAAAAAAATTCTCAACTTCAAAATAGTGAGTAAAGATGGCTGGATCTATACATGCATGAAAAATATATAGCTCTCTAAATTGACTTCTGTCTGGTTGAGTCAGTTTTGTCCTGAAATTTTACAGACAGCTTTAGTATTCTTTTACCAGTCCTGAAAAAACAAGATAATTGCACTGAAAAAATAATTTGCAGAAGGGACATGGAGAGCACTCTTGGTGTTCTTTTTCATGTCAGTGAAAAAATAACACTGATTTCAGTGTTGTCAAAATAATGTCAAAGTAAGCAACATTTGAAAATGAAATGGGATTTTGAATTAAACAGTATCATTTTTATAAATTTGTGAATTTAAATCCAAAATACTAAATCCATTTAAAGCAGAATATAGTCAAAAGTTATCTCTGAATAAGGACTTTATTCCATAATAATCCACTCATAGGTGTACCAATGCAATACATGGCACTAAAAGCAAATAACAAAGAAATAAAACAGGAAATGTAAAAGTATGACAGGGTTTGTTTTTTTAAAAAAGTGGTTCTTCAACGTTTACTAACGTCCCACAGCTAAACAAATGGTAATAATACTCTCAAGGACATTGAGAGCGGAAAGCTTCAGAAAGGTGACTCTAAAAAGGGAGGATTTTAATAATATTTAATCTGAAAAACTAGGATAAATTGAGCTTATGTCAATTTGTAAAATCATTTTAAATCTGGTGCACTGGAAGAGGATAATTTAATTTCAAGAGGTGAGTAGTTTGCCTAGATATGTACACTCTAGGTGGATTTAGTAGGCGACAAAGTTTGCACCAAAGGAAGTTTGCCCTTGAGTGTGTTGTAGTATGCTGGTTTTAGCTGGGATAGAATTAATTTTCTTTATAGTAGCTGATATGGGGTTATATTTTTCATTCGTGCTGAAAACAGTGTTGGTAATGCAGAGATGTTTTTGTTGTTGCTGAGCAGTGCTTACACAGCATCGAGGCCTTTTCTGCTTCTCATACCACCCCACCAGTGAGTAGGCTGGGGGTGCACAAGAAGCTGGGAGGGGACACAGCCAGGACAGCTGACCCCAGCTGACCAAAGGGATATCCCACACCATACGACATCATGCTCAGCACACAAAGCTGGGGGAAGAGGAAGGAAGCGGGGGGACGTTTGGAGTGATGGCGTTTGTCTTCCCAAGGAACCATTATACGTGATGGAGCCCTGCTCTCCTGGAGGTGGCTGAACACCCACCTGTAGTTGGGAAGTAGTGAATGGATTCCTTATTTTGCTTTGATTGCGTGTGTGTCTTTTGTTTTAGCTATTAAACCATCTTTATCTCAACCCACAAGTTTTCTCACTTTTACTCTTGCCATTCTCTCCTCCATCCCGCCGTAGGGGGAATGAGCAAACGGCTGTGTGGGGCTTAGTTGCCATCTGGGGTTAAACCATGACTTGCAGGATATTGTGGAATACGCCTGACAATGCCCAGGGCTGAATACACAATTTTAGACGTAGTTTTGCTAGACTCATACAGTTGGCAAATTAATGGTATGATGTCTATGTTATCTAAAAATGAATTATTCAGCCTCATTTGGAGTGGTTTAGATCAGTTCAAAATACTTTAACCTTTTTCTGCAATTACACTTAATTGAGGTACAATTCTCAGTGGGTTTCTTGTAAGAGGTATCTGAGTTAAAGGTTTGGCCTCCTGAGAAGTGGGCTGTTCTTAGGGATGACTTCCTAGACTAGAGTTACGGCCAAGGTCTCTGCCAAGATGTTATATAATCTCTTTTATTGCATGTTCAAAAATATTAATCCTTTAAAGACATATAGCAGCTGGTGTTTTGAAGATGCTAGCAAAAAATAAGGTTCAAAAGGTCAGCCTACATTTGAGCTGGACACATTTTATTTACAGCTCATTCACAGAGGCGAAGCCAAGTGAATTAAGATTGAATAACTGACAATAATAACGAAATTTTTACTTGATGCAAGACTGACCTTGTTTCAGATTTGTTCATGATTGTTTTTGATTAATCTCTGCTAATGTTCATAAACTTTTAGGTTACAGATGAAAGGAAGACAGGTTTTCATCTCCAGCATTGAGATAGTTCTCTGTTCCGCTTTTAGAATGCATTTATTTGTATGGTTTTTCCTAAATATTTATTTTGCATAAAAAAGGGAGATGGGGGGAAGCTGGGGCACTGTTTTTAGTCAAGCTTTGTTAGATTCCCCAAGGTAACAGAGATCCGATTTTCATCCTGTATTTTTGTATGATGTAAGACACTGAATATGTTGCCAGATTCACTTTTTTTCTCCCTGATGATACTTAATCCTTCTAATTTGTGACAGAAATTCAAGATCTGAACAGAAGTATCGAGAAATGGAAATGTCAATATGTGTTTTTCTTCAATTCCTTGTTCGGACAGCCCCTATTGTAATTTCTGTCAGAGACAATATATTTGCCATATTTCACTAGATTTTTTCCTCAAATGCCTCTTCCCTTGCCTGCAATACACAGCAGGTTCTCAGCTTGCAGCAGCTTCTACCACACTAAAAATTAATCAGAAAACATATGTTGCGTGTGGTGTTGTAAGCAACAGAAAGAATACGAGGGGTATGAGGGTCTTTCTATTTTTGCTGTCAGGTGTAGTCTTAGACAAGATAGATTTGAAGTTGCTTAAACGTGCTACAGGCATTTTTTCCCAACAGCTAGCATCTGTCTCCAGTGAAGCATTTTATCAAGGTATTATTTCACTGGAGTGTGAAGTGGCAAAAGTTATCCTCATACAAGCTGTTCTCGTTGAAAATGTTAGCTATGCTTCGGGTTCTATTGTTGTTTTAATTTATGCATAATCACAAGTTAAAATATCTAACATTTACATCACTGAATTTTTACAATTTGTTCCCTATAAAGTTTTGGAAAACTTTGTCTTGATAGAAGAAGCTTGGCTTGATGGAATGATTCAGATTTGAAATTCTGAGATAATTCTCCAAAAGTGCCTACGTGTAAACTACCTACCAAAGAAGGGACTTAGCTTTCAGGAAAGATTTCATTTATTGGATGATTAGTGCAGATTTATTTATTAACAGATTTATTTAAAGTTTTTGTTTCAAGAAGAAAGACCAGAAGTGTTTCTGTTATTTACTAGGCAAAAAGAAGTTCCGAGCAGGAGGCAATTTCTTCATTTAAAATATTGCTCTTTGAACATAAATACGGATGTAAAAGGATCGGAAGCAAGCCACACAACCATGCAAACTCTTGTTCTACTCCGTACCAAAAACCCCGGTGCTCTGGTTTTCTTGCACATTTCCTTTTCAACTACAGCGCAGTCAAGAGAAGCCAGTCATAACTATATCCACACACACAATAATATGTGGGGTTTTCACCAAGATAAAATAATAGATGCTTTCTATTTGACAAAATATTTTGTGTTCTGAGACTGAAAAAAAACGGTGTTTGAATGGACAGAAAAGTCCTCTATGACACTTTCAAAAAAATGTTCTTAATTGCTTAATTTCTGGCAAGGAGAAAATCATAATTTCTGCTTCTCTCAGCCGTCTGGAATTCTCGTGTTTCATATTCAGCTGTTATTTAGCCTTTAAACATGAATTGTATCAGACACAACAAAGCTTATGTTTTTTCCTGGTGCTTATGCTGTTGAAGTGTGTACAGGCACAGCAGAGTCCAGCACACAGATGGCATTTCAGCAAGTAAATGTTCACTGTACAAGAGCTGGTGGTGCAGACCGCTAAAAGTCTAGGTCGAGTCACCTTAGAACCTGCATTATGGGGAGATAGTGCCGCTTGTCAATGGCACGTCCTTGGAAGGAGGGAAAAAAGCTAAGACGTCTACCTTGAGTGTCTAGGGGAGGAATTTAAGGTCCCAAAACTCTATACATACGGGAAAAAGCTACATGTAGGCTCTTAGAGAGAGTGATCTGGAGTGTGTTCCTAACATGTCGAAATATGAGTCCAAAATCAGTAGCCTCCTGGTTTAGACATAACCAGTGTTTGTCAACGTAAATGGCTATAAAATGGTGAACTTTGTTTCATAATTAAAAATGAAAGAAAAGCTAAGTGCAAGTTTTCGAACATATTATTATAAACTCAACTTCTTTAATGTTAGTCAAAGGTCTGAAGACCTTACCTGTCCCTCTGAAGAAATACTTCTTTAAAGGGATATTTCTTTTTCATCCTATCATTTGCTCTTGAAGTGGAACAGCTAGTGGAACTTTGAAAGTGGAACACAGTGGAACTGAGCTGAATAATAAACTAAAATTTGCTTCTAGCCAAAAGAAGTTTTAATTCTTTTTTTCTTCTTCTTTCTTCTGAGCTTCCATGTCTCTAGTTCCTTGCAGTTCCCAAAGGACTGAAGATAATGGTCCTCAACACAGACACTGCAGAATGGGTAAGATGTCTGTAATGTATAATTCAGTTCTGCTTCTCCAGTCCGTATTATAAGAAATGGTACTGTTATCACCTTTTACAAAGAGCTAGTGTCGTTTATTGGTTGCAGCTCTTTCTTTACCGTGAGTGCTAGCCTGCATGGGAGCGAATGTCGAAGGGAGTGATGAATAGACTGGACTCCCCAGGGGATGAGGATTATTTATTAAGTTACTCCAGTTCAGTGAACAGTGTAATTCATGTCAAAGTGTGTCTTAAACCCAGTGAATTACAAACTTCACTTCAGGAGATGATTTGAAACCTGGAGATCAGAGGAAGTCGGAGAAAAGGCAGTGGGTAAAATACATTTTCTGATGAACCTTTTCCATCCCACAGGTAACGAAACCGCAACTCCAAAACCGTCTGCGCAGCTTTCAGATCACAGAGACAATCCGCTTTTCCCCACCATTGCACCGTGTCACACAACTATCCGTGCAGTCACAGGCAAACTCGGTTTTGCTCATTAACAAAGTACATTTCTCAGTCTTAGAATGTTTACAATTTAGGTGTCTGTGTGAGAAATCACTACAGCAAACCTGTTCTGCAGAGGGTGTTAGCAGATCGTCTGACCTATGGGATATTTGGAGATCAAAGACAACAACAGCATTTTATGGAAAAGCTTATAAATTTTGAGCATCACCCCAGCTATCACTTGCTGTTTGTTTTCAGACCGTAGCTGTCAAATCCACGCGACGGTGTTAGTGGGAACTCTTTTGGTTGCTACTCAAATCTTTCAGTCCTTTTTCTGTTTCTCCTTCACCTGCTGCTCTACAGCAAAGCATGTTCTGCTCCTCTATACTTTGTGTAGGGCAAAGGCAGGTAAGGTTCACAAAATTTATATTCTTTAAGCTTGTCATTAAGCATTTCCATTTGTTCAGTGGATTTCAGTTTAATGAGCGTATCACCCTAAAAGAATTAAGGAAAAATTAATGAAACAAGCAGGTATCAGGTGCACCTCTTCATTAAATGAGTAGCTATGAGTAACTCTGAGTTGCCTCACGGATTTATTTACCTGGATTGAAAAGGCATACATGCAAATTAAGAGAAGAAATATGGGACATTGAACCCTGTGTCATTCTGCTCATTTCCTTCGGATCCTATGTCAGAAAGTTGCAGTAACGGTTTATGTATGATCGCTGAGCATCTCGCAGGCAGCTAACAAACCAGGCAGGGTTTTCAAGGGCAATCATCCAATATTCCACACGTGGAAGCCTGGTGCAGATGTAATTCAGACCCCGTGATTCCTCAGGAAAACATTGAGGGATGCTAGCAGTTTGACATCAATTCTGACTGTGGAATTGGCCTTCTGTACCTGAACCATGTTTTCTCCAGTCTTTTGACATCTAAGCTGTTCAAAGCTAGACTAAACCCTGCTTTTACCCAGGCAGCTTCCACCCTTCGGGTATTTCCTCTTTCTTCATTATTTTAACTAATTTTCACCATCACTCTCCTTTTTTTGGGAGGGTGAGAGGAAGGATTGTTTAGTTTTTTCATCCCTATTTCTTTGTGTTTCCAGTCTTCTCCATTTTACCCAGCCACCTGAGGCGAGGGCACACGTCGGCCTCCGAGCAGCCAGGCTCAGCCAACACCGGGGCAGAGCCTGCAGCTCTCTCCTGTGCGCGTGAGTTCCTCCTTGGCTCGTTGCGTTAGGGTGGCTGTCAGAGCACAGACAGAAGGTGGGTGCTTTTCAAGGATCCGTTCTCTACATAAACATGGCTGCAAGAGCACAGTCACCCTGAGGACTGGCGGATCTGGGACACACAACACGTTTAATTTTTATTTTTTAGGATGGAGCAGCAAGAAGCTGATGAAAAACAATGCGACTGAAAAAAAATAAACTCTTGACACTATATATTTAAAACAGCCCTCTAACTGTTACAGTCATGAAATAATGCACTGATGGTTTCATTCTTAACAAGTGTCCACAGGCTAGCACGCATGTTTTAAATCCTCTCTGTAAGAGTGATTTTTTTATTTCTCTTAGCTCCTCCTCAAATTACCTTCTGCTACAGGACACTCAGAAAAAGGCAAACAAGACAGCAGAGCCTAGAAAAGCAGATATTTATTGTAACTGTTCTTGCTTGACCAGGAATTCACCATTCTAGTACTCTTGTTAATAATTTATCACCTCCATTCACTTCTCTGACCTACTTGTTTGTTGCGCCCACCTCTTTACACTTTGTAACCCCACTGGCTTTCTATTAGATTTTTCATGGGCGCTTGGTGGCTGTGCTCCAGAATTTCCTCAGAAATAATATAAAATAATTCCCTGTTAATTAATAAGTAAGTCTCTGTCAGTGTGTAAGCCAGATCTCATAGTGCTGGAGTTCTGTCACATTGAATGTAATTAGATTTTTAAACACGTAAAAAGAAATAGAGGAACACTCGGACTACATATGAAACTCTAGAATTTCAGTAAAAACTTGTATAGATGAGGTTAAAAGAAGAACAAAATTCTGCAGTAGGAGGGATTTCATCTGGAACGTGTTTCTATATTTCATGCAACTGATGTATATATACCAAAAATAGTGACATTGGTTTAATTTTTGTTGGAAATATACACTTCTTTTAATAGAGATTGAGGAATTCATCCTTGAACTGAAAGAAGAGGATGATTGTTAGGAACCTGTAATAAAGAAAAAATTTCAGAAACCATAAGCTTTATTTATTGTTTTCTAAATTAAAAAATGCTGTCAGAAATACTATATTCATGACTGGTAAGTACTGCCCTAATTTCTTTATTGCTTCTATAACTGCTAGCAATGCAAAACAAATCCAAGGATTGTTCAATGCCTTTTGGGCAGACAGGCACAGTAAACACTTTTTTCAGATACGCAACTTACTGCAATCTCTGTTTTGAATAATGAAATAAAGTCTTAAAATTTTAGCATTTTTTTTTCAGCTGCTTACAGGGCATGTGTAAGCCATGTCAAGCCACAAGGTAAAATTCAGATTTCTGTTAACATAAGGAATAGCAAAGCTCTCTGACTTCTTCTTAATTTAGCACTAGCATACTGTACTCTGGTCTGAAGCTTCTACGCTAAGAACGCTCCAAGTCCTTCACCGGGGCATTACACGATCCGTCTTCCATCAGAGCTGAACTCAGAGATTTTTAGTGTCAACAAATTAAACCAAATGTCATGCAGATGTCTTGCCTAACAGCCTTGCTCAACGGGGAGCCTAGCAAGCTCACCTCAGCTGAAATAACCCCCCTAAGATCAACGCACGGTTTCAGACATGCAAACAGGCAGGAAAGCAAGGTCAAGCAACAAAACACTGAATGATTCACAGTCTTGAGACAAAATTTCGCGCCTAATGATGCTGACAGACTTTTTTTTCTCCTACAATACAAGGAATACCTGTAACTCACCTAATTCAGAGCCAACGCATTAGTACTTACGTTTACTAAATGAAGAGTTGGTAAATCTAAGTAATAGGAGACACCAGCTCTTTTCTAAAATTTATTTTTGCTTTTAAACTGGGCTGCAGGGACTTTGTGCCTGATGTGATAACCAACATAACTCCATCATTGAGGTTTGTCTGTTCATTGATATTTAGACAGACGTAAAAACATGGGTTTGGACACTTCAGTTCTAATGACTATGCTATTGCGTTGTTTACCATTCTAAACATTAATGGCTTTTAGAGTATGAGTTAGCAGGACCTATTCAGTTGCTGCTGCAGTCACCCGGAGTTTGTTGTTGTTCAAACTGGTGGTAAGAGTTTTACAATTGTTTATTCTATGAATAGGGAGAAGTTAGAGTGCGTGGTACTCTATGGAAGACAGTAATAGTAACCTGAGTAACCTATGTTACTGAGAACAAAAGTACCTGGTAGTTAAGTCGTGTCACTGCAAAGCTAGAAATCATGAAAAAATCATTCAGGGTGGTATTTTCAGATTATTGCACCTATGGGTAAGACTTCCAAAAGAATTTATGCTTTTTTTAAAAAAGTAATTTACATATGGAAAATTACATGGAAGTTAAAATCTCATTGCAATTCAATAACACATATGCTCATCAGTTAACCGTACCTTAAAATTAAATACGGGGTCTTGAGCCAAGTAGACTGGAAAAAATAGGAAATTTTGCTTTTAATATAAAACAAAATCTAAACACTGAATACATTTTTGTTTAGAAGGATAACTATTGATGTAGAAGGTCATATTTGGCCACTACTCTTTCGCCTTGCCTGAAGTTTATCCATCTACAATTTTGAGGTATAAAATACATCCATGAGATGCAACATATTGCTATCTAGAAGACCAAGTTTGAACCTGAATTAAAGGAAAGAATCTAAAACAATGTATGTTTATTTCTTTCACATATTATATGCAGTAATGCCTTACAAAGCAAAGACTTGCTCTGTAAGGACTGTGACATGATCTTTCAATAATTTATAAAGTATTAGCAATTCATTATTCATTAAAATGGTAATGTTTTAACTTCTATTTGTAGCCTACTGAAATGTTTTTAAGTATTTCTTTATCCAGATATTCAAGTGACATATTCTTAAACACTAGGCAAGTCAGTTTACCTCTGCCACATTTTTATAAAAGAAAGCATCTTTCTGCCAGTGTGTTAAAGAGCTCTTCTGCTCAGATGTCCCGTTATGGTGTTTGGCAAATTTCAAAATGTTGTAAATGAGAAGTGGCACCTGCACTGGTTCTTCATGTAAGTTGTTTTCAAAATAATATAAATAACATTGCAGCTCTTGAGACTCTTCTGCTCAAGTGAAAATAAGAGATTCAGGGTTTGACTCCGGTATTCTTTGCCTATGGTGGAAAACTGCATGTCTGACAAGTTAATATTTCTTGTTCGTTTCCCTAGAATGATCAAACTTAAAAACCCACATAAGACAAAACTCCACTCATTCATAAAAACCCTTCCCCATTCATCCATGAAGGCTGGACAAATATCAGTTCTGAACTTTCTTTCACTGGGAAGGAACTGTGGAAAGTCATTAATGCTCGCAAGCCATTCTTGAGACGTTCTTCAGACAAGTAACAAACTGCAGAGCTTCGCACGTGAATAACTGAGTGGCTTTCTACAGCCATTACAAAGCAGATCTCCATGCTGAGTACTCTTGTCTTGCCCTAGTATCTACTACTGCCATAAATAGTTACTTTAGGAAAAATGTGCTCATACACAACACTGGATAGCAGTAGAATTTAAGGAGAGTATAAATGCTGACTGAATAAGATATTCTTAGCAGCAGCTGTGTGCCAGTTATTCTGATCTTCATTCATTAGTAACAGCATTAAATTTGTCTAAATAGAGCCTTGCCTAATTAGCTTTAATGGCAAAAGGGAGTCTTCTAAATGGCATCATCTGAGTTGGCGGCAGAGAGGGATCCCAAACTAGACTCAAGGTACGGTGCAGAATATCCTCCTGTAATTCATCTTCCATTGTAATTCAGGTTTCTCTTAAGCTTATTAATGCAGAAGGAATCCTAATGATAATATAATCCTCTTATGTTTGTAGTGTTTTTCTTCTGAAAGAAGTAGAGTAGGACTGCCACTGTACTGTCTAATGAGTCATTAAACTCATTTCAAAATAGTGAGAGAAAGAGGTCTCAAAGGCATAATTTAGGATTTTTCTTCAGCGGTTTAACAGGAGTTCTTCCCTGTTCAAATATGACCAAATAGTCTTTGAGGACCTTGGTATCGGAAAGATCAAGTAATTTTGCTTCCGGTTGTGAAGGTTTAACTGAGAATATATTCCTAAAACAAACTAGTCTTACAGAACACACTACAGCAAATACAAAAATTTTATGAAGGGCTGACACATAGGGTGACATACCAGCAACTGCTGCCCTCAAAAACATTCACTGATTAGTCCTGATGAAACACTTCCTTTATTTTTAGCATGAGTTATCACACTCGTAATTAATAATGGACCTAAGTTTGTGCCTAAATTCTACCTCATTGAAGCTGAGCATTTACTCGAATTTAAGGATGTGTTTTTTAATCTGTGGTCAGAACACATGACCAGTAAAATGGATATATGTAGCTAGATATAATTCTTTTCTTCCTTTTTTTCCCCCCTTCATTTCCTTCACCAATGTTTATTTCACCTCCAGAAAACCAAAATAGAGGTCTCTCAGCTGTTCTTGCAATTTTTTGTTACTCTTCATGCACATATAATAAACAGTATTAAGAACTGCAAACATTCTATTAGTTTTTTTAAGAATTCACTGTCTTATATCAAATTTTTAAAACTCTGAAGTGGGGAATAAATAACTCTGTATTTGCAAGCCACGTTTTCTCAAAATCACTTTATTACATTTGGTAATTTTTAATAGATAAGGAAGCAAAATTAAAATATTTCGGAGCACCGCATTTATAAAATATATGTGTTCTATCAAATAATTAAAACCGGTAAAGTTAGTCAAGGCTGTATAGCATCATGAAAGAAATTTTTCATGCTAAAGTTACTGTTTTATGAGCAAGACTCCGTTATTAAGTTGATTTTTTTTGTTGTGGGCAACCATTCACTTTCACACAGTTTTGAGACCTGCACTTTTTATACAGTGCATGTAGCACATGAAGTACCTGACACCTCATTAAACACCTAAAGGCATTTTGAATCAAAATCTGGAATTATGTAACCATTTTTAAAAGATGAAAGCAACTTGCAAGCATTCCCGGTTCACTAGTCACTGGATAGTTTCTGTATCTGCTCTACCTCTGCAATAGGGATTGAGATTATTTGGGCCAAGCTTCCAAATGTTTAATTTCGTAGGAATATTCGCTTCAAAAGTCGTTAACAAGTTCAGTCTCTTTAACTGTAAAAGTCTCACACGAAAACTGACCTATTTGGCATCAGCTATTTTTAATATACGTATCCAGATTCCTCAGCCGCACAGATCTCCAGTTTCTGCAGCATTGCCATTTGACCAGACAGCTAGGGTTTGGAGCAACTGCCTTAGCAGTGTTACCAAAAGCTTGCTCCAAATTACATGTTTTGGGGAAAAAGGCAAGTAATGGTGGCTTAAATCAGTTCAATCAGTTGTCAGGGCCACTTCAGGATTTCTGGTGGCTGAAAGGAGTTTCTCTAGTGAGTTAAGGAAATTAAATATTAAAAAGTCAGATGATAATTGCAATCTGTTAGCTATTTCTGAAAAGTTAATTGCAGAAATGTCAAATTTCATTTTATTTTCTGCAGCTATGCACTGTAAAAGTTAAAACTCTGGGAGTGGTCTAAAAGAGGTACTGAAATGTTCAACATCTTCCAGCAAAAAATAATTTTCGTCATCTCATTTGTATTGAAGAATAGCGATTTGCTTCACGTTAGTTTGAAAATAGGAATGCGCACATGGAAGGACACAAGATCTTGTACTTGTCGTGCCTGGGTCATTCAGTGCATTTTAAACGACCCTATTTAAATCCTAATTTCCTTGAGGCTTGAACTGTTTCTTTACTTTTATTTTGCTCAGGATCAGGCATACATCGGCGAGACATTTCTGTTGCATATATGCAAGCATCAGCTCATGATAACTACTCTTAGAGAGTGTCATTATAATATAAAAACAATTATCAGTTTGCTGTTGACTCGTTAGTAAAGTTTTGCCCTGACATAGACAAAGTACAAACTGCATGTCTCAGTCAAAGTGACTCCGCTTGCAGCTTCAGGATTTGGTTGGCAAACAAACCTTACAGTCTTCACAATGTGAAATTAAACCTTAAGACCATAAATGCAGCTGGGACACTCACCAGACAGTATTTTGTATTTAATTGCTTGCTAGCTGAAAGTAATTGCAGTTCAAAACCCTGAGTTCTACTTAACAGGCTAAATTGCAAAATATGCACAAACAGATACCATTGGGAATATTCCAACGCAGCATAAATCTAGAAAATTGTAACTTGTCACTAAATGAATTTATTTGCTATGACAGTAGAGCAGAGACAAGTAGCAAAGGGAGGTCCATCTGCTGACGTGAGAAGTAGGTGTTTCAGTCGTAATAACTTCATAAGTGACTCCGAGGATCTGTATCATCTGGGTGGTAGAGGCAGACCCACGTTCCCAAAACCCAAAGCGCCTTTGCGCAGATCTTTTACACACCCACGCAAGTACCATTCGCAAGTTATGATCCCTATTTACCTGATTTCTAAAATAGAGCAAAAAAAGCTCAATTAAAGGAAAAACAGAAAGTGGAGAATAAACTACCTGAATCTCTGCACTCGGGGACTATCAAACCCCAGAGTGGTGGTCGGAATGTTCTGGACACTACTTACGGGAGAGCGCTGCTCTCTTTAACGTAGTCTACAAACCGCATTGGTATTGAGCATGCTTGATATGTGTTTCACATACCTCCTTGAGAGACAGGCTGTTTAGACAAGTGTATCATTTTTGGTAGCATTTAGGCTCTAATTTTAAAATGAGACTGAACTCAAAAGAAGGCATAGGGGACACACACCATGCAGCGCAGCGATTCCTGAACAAAGAAGTAGGTGTCCTTTAGTTCAGTTAAACTCAGTGCCACACATTTGCACTTAAATCACGTTGGGGTCCAGAGCTAGGCTGAGTTCTGGGTTGTTGTCACAATTTCAAGCTGGGCTGGCTATTAAACAGACAACAGATGCTCTCTGTTAACCCTTTCCCTCCCCAGAAGGCGGAGGGAAAGAAAAAAGGGAAAGAGGCTTATGGGTTGGAAAAGTTAAACCAGCTTCAATATAACTATAATAATAAGGTATAATAATTAATAGAAAAAATAATGAAATATATGCAAATACATGCAAAACCAATATCAAGTTCCACCAATGATGATCGCATCACCCCAGACACTGCCGGGCAGGCTCTGGGAAAGCTCCGGACTGGACTCAGTGGCAGATGGGAACTGGATTCAGGAAAGCATGGACCGGGATCAAAGACAGAAGAAACAGACAGAGTCCTCCTTGTATGCCAGCCATAGAAGAAGAGAGCTTGACCCTCGTGATGCCCCATCTTTATTCTGAGTGTGATGCACACGGGATGGAATACTGCGTTTGGTCAGGTTTGGTGGTTTACACAACCTCCGTGCAGGTGCAATCCTTTTACGCCCTTTCACTTACAGCACGTGAAAAAAATAAGCAGAACCAAGCAGTGACCTTGGTTTCTATAGGAATAACTGTAAGCGAGAGCCTTTCTGTGTACCATTTGTACTGTTACTCCAGCAAAAACTACAAATACCCCTCCTAAAAGCAGACGCTGCCTGAAAAACATACTGTTAATTTCAGAGAGTGCAGTCTCTTAGAATACACTTAACTGAAAAGTAAAATTACTAAACAGAAGATTGGTTCTGTCCGAGCTCAAACCAGGACATTCCAACCCTTATTCCATATCATTTGTGTCATGCTCACTGCTTTCTATCCCCAAATATATACATGTATACACGAGTTCTTTTAGTTCATGATTGCAGGCTTCCATGTGTCATAGCAGTCTCTCAGCGCAGAAGAGATGGTATGAATGTTGTCACGGTTCGTGCCCACGGGTTCCAGGTTAAAGATGATACCAGCCTCAAGCAGATTACCGAACACCACCTGATGAAGGTTGCTCCAGTTTCATCACCACCATTCAGGATGTTATCCTGAAAGGCACTTATTGAACACTGTTATTATCATGTAACAATTAAAANCAGGTTAAAGATGATACCAGCCTCAAGCAGATTACCGAACACCACCTGATGAAGGTTGCTCCAGTTTCATCACCACCATTCAGGATGTTATCCTGAAAGGCACTTATTGAACACTGTTATTATCATGTAATAATTAAAAATCATACAGCTCAAAATTGAGTATTCTCACCCAGAATTAAATTCCCCTGAGGTGCACGTAGGACTTCACCATCCTTCAGCATCACCCATCAAGCGCATCCAGGTTGTTGAGCGAAAGCAATCCCACGAACAGGTTTATCTTTTCCCAAAGTAGGAAAAAAACATTTTTCAAAAAAAAAATTCCTTTCATGCGCCACAGCAATCTTATCCCCTTCCGCCACATGTAGAAAGGTCTGATCGAGCAGGGCCCTCTCAATTAATGGATGGACCGGTGTTAACTAACCAGGTGCCTTGTGCCAATTCTCATCCCAATTTTTAAAGCAACAGCAGTTTCTTTCACGATAGTATTTAAGAGCCCATTGTATCATTCAATTTTTCCAGAGGCTGGTGTGTGATAGGGGATATGGTATATCCACTCGATGCCGTGTTCTTTGGCCCAGTTGGCTATAAGATTGTTTTTGAAATTAGTCCCGTTGTAGGGCTCAGTTCTTTCTGGAGAGTCATGTCACCACAAGACTTGTTTTTCAAGGCCCAGGATAGCGTTCTGGGCAGTGGCATGAGGCACAGGGTATATTTCCAGCCATCCGGTGCTCTCTTCCACCATTGTAAGCACATGCTGCTTACCTGTCGGGTTTGTGGAAGGGTGGTATAGTCAATTTGCCAGGCTTCCCCACACTTACATTTCAACTACCACTGCCCATACCACAAAGGTTTTAACCATTTAGCTTTTTTGATTGCAGTGCATTTTTCATAATTGTGGATAATCTGTGCAATAGCATCCGTGGTTAAGTCCACCCCTCGGTCATGAGCCCATCTATGTGTTGCATCCCTTCCTTGATGATCTGAGGTGTCATGGGCCCACCAAGCTCAAAATAGTTCTCCTGTGTAGACATGACTGTGGGTGATAATCGGCAACGTAAGGGAAATTTACCTCTTAAGTTCAAAACTGCATTTCTCCAAGTCCCCAGTTCAGCTGTTGACTGCTTTTTGAGGTGCTCAGCCTGTAGACAATCCACTTTTCCATGCTTCAATTCAGCCCGTGCTCTGAGTTCGACTTCTTCATTAAAAATCCTCAGGTTCTATGGGCACAGGAACCTTAGCACTTCTCTCAAACACAAATCTCCTAAAGGTCTAGAATTTATATATTTGTCTTTCATCTTTAGGAGGAAATTTGTTTCTGTCAGCATCCCTTCACATACCTGAGACACAAATGGTGTTAGGCTCCCTGTAAAGTATATTGACAGCCAGGATTTTCTTTTATAAAAAGGCCACCTTCTCTTCCCCCATAGCTCCCACTCACGTTGTGAAAGAGATTAATGAAGTTCTAACTGAGATCATTCAGACCCACACTAGCCCCCGGACAAAGCCCTAACTAGCAAATCGTAATCTATTCTTGGACCTGGGGCACTTTGTACGCTTTCTTTGAAGCCAAGCCACTGTTCAGAATTTATTAGAAAAGCAAAAAGCGATCCATCATCTGTGAAGTATGTAACCAAACTCCCCATCTTGTGAAGAGGGCTTCAGACCTGCTAAATACTTGTATGAATGGTACCAGCAATGGATTAGCTACTGATATAGGTAGACAAGCATTGTCCCATGGTGCATGACTGATTTGTCATTGGAAATAAATCAATAGCTTCCACTTACTAGGCTTTCAAGCTATTTGGGCTTCAATTAGCATTAGTATTATTTTCTACAGATTCCACGGTTCATTAGCAAGGCTTGACAGTCCTGACAGCTGGTGCTTTGGAGCGCTCCTGTATAGTACTCTTCAGTGACCTTGATGAACCTTTTAAATCACTTTAGCTCTGTTTTGGAGAACAGATTGTCTGTGCTGAATTTATAACCTGCACTGCTACTGAGGCAGCTTTCTTGGCCAGCCTCTGTCTCCCAATTTCTGAACATCTGCTATTCAGAAAACCTAAGTCATCACCTGGATATTGGACGAACTTAAAGGTAACCAAGTCCATAAGAACATCATTTGCCTCATTTCCCGTATAATGTATTAAGGTTAATAGGTATTTTTCTAATTCCTATAGTAGCGCGCGTTGCAAAATGAAACTACTGGAAGTGAGCCTATTGGTCATGTGAATGTATCAGGTAAAGTCAGCAATGTCTGAAGCTGCTGCCACAGAAGCGTTTACTGTCATGCCTTAGAAAAAGTAAAGTTTGATTCCTTTACAATCTTATTTTTTTTGTTTAATTTCACTGTTGATCCCACGCCAGCTAGCAGCATCCCTCCCAGTATTCCTGCACTCTTTCCTGTGTGTCAGACCCGATTTTGCCTGTCACTACAGAGTTGGGATTTTTGGCCAGCTGCCCGGACCCTCAGCAGAGTCACTTCTCGCGTTTGCGTTTCCAGTAGGCACTAAGTGCTCATAAGTCACATTAATGAGAATTGAGGCAAAGCAACAAATTGAACAAATAACTATAATGACCAGCAGGGAGAGGAGAGACCTGTTTATAATTGCTCCGTTTGCTGACTACATGGGTGTTAGCATGACTCGCTCCAGAGCAATTATGTTGTAGCTTCTGACAGGTGTGATACAGCGTTGTTGATTTTGGCAGATGTCTCTAGTACAGCTACTCTGTCGACCTTGGAAAATCTGATGTCAGCATCCTCTGCTGTGGCCCTGATACCGACCCTTCTCTTCTTTTAGAACTGACCTTTAATCCTTTTGCTCAGTGTTCAAAAAGAAATCTCTGATTTACCTGATTTCATTGATATTTTTTGTTTGCGTCTTCCTCAGAGTGATTGTTCATACAAACTTTTGCAGACTACCTTGCTTTATAACCCCTTTTCTGATGTCTACAATGGACCTGGGCTTTGCCTGGAAAGGGATCTATACGCTAGAGTTAATTATCCACGTAAAGTATCCCCCACTTCCTTATCCCCCAGGATAAGGAAATAAAATTGGAGCATTATTCTAACGATTCATACCACACCCAAAGTCTGAGCTGCTTCCATGTGAGCCTGTGCAGTCTGAAAGTCCTGCAGGCTTTACACTCCATCTTTCAGCAGGACTTACTCCTGAAGTCTAATCTGCGTAAGCAGGATCGCATACCTTCAGGGTCAAAGCTCACTTTTATCTGGCTCGAGCATTTTTCTGGCACATTGAGCTTTGATTTACGTAAAAAAGACACACAACAGCCAGCCAGCTCAGATTTACTGATGGATTTGAGTTCTCATTGTGTTTATCTATTTTTGACAAATATTCCAGATCAGTCCACTCCCATTTTGTGCTAAAACCCCAAATCCAACAGAATTGAAAATAAGACAATAGAACAATGATAGTAGCGTCCAATAAACATAAACAATTCCCACCGCTTTTAGTCATCCTTATTTGTTGCGGGTATTAGAGGATTTCTTTCACAAGCTTTTCTCCTTTTTGTTCACAAGCGTCAACAAACTAATTTCCTCAAAAATTACCTTTATTCACAGCAACTCAGGACCTTTGGGGCGACATTTTACTTTCTGTTGATCAATGTCCAATTGTTCTAATGTCTCAACATTTCCTAGTGAAGCTTCCACACAATATCTGGGAGAGCTGGTTACTCATGGCTATTGCATAGTGCCATTTCAATTCTCTAACCAAGTTCTAGCAGCTTAAACACTTGTAATCAACAAAATTTTGCTGATTTGCATGAGGGTAGTGATTTGGACACCAAGCCAGAGCATTTCAAAATGTGCTGGCTTGATAAAGATTAGTGTTTAGCACATCTTAAAAATCAGGCACTTTAAATGTATCCGCATTTGGCACTAAATCTAAGGGTCAGGAAAGTGTACACTTCCTAAAGCTTATAACTTGCCTTATGCACACATTCATTTCAGGAAAATTCAATTAATTGAATGTCAATGAAAAGCTCCTTCAAATGGAGACGTAAACTTGGCTGAAATAAACACATTTTTCTAACAGGGAAATGATTGAGGAGTATTATTCTTTCTTTGCCAAGTCCTGATATTTATCGACCTTCAGGAGTGCAAAGTAGACCGCAGTCTTCACTGCAGTCTTGTTGTAAAGTGTAGACCCAGAATTTAAAAAAACAAGTGGGACAGAATGACCAAACACATTTTGCACCCTGAATTATGAACATACACTGACTAGAACTCCTAGGCAAAAGCAAAGGCTGATTTCTTCCCTAGGGTTCAAACCGTGCTGGGAGTAAGAGCATTCAAATACATGATAAAAAAAATTATTAAAATATACGTTGGAAACTTTAGCAAAGACAATGAAATTATTCCCCACATTGCTAGCAGATGCACAAGAAACTTCTACTGTTCAGAGAATGTGGTAAGTTACTTAAAAGAAATACTTGCCTTACACAGCAGTCTTTCATAGCTTGCTATAACTAGTAATCTATCCAGGATCAGAGCCAAAGAAGGATTAACCCATCACAGAAAGACATTCTATTTTAGGCAGCAGGCACAAATGCCTAATGACTGGACACACTGAGCTTTGTGCAATGTGCCGCTGCAGCTTGCTGCTTGATGAAAAAGAATACTATAATTTATCTTAAGCTTATAATACTGTGTTGATGCATCACACCTGTCAAATTGCTGTTAGCTTGGTAAACTGGTAAATCAGATGCATCTTCCGAAAGCCTTCTTTGGTGACCCTTGCAGTTTAAAAACAAGGCCACACAGCTTAACTGCAGCATTCTTTCAGCGTAGGAAGAACCAGATTCTTCCTGCCCTCTCAGGAGTCTCCCACATCTAGAAAAGATAGTCTAGGTTTGCTAAGTGATCAAATTCTTTATTCCTTTACTAAACCGACCATTGAGCCATTGATACAAGCGGTTTTACTCCCCGGAGGAATACGCTTTAGTCGTTGCAGCAGAATTCATGAATCCGATACAGAGTCTGGAAAACATTTCTGTGCAAGGGGTACATGTGCACGCTTTTGAGCTATTGTCTGTAGCAATGACTAGATGTTTCTCTCTAGTCTTCTTCTACCGCCTTTGAAAACGCTGTAGAGCTTAGAGTTGCCGGTCACAAGAGCTTCTGTTTGCAAAGCAGGTTTAAAAATTGAAAAGGTTAAACTTTCCCACAAGTATCCCCCCCCACCCCTCCAGTTTAAGGGTTTATTTAACCAGCTGTAGTTTTCCCTTGTATTCGTCAGTAGTGTGGCTGATTCGAAACCATGGATTCCAGGATCACAACACATGCCCACGTGCTGTAAGACTGCAGTCATCTCCTTGGAATCCTTCGCACCTGCCTGTGCCAAGGGGTCTGACATAACACTGCAGAGGTTCAGAAAAGCTACTCAGCTATCGAGGGAAAAGTTCGCAGTGGGTAGGGAGCTATATAACTCTAAAATTCTGTGTGTGTGACCTTAAAAGCATTTTTGATCAGCATTCCTCAGACAAAAGAGCAAGGAATACAATTTGTAGACCCAAAGGTCAGCTTGAGCATAAATGTTACTTCGTATAGTGCATAGTAATCCCTTTTGATTTATTCTAGTTGTACTTCGTTATCATTGATTTTAAAGCATAATGAAGAGTGTTCTCAGGTGTTTGAGTGATCAGTCAAGATCTCTGTCTGATATAAGTTATCTGAAATAGGCTGATAATTTAAATAATCCGAAAACTTGAGCCTTTATCTAGCTTTGTACATCGTTAAAATATTTACGGAAATCAAGAGCCCTGTTTTCATATACTTTTAGATATTCTTTCATAAATTAGGTTGATTTTGTATAGAAGCATTTCTCATTTCGTGCAGCGATGAGCAGCTGTTTCCTATGTCACTTTATCTTCATGAATGAATGCATGGTACTCTCTTATTTACTGCACATCAACTGGTCTCTGTTCTGAACACAGTTATTTACCTCCTTGTGTAATTCTTCCATTTGTTCAGCACTTGTAGCTTTTTACAGACAGTACTGAACTTATCTTTGTACCACTGTGGTGAGCCGGTACTCTTATTGCCAGATACGCAAATGTCAGAATTCTACTAGTTTGGACACCCAGTTTCAAACAGTTCTGAATTTATCATTCTGTGCCATCATCTGTGTGCAAAACACAGCTTTTTGCTTTTAATTGCAGCTTTAAATGCTCAGCATTTCCAACAAAGTGCTCAGCAACTCAACTTACATCGTCGGAAGCAAATGGTTTGTACGGGGAAACCCAGTCTACATTTACACTGCACAGAAAGTAGTGGATACAATGAGGTTCTCTAGAGTGACTGTCCTTTTTTTTTTTTTTTTAAGGTTACCAATTCCACCCTATATATCTCACAAATTCTCCAACAAATGGAACAGTTACCCCAGAGACAGCAAACTAATTTGGCCACGGTACAGATCTACCTGGTGCGCCGAAGTAGGCATGGCTGAGGGGAAAATGGTGTGCGATCGTGTCATTTTAGATCAGAACTCTATAGGTTACAAAACTAGAAGGGCCCATCTTGATCATCTAGTCTGACAACCTTTATAGGAACAGGCCGTGGGAACAGCCCAGAATGAATTCTCCTTTCATAATGCATAAGTACGGAGGAACAGAATTAAAAATGTGCAGGCAACCTTCATTCTGACAGTCCACGATTTTGAACGCCTCTTTTTGCATCATAGATCTTTTTCAAGAGAGGAAGCAGAGTGCAATTGTTTCACGCTTAATTCCTAGCTCCTGTTTTTCCAAAGCAATCAGACATTCCAACAGAATAATCTATAAATATCCTCCTGAACTAATTTCCTTCCCTCTGGGGTGTGTAAAGTAGCGTGCCAGTGAAGTGGCCGTCTTGTCTTCCTATCGCATATGCCAAGGAAGGGAGGCTGTGAAAGCACTGCCACCGTAGATGAAGATATGTCGTTTGTGGGGCAGTGAAGGAGGTTGGGGGCAGGCTATGGGACCGTGTTTACACCTGGGGAAGAGGGAGCTGGAACAGAAGCAGAGAGGGTGATTTATTACACCTTATTCTCTGCGAGCCATAGTTACTGTGTCCTCATTCAGTGGCATGTGTTCCCTGGAACAATGCCCACCTCCGTAATGATCTCGCTCTTTTACTTACTTACAGACTAACTACTGTTTCTTAGTCACTTACCCACGTTAGCGGCAAACGCCCATGCCACTATGTCGTTTACAAGTAAGCGCAGTGTCCCAGTTAGCTTCACCTAAGGAGGTATCTGATAGACGGATTGTTTCCCTGTCGAGAGTTTGTAACTACTGAGCAGTAAAACTTGGCAATCTCTCCATATGTATTAAATATCAAAACTCTGTCAGTGCCTGGTCAGAACAGGGTGGACCGAGCACTCGGCAACCAGCAGAAGGAAACCCTTCTGCTCCACGCATCAGCTGGAAGAGCAGGTCTGCCGAGGTTCCTTCAACTGAAGGCGATGCTTGGGGAACGCAGGAATCAGCAGAGCTCCTGCCTCCGCTGCCTCCCCACACCATCACGGCTGTGCGACACGCATCGCGTGCCGTGAGCCCCAGGTTTGGTCTGTCACACAGTCCTCTTCCTGCACCCCTAAGGGGACTAGTTGCCACGGGCACTGTTTTTACCTCCAGGTGTATGACTTTCTGTAAGGTTATATAGAGAAAGTATGGTAACAATACTAAAAGCTTGCAGTTGTGGCCCAAACCCTGCTCTCAGGTATACTTCAATACAGCTGGAATTGAATAGTTAGACATTTTTCAGATCTGAGAACGTGCGGAGTCTATTTCTCTCATCCAAGTGTCTCACCTTTTAATCCAATCAGCCAAGAAGTTTGATGCCTACTACGTAGATTCGATTTGCAACATCAAACGGAAATGCATAAACCCTGTAGTACTTCAAACACCACTTTATTCCCGGTCATCATGCAGTTAAAGCTGGGAAAGTAAGAGTGCTATGTTTGGGGGATGGGCCAAAGCCCTGCCTGAATGTTTCCTACCTAAGAAGGGAAAAGATCTTTCTTACTGCTGCCATTAATCTGACAGCAGAGCTGGAGGGACCAAATCAAATTTAAAAGCTAAATTTAATCTGAGTTGATCAATACCCTGGAACTTGCCATGTCCCAAAAGATTAGGCCAAATAGCAGCATCATGTATTCTGAGCTCACATTGCAAACCACTCTGTAGTTACTAATTCCATTAGGGAGAGCATATTTCCTCATCCTCACCCATTTCCAGGGGATAAGCCCATGCTAATTAATTTGACATCCACTGTTCAGAGAATCAATGGTTAGCAACACACAGAAAAACCTGCTTTGGAACCGAGCAAAAACATATTTCACGTCTCTGTCACAAGAGAAAACCTTTTTTTTTTTTTAATCCAAATGGGTAATGCCTTTACTATCAGTAAGTGAATTTTTAATGCTAATATTTATTCCTGATTTACAAATCCTTTAATGGCACAGTGTGCATGAAGCTATGTACCACAAGCTTAGGGGGCCATCCATCCACACACAGCTCAATTCAAGACCAGGGTCTGGCTACGCTCCGATCGTCACTCTAGAACGCATCTAAAAGTCACTGTGTCACTGGTGCTTGCAGCTGATCTTAACGCAAAACGCAAAAATGAGCTTTGGATTCTGAGCAATGTGACAACCAGTTTAGATGAAGCTTTTCCTAGGGGTTAGATTATTTTTTTTTCTATGTTACAGGGAGTTTTTTGTAACCCTGGATTCTTCCTGTATAGCACCTGGTATGGAATGACTCAATTATGTAAGGAGGGGCTGATTTTTTTGTATTAGTGGCCTA
The DNA here is from genome assembly GCA_013398225.1 of Steatornis caripensis. Classification (NCBI taxonomy): domain Eukaryota; kingdom Metazoa; phylum Chordata; class Aves; order Caprimulgiformes; family Steatornithidae; genus Steatornis; species Steatornis caripensis. The sequence goes on along the minus strand of VZSC01006801.1, from coordinate 45,608 downwards.
CTACAGCTAGAAGCTAGGAGCAAGCTTGCTACTACGATGTTCCATGATGTCATTACCCTTTTGGCCCCATGGAATCCGTTCATTTGTAAAAGTGCTGTATTTTCTTCATGCTTTATCTCATCCAGGCGCTTGCCTTGTCTCAGGTCTTGCTCTAGATACTCCTTGTCACCACAACTTTATTCAATTCCAAGAAAAACTCTGTTGTATCCCATGCATAAACAAAACCTGAATGCCTGTTACTAAAACTCAGAGGATGAAGGAATAAAGCTCAAATGTAGCTCTCTGTTTCAAAAATGGAATAGAAATATGGCAGCTTTCTGTAAAGTTGTGGCTGTATTTTAGTAAATTCACAGAACATTTGCATTCTAAAGGCATAGGTGCTGTGGTGCTGATACTGTGTACGGAGCCGTCAGACCTCAGGAGAGCCACACACCGTGAGTTATTACAACCTGGTGACCTATTAGTCCTTTTCTTTCTCAGCTACAAACAGCGGACCGGACACTGGCCCAGATAAAGCGGCATGGGCATGAGCGGTATTTAAAGATGGGTTTTGATGAAAAGGGACATTTTTAATTATGTACTTTTCCGAGTCAGACCCACGGGCATACGCTCTTACCCTGTTGAAATCAAAGATTTAATTTGACTTGTGCGAGAGAAAAATAAGTATGCTGTCTGAACGGAGAAAAAAGGAAAATTTGCTCCACTGAATTCAATTGAGTTTCAGCACTTTCAGAATATTGCAAACTTTTTAAAAGTCTCAGAGTCAGTGTACATATATTTATATTCACCTATAAAAAAAATGCATTAATTAAATGACACGTGCAAAATATCTGCATAGATCTCTAGCCACACAATAGTCGGACTCATTAACTGCAAACCAGAGTAAATGTATCTAAATAGACTTACAGTGTAAACATGTAAAATGAATATTTACTCTTATTTTAAAGCGAAGTCCAGATTAGCACAATGTCTTAATCTCAATCTGCATCAGAAGAAGCAATTTTAGCATGAAAACAGGGTTGAACGTGTGAACAGAAAGTTGAGCCTCAGCCCTGTGTTTAACTTCACTCTTTACTTAACATCCAGTTGCTGGACCAACTGCAGTAGCAACTGGATGGCTTGGAGCCCTCTTTAGCGTCTCTTTGTTTCAATATGACTGACACGGCACTCTGTTAAAAGTGCTTCCTCTTTTAATAGCTAGTTTGGAGACTGCAAAAGTCTTTAAAGACACCCTAAAAAAGAGAGGGGGAAGAGACTGAAGACAAGAACCACCTGTTGCCTGTAGCGCAGTAAGTCGTCATGTCCCCCCCCCCTCAAAAAAAAAAAAATTTTCCTTGAAACGGTTGCCTCTGTACATACAGGTTTACTTATATGAAGGGTGTCTAGTTCTGAACAGTCACCCATCACAAATAGAAGCCATTTAAATATTCTATAGAGCAAAAACCCCACGTTTCTGCTCTGCTTCGTAACTGGCATTACCACCACGCCGCCCGGTGATAAGTGTCCAAAAAAAGTTACATCCTCTGTTCTGATTTACAAATGAACAAGCCCTTCCACTTCAAGATGTTACTTTGCCATCCCACCATCAGTCTGAGAGTGCATAGCATTCATCAATCAGAGCATCCAGTGCCCAGCCTCTTCTTGCTTCATTTAAAGTCAATACCAGAATTGCCTTAGCGTGCAATGTCATAGTGAAACTTGTCCCAGTCCTGCTCAGCTGCTAATATCTCAAAAACACCCCTGCTTGGCTTTTTACATTTGCGGCACGGATGGGAGCGGAGAGGCAAACGCACGCCAAGCGACCTCCTTCTGCAGCACCTCACAAAACCTTAACGGCAATGTAAATCCAAGCTATCTTCCCGCTCGACACTTCTGAGGGATACTCTGCCTTTCCGATTCATGGCCCGTCCCTGAGATTTCAACAGGGTGCCATTCTGTACCTGGTCTTGTGTACTGTTGATAATCACCTGGTTTCCTAATCCGACTGAACATTCTGTGTTTCTGTAAATCTGTATTTCTACATCATGCGACGCACCACAGTTGGCAGATACGATGGTTTGGCCCACAGAGAAGCCGAGCTCATTAACTCACGCAAAGTACCTGGCTAATATTCAGTTAGCTGTCAGAGCTACACTACGCCACACAAACACAACCTGATCAAACCGTCAAATATTCTTCTGTTGCTGTCAATGGCAAAAAGCACCCTACCACACCACATAAGGCCAGCGTCTCACCGTAAATGTATTTCAGAGATTTAAGTGGGAGGCGAGCATGCAAAGTCCTTTTTTGGAGCAAAATCACTATGTCATGGTGATGCTTACTGATTTTTCAGGGTCAGCAAGAGAACTCTAGCCCTTGGGACTCTCAGAAATACCATAGAGAGATGCAACGGTAAGCATAAAGCTTAAAGAAAGCTTAAACTAGCATATGAATCAGTACTTTGCACGCAGGAGAGCTTCCCATTGAGCATTTAAACACAGGGATTTAGTTCCCTAAATATAAATAGCCACTACTGAAAAACTGGGTTAACAACGATATAAGTCTGGAAAAGTATTTGAAATCCAAGTGCTTTTCCTTGCAGTGTATGGTGTGCCACTCGGCGCTCGTAGCCCCGTACGAAACTGGAAGTCTGTTTCGGTGAAGAATGCAGAGAGCCTGTTACAACTTTCATCTGCGTCTGCCAGAGAATTCTGACTGAGGGATTTAATGGCTGACGGTCCTGCATATGTTTCTGTCAACGTGATTCTTGACTCCAACTGCGTCCTACAGAGAAATGCTTGAACGCACGAGAGCTACAGCTGAGCCGCGCAATGACAAAGACAAAGCTGACACAGTGATCCGGTTTTAGAACAGAGACAATATCTTAATTCATCATCTGGGCTAGAAAACGTACTGCTTGAATAGAATGCCAAGATTCATAGCTGGATTGCCATCATGTATGCTTTTTACATAAAGCAGCAAGTAGATTTGATAGTCCTCTCTATTACCATCTGTTAATTTATTTTAGGGATTCTATTGCGCGAATTCACAATTTGAAATCGGGTACAACTTCGCTTATTGCGTTGTTGGTTTATCTGCTGGACCTTTCAGCCAAAAAGTCCTCTATTTCTCTACATGCAGAGGATTCTCATCTCATTTATAGTTAAGCACACAGTAAGGATTATCTGCAATATTCTGTAAGGATTTAAGAGAGATACGCATTGCATCGCTTGCGCTCACGCTCATTCCTTTCAAAGGTGTGGGCTTACAAACTGAGACTTCAGCACAAGAGGCTTGGTAGTTTAATAAACCATTCAACAAAGCCACGCTAGTCTGAGTCAAAATCAGGGAAACCCAACAGTTTGGGCTGAGATTTTGGTTGTGTTTCCGATCAAAACCTGGGTCATAAACCATAAACCCAGCTGTCATACTATTCTAATCTCGCTGCCTGCTGATAACGAGAAGAGAAACATCTTCTTGGGCAGAGCAGGTGTTAGAAAAAAAAGCAGCCAGTCTGAGCCCCAAGCCCAGTACGTGGTTGTGTCCTGCTGGGTTATGTTACGAAGAAATCCAAATCATTCGCTGTGGGGGTGAAAGGAGGGAGAGGCCCATGCCTTTCCTTCTCCTTAGGCTCCTTGTGAGCCTAAAACTGCCCCTCCTCTTTGAATATGGTTATCAGCAAATCTAACTCTGAACAGCAGCTAAGAGATATTCATGACGACAGCAGCTGCAAAGTTGTTAAAAATATACAAAATTTCATCGTGTGGGCGGAAAGATTACCCTTGCTGAACAGAGACAGAAATCCTACCGGCCTAATATTTTTGACCACAGCTTGCTATATTTTGACACATAGCTTAGGAACCCCGACTTGCATCATCTTTGTCGTTGTTATCCTTGCTGAAAATGTTTTGAATGCAGTACTTTCAAATCAAAGTGTGAGGTGCCCCTGTTTTTCCCCCCTTGAACAAGGCTCTCATGTTCGGAGATGAGAAAAGAGAAATGATTTTTCCACCTGCTATCGATACACTAGGCCAAGCTGCCTGGGGCAGCTAAAAAAAAAGCATTCCACAATTCCGCACGGATTCCAGTGGATTGCTTAGCAGCGCCAAGATCTGCAGCTTTCAGCTGCTCCTGTGGGTTTGTGTGGCAAAGCGCACAGAAAATGCCGTGCTAGCCATTCCTTCGGAGCAGATGGGGAGAGGCATACGTGCTAATCATCGCAGAAACGGTTATATGTGTTTAAATCCTCTTTATAAAAACAATTTGCTTTTCAGACATTTATCAAGCAGCTACTAAGCTGAACCTCTGCTCAGCAGCACATGACTGCGCATTCAAGGTTTTTGCTTTCTCTCCAAGATCCAGTCGGACCACGGGTGGCAGTGACCACAACACGCTCCCACTGTAACTAACTGTGACTCCCAGTAGCCCTTCGGAGGGCTAAAATTGTCTAGGATTTTATGGTCACGTATTTCTGAAAACAAGGTTGCTGCTTACAACCAATGCAGAACATATCTGAGGGTGGAAAATTTGTGGCTTAGCCTAACTTTTTTCCATCGTGATACGTTACCTGCAGAAACGCACTCAAAACAAACTAAGAGGTATACCAGGTATAACTATCACGACTCGAAGCTATGCTTTGTTTTTTAGCCAGATACCCAAGTCTTTAACCTAATCTTGAAAAACGTAGGAGTTTCTTGGCCACTCTGAAAGCTTCTAAAAGCACCTAAATCAATTTAAAAAAACCCCGTGTCCTAAGACTCAAATCACCCTTTCTGTAGCTGAAGGCAGACAATACTTGAAAATACTTGTGCATTTGACAGTCGTTTTGCCTTCTCCTAAGCCAAGGGGAATGACTGTATGATTTCTTCTGCACGCAGTGAAGAAACAGTAAATAAGTAGTCCTGCATCGTCTCAAAATCACTGTTGTCCTCTGCAATTATCTTTACCCTCCATGTAAAATTAACAGGCACACGACTTAAAATATCAAACCGGATAAAGGCAGCCCGGTTCTGTAGTTTCACCGTTGCCAGGAGCAGTGGCCGCAGGAGGCAGCACTGTAGAATGAACGAGCACTCTGGTGCTTCTCTGCATGGAGTCTCCTGCATGTTATTCAGCCAATGCTGGGGTTTGCTGAGGTTTTTTACCTTGCAAACCCTCAGTACCCCTGCTGTATTTTCACCTTCAGCTGAAGTCACTGAAAGGGTTTGGGGCAGCGACAGACTTCGTTTCCTATGATTCAACACGATGTAAAATATTAGATCCCACTCCTGGCAAGGACTCCTTGTTGCTACATTATTGCAATTATTAATGATGGCTAATACCAACGTACCTCGCCGCTATTCTTTGGTATGTTCTGCAATATTTGCTGCTCTGATCCTTTTTGTATTTCTCTCCTCCCTGTGTTTGTCTCTAGTTTGAGGAAATTTCCTACTGAAAGAACTTAAAACCATTAGTATTTCTTGCTCTTTTATAAACCGGATTGGATTTCTTCTTTATTTCAGTTATTTGCGTTTTCATTCATTTATTGCATCATCTGCAGTGTGTCATCTTTACACTGCAAAACTTCTTGATGTTTCTTAAAGATTCGCTTTAAAGCAATAAATAAAAATAGCTTGAGACACCATCTTGTGTCCTCAAGAAACAGTGTTGTTTGTTTACAGCTAAGAATCATGACAGCAGCTGCATGCAGTCGAGGATCACGCTGATTATTATGCCATGGTATCATAAGAATGTTTTCTCTATTTGTAGCTGCGGATATATTAGAGCTATCAGTCAGAAGTGAAATGTCTGCGTGACAACTCTGATGAGTGAAATAGATACTGACACCTAAAAACTTGACACCTAAAATTGTAAGAGAAACCACGACAGAAGCAAGTCACAGAAATATCCATCTCTTATGAAAGGAAATAGCCTAAAAGGCAGGAAGACAATTTGTCCCGGGAGCAGCAGAACTGCAAAAGCATCATTTCCAGTAGATTTGTAACCTTCATCCTGATCTCTGTCCCTGCTGCTTACCTCATTATAATAATTACAGCTCCTTCTGTCTCCCTTTGGAATCTCCACCGAGGAATGAGAGACAGCATGAGCTGTGCCCTGTTAGCAGCTACATTGGCACTGGCTGGCCAAGGAGTTATTCTTAAAGAAAGAGTAAGGCAGCTGAGCTCATCTTCAGTGCGAGCTCTTACTTGGTCCCTCTCTCTGTTAATTTTCTGAAAACTTCAAGGAACTTAATTCTCTTTGAGAATACTGTTAGAACTAAGAAAATCACTGTTAGGTGAGAAGTAGGTGGTTCAATAGACAGACAGAGAGCTTGACTACATAAGCCTAATGTCTTTAGGAAACCAGGCTAAGAAATACTACTTTTCTCTTCGGCACTGTTAAACTGGAATGGCTCAGGGGTTAAACTTTCCAAGAACCATTTGCGGTAGTCACCTAGCATGTAACTACTCTGTTTTGAAGAGTACAGAGATAAGTACTAGTCCAAGGAATTTAACTTATTCATATAAGCAGAGCCAGAAAGTACCAAAACATCAGTGGGAATCTTAAAGAAGTAGCAATCTTTTGTCTGAGCATGATAGCACAGGATAAAATAAAGTTGAATAATACCGTAAAGACAAGTGGACGGTGCCTCGGGTCAGCAGTAGAACTGAAGGCTTCTCATCTCCCACCGAAGAAGTGAGAATGACTCAGCTTCTTCTGTTTTTCCAACAAGAAGAGCAGAGGGCACGCACAAGCTGGATCGACTGGTGGTAGACCCAAGCATAATCCATGGCTCTCTTTAAGGAGATGGCACATGTTGCTCCTCTGATAAGGCTTGACATTCATCACTCTTCTTGCAGCCAGCATGAACTCCACATCTGTTTTCAAAGCTGTGTCATGCTCTAGAGCAAGAGAAATCAATTTTCTGTCATAGTCATGGCCCGGAAGAAGCCAAGGTTGTGCACTGACTCCGAAAAGTAGTTTACACGGTGTAAGTTTGAGATACGTACCTTCCATCAGCTCCATTTCACTATCTTTCTCTCCTCAAAAGATAGCAGAAATTTACTTCAATGCCAAAATTTGGTCAAAGATAGTAGGCAGTGATTTGGCAGATGTAAGCAACTGAATAATGTACTCAGGCTCAAAAGTAATTCTAGGAGCAGAACACCATATGGAGCAGAGACAGTCGTGGAAATTAGTGTTGAAAGAGATAGAACCCAAATGCCTGCTGACGAAAGACAGACTGAAGCCAGCAAAGTATAGGACTTTGAAGAATGAGAAGACATAGGAACTGGAGGAAGGAGAAGCAGAAACAGCAGGGAAGCATGAAAAGTAGTCTAAAAGATTTCAAATCAGCGTGACATGAAGATAACTTCAGTGTCAATGAGATGGAGATACTTAAGGGGAAAAGTGCAAGTCTTATCATGTAGCACGTAGTTTACGGCATAGGAAGGAGTTTTGGACAAAGACCATGACAGGAATGGAGAGAGCATAAATTATGGAAAATTATTGTTGATATTGTTTTGCATCACAAAATATTTTATTGGAATCAGGTTTGACAAATATACCTACACATGTTTGTAAAGGATAATTCTTAGTAGAACAAATACAGATATACTGCCCCAAATAAAACTTTGTTAAAGTAAATACATGACCTTCACGAGATGCACAGGGCATAAACACAAAAGCTACATTTCCCCAATGTGTCATCTCAGCTGCCAGCAGTCTGCAGTTTAACCTCTGAACCAGAGGTTAGACCAAGATTGTTGTATTCAAAGTCCCAAACAACTTTGCGTCCATAAATCTGTCAAATTGAGGGTTTTTTCATTTAGGGTATAAAAATGTTTCTTAGTGAAAAAACGTACAATTTCATGGAGAAATGTATAAACAATTACTTCATGTGATTAGTTTCAATACCTTGCTTTTTCATTTAATGCCCTTTGATGTGTTGTCAATATTAATAAACAATAAATTTCAGTTAAAGAAAAATATTTTAAAACAGTTTTCCTTTTATTATATTCTGTTAGTTTTTCCATTATTACTGCATTTAATATTCTTAAGTTCTTGCTGACTGAACTGGAGGAACTTTTCAATTTTCAATAGCTCTCATGACTTGGGGAAACATATTTTCAAGAGCATTTTTTTCTTATTTTCAGGAGTACTTGATTTCAGTACAGAAAAAAATTCTGTTCTGAGAATCAAATTTTCTACACATGGAAAACAGTTTACAAAAACAGAAAAGAGAAGATTTTCAAATGTTTATAACATTCCTTTTTACATGTAGAACCCAGCTGTGGCAACTTACGAGTGAGAAGAGCACAATAAGGCAAAGAGATGTTGGGAGTATACTGTCTTCCATGCATGGAATTCTTAGCTATGATGGAGAGGAAGAATACGAAAAAAACAAAACTAGCAACTTCTTCAGGGATGCCTGAGAGACAGCTGCAGCTATAAAACCCGATGGAGGGAAGAATTTGAAAAAGAAATTCAAGCACTGTGAACAGAAGGGGTCAATCAAGGATGTGGTGACAGTAAAGCACCAAATCTGATCCAAAGATTTCACCCGATTTCCAGCAAATTCCAGAAAAATGCACAGGTATGGAACAATGAAGAATAAACAGAAAACAATAACCTATGTTTCATGACTGACCTCACTGAACTCAGTAACAGAACTTTCTTTTGCCTTGCGACAGTGCTCTGAGCTCTAAAGGGGATGACTTGGCTCCTTTTGCAAATAAAGGCAATGGTGGAATTGGGATGCATTCATTATTTCTTCTTCTGACAAGCCCAGAAATCTACACAAGAGCAAAAAAAAATATTACTGAATGATTTTTATTTTTAATTTTCAAAAGCATAGGCTAATATGAGAAGAAAGGCCCGAATCATTTATTTTCCACATGGATTTAATTATGTCTGCTAATACTGGTCATTTTTTCATCAACAACAGGTTGACCGTTGGAGCCCTACAGCCTAGACTACAAAGATGACTCTCTATACATTGTAGTTCAACGTCATGGAGAACATACAAGAAATGTGATTCAACTGATGTCTAGATAGCTCAGTCCCCAGCAGATCTCAGTTACGCCACTTTACATAAATGAGCATGAACAAATAGGACAATGAAACTCTTGCTTTACCTGCTGCTAAGGAAAACTCTGTTAGGCAAGAGATCGTATCATAAGGCAGCATATATCCATCTGTGCTGTTCTATTTACGTGGTACAACTGCAAAAGAAGGGTGGCACATCATCAAGTTTCATATCATTGACTGTGGGAGCAGCTGCACCATATCCAAACTAAAAGAAACCTGAAATTGTCACCATCAGCATATGAGAAATACAGACCCTTAGCACAGATGCTGGATGTAACTGAAGGCGAGCTCGACGCGCCCATGAAATGGTGAGCAAATGTACTTTTTACGCTTCCTGCGACACTATATTCTTTTCAAGAAATATGTTGGTTAAAAAAAAAACAAACTGAATTTTTGTCACTTCTCATTTAATCAGCTTCAACATCACGGTCACTGAAGAAGGTTAAAGCTATTCTGGGCACACAATTTATGTATAAATGGCCATCTATAATACATAATCACCCAAACAGACTCTATTTCACATACCTACTACATAACCTTCTCCTCCTGGTGAAGATCATAGAAGGTTCATGTTGTTGGTATGTAAATCTCTATCTTCTCTAGGAAAAGTAAATAGGTTCTCAGAATCAAAACAGAGCAGAAACAAATTATTACAGTCCACATAGTTTACCGCAAAACAAGTCAGGCGTTACATTTAGAGCTCCGTTTTTTCCCACCGGTGGGCAGAAATGCTAACTAAGATCCGATAGTGCTTAGTTAGTCTGTACTTCAGAACAAGTGCATCAAAACTATCAGAAGTGTAACAGGAGCAAGAATTTGTATTTTCTTGCTTAGATGTTCCAATCTCCGATCTTTTTATGTCCCCCTCTTAAAGCCACACACACCCCTAAGTTCCCCGCTTTCTTCTACATTGAACTTTTTGTCCACCTCCAGAGCAGAGACTGTGGAATAGGGGGAGGTGAAGAGATCTCCTTCAAGTGTCTTTTCTTGGTGTAGGTCAAATTTACTACTCACAATGGATAGCCTCTCTAGTGCGCTATAGCTCAGGGATATGAATCTACTCTTCCTCAGGCAGTAGGAGGAACAAAGGATAGAATTCGGTCTGGCGAAGGAACATTTTGTCTTCCTAACCCACTTTTTCTATGGGTAAGTACCGGTTTTCCGTTTCTTGATGCCGTGTCTGAGATATCCCAGCTCTCACTCCAAGAAGTGAGAAAAACAAATTGAAATGGATTGGAACACTTAAAGTGCTCTAGGAATGCTAATCGCCATGAAAGATGGAATAATATTAAGAGAACAAGAAAAAAGTAAAGTAATTGTTCTCCAGTAAGCCAAAAATGAAAGTGATGCCTCTCATTCCAAAATAAAGAGGAGTAAAAATATTTTTCTATGTTATTTGCAATGAATTTGGTTCCATTTATTCTAAATGTTCTTTTGAATGCATATGCACACAAAAAATGATAGTATTTTCAGACTGCACTAATGTAATTGCTAATTGTATTTATGTGATAAGTTAGAGCGTAACAGTATCTTTGTTTGGCCCACAATATAGATTTGAATACTTCATACACAGCAAACCATTCCAAAGTTGTAAGTTATGCAAACAAGTTACTTCATGGATACCATGTAACGCAGGAATTCTAGAGGCTTTCCAGGTCTCTGAAGAAAATAAAAGATGTAAACACATCAGATTATGAATTCTGGCACATTATACCCCATCTCTTTGCAAAAGGAGCATTCTGAGGCTGTTTTTAACTGCAAATCCAGGTTTCAACTCCCTCTCATTCTTCAGTTCCACATCATTTTGACTGTAGCAATACACAACTAATATTTACGTTCACATACCAACAGATCCTGTAAAACAGAACAGAAATGACTGTGCTCCTCACTTTTTGAGCTGCTCTGCAATGAGGAGGAAGTTTCCTTTGCAGCAGCAGGCAAGCTGTTTCATTAGCAGGTCCAGCCCGTTGTACAGCCTTACGAGGCTTTCTAGGTTCTACCCCACAAGCTACATAAATTCTGCCCTCGACAGAGCTTTGCAAGCCAACGGAAAGCAGCGTATCTTTTTTTGTTTATGATTCCTGATGAGTCTAATGTGTATGAACAGCACCGAGGCCCCTATCCAATCTTAGCAAGTTTGCTTAACTAGTTAACGAGATATTAAAATCCTACAACACCGTTCTCTAGAGTTCTGTCATTGATACCTTACTATGGACCCAGGGAAATTTCCATGGCACTCAGTCAAATGCTTTTACAAGTAAAATGTCTTATGCTGCTGCCTGGTCCTGTCCCAAATACATTTCAGAGTGAAGGCTGGCAAGCGCAGAGGAAGCGAAATTCCTGTGTAATGATGGACACTGTACACACGCCACTTGACAGGTCCTTAGATGATTTCATAATCAGTGCTAGATGCAAATTAAATCTTTGCCATGAGTTCTCACCGTTTAGAGATTGTCATTTATTAATGAAATGAGCCTGCATGCCCTCACTGTCATTATTTTCTCAGCAAAATACAATGCTACCAGGATTCTTTGGGTGGCATTCCTGTTCAGACATCAGATATCTCTGAGCATTTTACCTAGAGAAAGTATCACATTAAAAGCTCGGTGTGATAAGTACTGGGAACAATTTAAGTGCGAATGTTGTCAGATGCAGTAGTTCTTAAACTATCAGTTTGTGCTTTTAAAAATGCAGCAAGAGACATATCCTACTGTTCCGTTTTGGCTCTGACACTGCATAAGCAAGGTCATTTCGGGTGATCTATATATAGAGAAAGATCTTAGTCTCTTGAATACTATACCAGAAAAAAAACCCCACTGTATAATTGACTGCTACAGGGAGAGGATCCAGCTCATTATTTGAATTACACACCCATCTGTTTCAGTCAGGATGGTTTGTAAAGGGGTTGCAAGAGTTAGTTGAAATTGTCAAATAGCACGTAAGGTAATTTTAAACTATAGAAGAGATTTAATATGCTTTTGTGAATCAGCATTTTTTTAAAGGAGAAAAAATGAAAGTTTATTGTGTAATCCAGGGATTTTAAGAAGCTTATACCATCCCCTTTTTGGCCCTGGACTATCCATTATGTTGAGCCTGGATTTTATATATTCCTCGCCCCTTTGCTTTCTGATTAATTTATTGTATTCAGCTTAGGCTCTCATGTTATTTCTCAGTGTTAAATATCAAAATAGAAATATTAAATCATAACTAACATAACAAATATAGTAAAAATATGTATATTTTGCTCTTTCGTTCCTCTAAAATATTATGGAAAGGAAGAATGAATACATCTCCATGGACTCTTGTTGTATTTCATCAGCATTCCATTTCTTCATGTTTTGGCTGCTAAGAGATTAAGAAGATTTTGACTACGTGATTTTACACAATCTGCTAATGCAGCTCACATGTAGAAACACCCATTTTCTATCTTCTTTTCCTTGCTCTTTGTATTAGTTGCTCTAAGCTGAGGCCCCCAAAGTGCCTGCTGCTGAGGTGCAATCCACTGTCCTTTGCCTCTGATATTCCGTGAAATTACAACTGGAACCTGATTTTCATGATCTGGAATTTCTTATTGTCTCAATGATAATCATCAGTAGCAAATCATTTTCTACTTTATTCTTTATTACGTACCTATCTCCTTTCAAACCTCTGGAGGCCACTGATTTCCTTAAGCTCTGGATCCCTCTAAACAGCTTGCTTTTACGGTTTTCAGCCTAGATGCTAATTTCAGAATGGCGACAGATGTATTGCTTCAAAAACTTGCATTCTCCACATGGTCTGGGAAAGCACCTCGACTTCTTCTACACAGTTCTACGCAGAAATATGTAAATACAAGATTTTTTTTTAGTTGTTATTTGAACCTTCAATTTTCACAGAAAATAATTTCTTCCATTCTCAGTGTACTTCCTGTTTTCCTGTGATCAGACGAATGTGTTCAGTTGAAATACTTCGTAACTCCAGCTTTGGGTTGCTGTGGGAAGAGCGATAGATTCATGGGTGTGCTACCAAGAAACCAATTCAGTGATTCAAGGTCTCCTTATTGATTCCAGGAACTAGCATTGGGGAAAGAAGCAAGAGCAATTACCAAACAAGGGAAAATTTATTCTATGCTAGATGAGGTTTCAGAGGAATTTACAGATATTGAAATGAATATTCTAATATACTCCAATTGCCCACAGTTAAGGAAAAGACGGTTGGGAAAGGAAATTGGAAAATAGGGGAAAATTACCACAAGTCTATGAAGATCTGAGAGAACCAATGCCTCCTTCAGCAAAGGGACATAGTAAAGTGTGGAGAGAATGAGAACGTGTGTATTTGCTCACTGAAGAGTTCGAAAGAAGCTCTTCAAGCTTCAGTATACGGCTTTTCTTCCCCCATAGGCAGAATAACTGGAATAAAAGGGAAATTGGGTAATTATTTTTCGCTGAGCTTTCAGGGTTACAGGAGGAAAGGGGACAAGCCCAGAAAAGTCTAGATACTCTTCCTACATCTCTAATTCAAACAGAGCTATTAAATAGATGTCATTCTTCATATGTGAGACCATTAGTAGTCAAGTGTTCTTACATTTCTGCTTCCACCATAAACTTTTTGTTAATGTATACCGTTGTTGTTTAGTTTGAGTACGATACTCACGATAGAATTGATCCTCCAATCCAACTCATTACATAGGGTTAAACAACAGATTGAGAGGGTACCTCCCCTCATAAGGATTACTAAACCCATACCTCCGCAGTTGGCCTTGCTGTTTTTGTCACAAAGAAGCAGAATTTCCCCAGACCTACATTAACGTACTCTTATTTGGGGATATTTTTGTGTCTTTTAGATAATACACGAGGTAGGAATTTCCCAGTAAATATGCAGTTGTGTCATTGATTATTCACAATTCACAGATGCACTAATTTATTTCTGTTCAGAAGAATGGATCAAGGTAACAATTAAGAATTTCTCTTTTTTTTTAACTACAGGAGATGTGGAAAGCTTAACCTACCAAATATGCCTGTCATACCCTTGTTCTTTGGTCTACTATGATTACGTAAGCCCAATAATTAAGTACAGCATCCTGGTTATCTACACTGAGATGAAGTTCAAGGTTGTTGTCCTTAAAACCTGGCTTTTTTTCCCCACAGCATTTCACCTTTTCTGGCATCCTCAGTAGGCAACTTGAAGGTAACAATCAGGCTTTTATTACACCATTCTCATAGTATTTTTTTTTCCAGATTGCAAGGAAACACAGGTGTTATCCATCCCAGTCCATGGCCTTACAATTGCAATGAGCAAGCTGCAATGGTTTAAGTTAACATTTCCTCCCTGAAGAGACATTTTCCCACTTGAAAGGTGGGTATTTTTCAGCTGAGGCTGGCATTACCTCTTCAGTTACCCTCCTTCAATCACATGTCATCGTTAGTCCAGGTCTGTTACACACCCACAAGGTCTCAAGTCTCCTCTACGGTTCAGAGGAAAGAGGACCACTTGCAATGTCAGATGAGCTTAGTAAAGCTCACGCTCTTCAAATGGGAGCAGAAACAGAAGTGCATTTGGGAGGTGCAAGGCACTAGCACTCCTCTCTGGCCAGGCTCAGAATACTGCTGCTGCGGGTCCAATTTAGACCATCTCAGAAAAGCAGCTCGCTTGGCTAGGCAAGCAGCAATCCCTCCCTGAGACAGGAGGAGGATAGGAAGCTCCAACGAGGAACACTGAGTAAGAGTCAGACTGCCTCTCTGTGACCCGCTGGGCTTTTACTGCCTGTCAAGAAAGCAAAATAACTCAGTCTGCTGACCTGCCCATGCCTGCATCCACCCATCCCCCCCTTTTTTTTTTTATAAATTATTTACATAACTTGCTTGAATAAGCAATGTTTTAAAACAGAGCCTTTAAAATGGCTCACAGAGAACTAAGGTACATGATTCAGTGAGCCAGCATTCTGGCCTGCAAGTCCACCTGCCCCCAAGAAACAGCAAAGTTAGACCAACCGTAGACTGTTTCTCAGCAGAATGGCAGGTTTCCAGATTGACAGCGTGCTGCAGCTGACAATGCCTATTCTCCTAGCTGTGGTGAAGGACAGAAAATGTTCATGTCATTCCCTCTGCTTTAATATTAAACTGAAACGAGACTGGAATTTAAATAACTGCACTCAGCAGAACCAGCCTTCAGACTGAACAGCCTTGATTTTAACCATAAAAATATCATAACTGCTACAGGCTGTTCTGCAGACTGGATTTGGGAGAATGTACAAAGATTGGAGGTGTTCACATAGTGGATTTCTGCTATCCAATTTTACCTACCGATATAAAGGAAAAGGAAAGACTGCTGCTGGATTTAGAACCCAAATCAGGATGAAGTTTCTGAGTTCAACAATTATTCCTGTGTTCATTAGGTTATGTACTGAACTAAACTATCGTGATTCATTTCAGGTTGGCACATCATTTATTTATTGCAAATGTTAGATGGTCATTCTTAGAAACATAGATATTGTTACAATAGCCGGAACAGGTGCTGTCAACAAAGCTGCTCAAGAAGTGTCAGACCCTGAGAAAACAAGGTCAAGGGAAAAACCTTCTGCAATATAGTTTGGTTTCTCATCAAATATAATTTCAGCCACTGGTGACAGAGAAGCGAAAATCAACTGATCTGAGTAATATTCGGGGTTCTGAGAAATGCATACCTAAAGACGAGATTGTTTTCAGGCTTTTGATTTTCAGATTGAACATAGGAAGAATCTTGTTGCAAAGCAGTAATTCCTGTAAATATCATAATCTTGCTGAAAAAATTTCCGTCGAACCAAACTGAAAAATGAAACAAACTGCAGCCTTTAGTTCCTATTAAGCTCAATAAAACTGGCTAAATAAATATCCAAACTCGCAGGCCACAGTATGGCGAAGTGTGCAACCATACTCTTTTAGGAAAATATTGATATCCAGGCTGTCATTTAAGTATTTGATCAACTCAAGTTGTACATAGTCTGGCGATTTCCCTTCAGAATTTTCCCACGTTATTTTCAATGCCTGAAAACAAGAAAACATAATGTTATCATCTCAGTCAGTCTTCATTAGAATACCTAGGACACTTTTCAATGATAAAGGCATCAGCTGTCATGGACAAATATCTCTGATAGGCCCTGTCAGTCTCCTCTGTGGGTATTCAAATTACAACCCACCACCAGATAAGTAGCCACCTCAGTGGTGGTTGGAATACATGTTGGCCACCAGTTGCATGAAGAGATTCCAGCAGTTCCTTCAGGCCGTTCAGAGGGACATGAGAACTACTACAGCCTTAGCTTCAGGCTCCTCGGCTGTTCGTTTGAAATGGGGAGTCAAACTCAACCCACCGTGGGTATCAGCCTGCTTATTCCTCTCGCGCTTCTTGCTACGTAATATTTAACGAGGCAGTCCAATACACCAGCCTAAGTACAATACAAGAAAAGTGTATTTTTTCTGCTTCTCTTATTCCGAAGAAAGGGTTCATCTAATTTAAAGAAAAAAAGAAAATACGGATTTCAGGCAGCTGTTAGATATGAAAAATGTCAACTTTTATGACCACATTATTGCAACCACATTATTCTATATGCCATAGAATTTGGATATGCTAGGGTCTTTGAATCAGGCACTCGATATCCTGTTGAATTGACCAGTTTGGGAATAAAGATAATAATAAATAATAAATAAATAATACATAAATAATAAATAAATAATAAATAATAAATAAATAAATATAATATAAAAAAATCGATATAAATTTTTCCCAAATTTGCCTCTGGAGCCTCTTTTTTCTTTTTTTTTCGTTAGAAATATCAAGTAGCAGAAATTTGTAGATCACTTGTATCATTAAAAANATAATTAATAAAGGCACTCTAAACTGCCCCATAATTCAAACAAAACTTTACGTATACGTATGGCTCTGTAAGATAACCCTATTCAGTTACCGATGCGTATAGAGTTATGTAGATCCTGTGTGGGACTGGAACAATAATGTTGTATATGTCAACCCTACTGCAAAAGAAAAGATACCGTAGGTTGTTGTTGGATTTCTTCTCTGACAGCTCCCTTAGGAGATAGTATAAAAGTATTTATTATTTATATATAAGCCAGCATGTCAACACATTTTTAGATAATGCTCAATGTACTTTTTCTGTCTAGCAATGGAAACTACAGAGTAAATTATATATGACATTTGTAGCTATTCTAAGAAAGTTGGTATTGCACAGCCAGCAGTCTACAAATTAGACATAAAACGCTTGCATGGAAGTAATATTTTTTGGTATGCTGTTGATGTTTCTAACTATTCCATGCCATTTGCTATATAAAAGTCAGATTAAATCTACTCAACATAGCCTTCTGTAATCTGATACCTGCCCACTTTGTGCACTTTCAGATGTCCTGAGGTGGTATGCCAGATGTTAGGAAGGTTGCATTTTACTTCAAAACCCACAGGTATAGAGCAAACATGTTTTGCTATGCATACCATCTGGTACCTGTTTTTTACCAGAGAACAGAGTGTGTTTAATCATTAAATCCCATCTTGCAGTACTTAAATCAGATTAATTCATACACATATATGCATTTCTCTCCCTGTGGATTTCCCTATCAAAATAATCTGGTTATTTCATGTGACAGTAGATGAACTCACTGGACCAAATTCTACTCTAAGATACACACACACAAGCAAGAGGAAGTCAATAGGTTTGTACAGGTGTAAACGCTCACAGAACAACCAGATATAAACAACCGCTATGTTTAATATGATAAGTATCTTATATACACAGTAAAGCATTGCCCTGTATTTTTATCCTCATACGATTTGATTAGCAAACCAGAATTAACTTTACATCAGTGTTAAGGGTATGCATCAATATTCTTCACCTTATTTTTTCCTGCAATATAAATCTATCAACATTTATTCTCTGACACTAATCAAAATTCAAACGACCGAATCTTTTACCTGGTGCTCTGGATGGTTTCAATAAACAAATTTTTTTCCAAAGAACAAATGATGTTTAGAACTGTTGCTTCATAGCCTGCTCTGTCCATTCCTCCTTTCATTGGTTTCTGCCCTCTTTTATTGCTATTAATGACAGAACAAAACAGGTATTTATATAATCAGGTTAGATTTTTGTCAAACAAGTTATAAAGAACATTCATACAAGTTTCTTGATAAAGAGGACAATTATCTCCAGCAAGTTCAAGAAGTAAGATTTTCCTGGTCTGGCCTTAGATGCTCCTGTCATCAAGCTGTTAATCTTTGTGAACTAGTTTGCAGCTTTCCTCAAATTCTAACTTCATAGCGCCCCGTCGTTATTTTATAAGCAAGACCACCTTATTTGAAAGACCTGCAATGTTCTAATACCATTCACATGTCTTCCACAAGCAGACACAGCTAGCTGCCAAAAAAACCCCAGAAATCAGACAGTTTAAAGAACACGACCTGAATGGCGGTATTAAACGGCATGTACTGGTCGAGAGACCACAACAGAGTTAAGAGTCATATTGCAAACAAATAAGGGTGATTAAACAGACTAAATAGAGTTGTTAGCAAGTATCACTAGAACATACTCTATGAGGATAACTGCTATGTATTTACATACTCGTGCCACATAGGCGGGCCAGAAACATTTGCTTCGCAGGTAGAGAGTGGAAATGCAGCAGCACTGATCATATAGCTGATTTTGTATGCGATATCCACTAAATAATCAAGAAAATGACAAAAAGTAGTAATTACTTGACACCGTCTTTGCTCTGTCTCAAACCACAGTAGCAAAACTCGTCACTGAAATTAACCTTTCACCAAGGTACCATTCAACAGTCTCTTTCAGTTAAGCGGAAGAATAAATAAGAACAGATCAGGTACAAGGTTTTAATTTTCTAAAGGCAAATTGATAAATTAAGCAAACTGGTTAGTGGAACGACCTAGACTGAATAGGGTTTTTTACCAGTGCAAGAAGTCTTAAGTTTCTTTCAAACAAATGTGCAAAAGGTGCCTGGAATTTGCATCTCAAACAAACGGAGAAAACTAATAAGGAAAGACTCTATATTCAACTGAACGAGCAATGACTGTGAAAAATTAAGGAGGATTTTCCCACTTACTGAAAAAAAGAAGTCAATTGCCATCCTCACAAGAAATCAGTACGAGTTCATACGAACATCCGTTTTTTATGGAAATAAAGATAGCAAGTTTAAGATTACAACCCGTTCCTCCCTAAGATCAAAACTGTATTTGGTGGTTAGAAAAAGCGCAAAGCTGGTAAATGGTAACCGACTCAAATCATTTTGCAGAAGCTAGAAGGCTGTGTATCTCACTTTTCCCTCTGATACCAAGCTCTCGTCGGGTGTCACAGCACTACACACGGAGAATATTTTTGGAATCACCGGTTCTTTCACCTTCAAGTTTTTTGCATAATGAGATTCATTTTATTCATTTGTTTTTGCTCAGGAGAGTTGATGAATTACATGTTTCTATCTTAAAAGCATCCTCTGGTTGGATTTAAAGGATTAGAGCCAATTAACGAACTGAAGATCTAAGTGTTTCTTTTCGCCCTGGGTTTTAGACAGCGGTCAGATCCTCCAGACACAAACCGGCCTAGTTCTGACCAGGTTCTGGGTCCTGAATCGTAACACCTCAACAGCACCGAGTGGTAGCTCCGTGCAGAAAGGCCATGGGAACTTCCACTAATTTCATCACGCAGGAAGAACATAAGCGATGTTACACGCTTTTCAGGGAATTTAACACCTCCCTTCCCAGTCCCAAGTTTCTGCTAGCCTCCTGCGTGTCGATAGCAGGATTTCCAGGTGGCTGTCAGGCTTTGAACTGTGTGCAGTCCCCGACCCGAGATGAGCTGACAATCTGCTACCGTGGCTAATCCTGCGCCAGAAGCGCTCCCTGTTTCTCTCCCTTGCCCTTTCACAGATGTACAGGCTTAATTCACTCTTAGATCTTGTTTTAATTTTCCAGGGTATCTGTAGAATCATAAACACCTCTGCAGGCAAAAAGGATGGAGCTCGAAATTGGAAGAGCTGTCGCTATTTTGTTTTCAGTTCACTCCTGGGTGGGGGAGGTGTGTGTGAAATCCATTTAATTACAAGCCCTTAACTTGAATAAACTAATTCACAGCAACGGCTTTTAATATGAACTTAACTTGCTAAACAGCATTAGGGACCCTTTTGGACAAATTAGCTAAAAATCTCGCTCAAACAGCTTTCGGCTGCTCAGAAACACTGAGGGCAGTATTTCAGTCGTTGTGTTTTGTTACACGGAAGTCAGGTAGGAGAAGGCTTTGAATTACAACGGTGGGATTTAGCAATGGTGCACTTTAGTAGTGTAGCTCATGCGCGAGCTGCAAAGATGAACGATAATGAACCTGAGGAAGCTGGGTTACTTAAAAGTTATTGACCTAGATCGATGTGACATGCGATCTATGTGATGTATCAACTAACAAATAGATTCAAATAGATGCTTGAATAGCTTCTTAATTATTAAGAGGAAGGGCTCAGCCACTATTAAGAGCAGAACACTAGGAATCATAGTGAGATACTGACCTTTTAAGTCACTTACTAGGCCCTGGGTTTTCCTGTAAGCTTTATTCTAGATTCCGCCAATGATTTTGCTGATCTTCTGCAAATTGCCTTTGCCTATTTTNTAGATGCTTGAATAGCTTCTTAATTATTAAGAGGAAGGGCTCAGCCACTATTAAGAGCAGAACACTAGGAATCATAGTGAGATACTGACCTTTTAAGTCACTTACTAGGCCCTGGGTTTTCCTGTAAGCTTTATTCTAGATTCCGCCAATGATTTTGCTGATGTTCTGCAAGTTGCCTTTGCCTATTTTTCCCAAACGGTTTTCCACAGAATGCTACTTGTACAGGAGCTATCAAAAGGCAGTCCATGAAAAAAGCTATGCTTANTTTCCTGTAAGCTTTATTCTAGATTCCGCCAATGATTTTGCTGATGTTCTGCAAGTTGCCTTTGCCTATTTTTCCCAAACGGTTTTCCACAGAATGCTACTTGTACATGAGCTATCAAAAGGCAGTCCATGAAAAAAGCTGTGCTTAAAAACAAGCAACCACAGTCCCACACATTCAAGGAAAGAAATGAAGAGAATAAATCTTACAGAAGCAACTGAGGTTCCTATGATAAAGAAACATCNTTGCCTTTGCCTATTTTTCCCAAACGGTTTTCCACAGAATGCTACTTGTACAGGAGCTATCAAAAGGCAGTCCATGAAAAAAGCTATGCTTAAAAAACAAGCAACCACAGTCCCACACATTCAAGGAAAGAAATGAAGAGAATAAATCTTACAGAAGCAACTGAGGTTCCTATGATAAAGAAACATCCGTATTGAGCTTATTGCTATTTTATCTTCAGTTGTAAAGAGACGCGCAGTACATTTTTCATAAAACTTCAGCTGAGACGTCTAGGTCTATCACTGGCTTTTAATAACAGGGGGCAAAGAGGGCTTTGCTTCACCATTTCCCTTTTTTTGACAGTTTAGCTCCACCAAAATCCAAAGGTTCATGGAAAACCTGCCCATTGCAGAGGACACAGTCCCTAAATTGGCCTAAATTTAATCGGAGGCCGTGGAGCCTCAGGAGGACGCCACTCAGCAGACATTAACAGAGCGGTGTGAGTTCCCTCACACCACGGCCAGGCTCATAACAGCGCCTGAGCGTACCCGTGCGACTCGAGCTATGAGAAAATACTTCGCATAGCGAGTGAGTAACAGCAAGGGGTAGAAGGAGGAGATGGCTTACAGAGACGTATACATTTCCTCAGAGTAGTCAGGTCAGTGGAGTAACTGCAAATAAGAGTAACTGCTGAATTCAACACAAGCGGTCGCACAGTACAATCCTTAACTAAAGGTGACGGAATTTTCTCTCACTACGATAACAAGATGTTCTGCTGTGCCATGGGGCTGAGCCACTCACTTTTCTTAACAAGTGTTTCTGTCATTAGCATTTAAAGTCACCTGAGTGAAGTTAAAATAAGCCCATGGCTAAGCAGCTGTCAAAGAACAGTCCACGTGGAAGGGAAGGGCTGAGATGTCTCTGCAAAGACAAGGATCTTTCCTGATGTTTCCTGTTGTAAGGATTGAAAGGGCAGCTTAAACATAGAGGGACTCAATACGAACTCAGATCTGCACAACAGATAGAAACATTTTGACGCATGTGTGGGTTTAATGGGGAACTAGCAAGCTGACCAAAAATGTGACCGGAATAAAAAAGACAGCTGTCATGTTCGTTCTGAGGTGTCATACAGTTCATATTGACATGAAGCTGTAACAATTGCACAACAGAATAAATTTAGTCTGAATTATGTTTTTATGACATTGCTTAGTTGTAAAAACAGTGCCAGACTTGGTTCTCACTTGACATGGTACAAATGTGAGTCTGCACAGAGCCTAGAAACGTCCACGGAGGTTCGCCAGTCTGCACACTGGCGAAAAGGTGTCCAGACCACAACAGACAACCTACACCGTGAACATTTCTGCGCACATCCTTTTTCATTCGGGTGTTTATGCCCTCATATTTGTTCCATGCACGCTGCACGTCTTGCACGGGCCTTGCGAGAGGGCCTGCAGTGAGCTGCTGTCTGCTTCACAGCGAGCTCAGACCTGCCGTCTGTAATAAAACAGTGAAAAATTATTCAAGTAGATGGTTGCTGGGATTCTAACGGAACACTTATGAGAAGCATTTTAGATGCTCTGAAATACTTCTGTGCGTGTCAACAGCTGTCGAGCTGAAGAACAGGGACTGAGTTGCAAGAGTAAGGGTTGAGATACAGCCTATCATTTGAACTAACTATATTAATATAGTTATTAATTAACTGTATTAATATATTAATACATTGGATGAAACCAGAGCAAAAGGTGGTAGAAATCAGAGATGGTCAAAAATTTCCAGATTTTAAGTTTTCATTATGTACTATCAATAAGAACAAAATCATAGGAACTACGCTATAAATAAAAAAGTAATTTTTTTCATCCTTAAGATGAAAACTTCAGATGCAAAGGACCCCGAATGCTCAGGATTCCTCCTGCTTTTACAGAAGCCATGGCATTCTTCCTGTTGATTTGGCCTTAGAGCTTAAGGTCTCAATCCAGGAAATCAGTTTAACACATGCTGTTGAAAACAGAAGCTGCTTTGCTGACTGAGACTTGGACAACGGGGCGCTGACAGGTATTGCAGAAGAACCAGCTGACATGGTTTAAGAAGTCACTGGCCCCAGCTCCGAGTTCCTCTTCTCTGCGGGAGGCTCGTCAAGACTGAATTCCTTAACGAATGTGGAGCCAGCTTTCACTCCGGTTACTGTGAAATACTATGTCTTAGTTGAGGAAAGAAACAACAAAATGTGACTGACTACCCTTGCAAAATAAGCATAAAAAGCTCCTGTATTCGCTCAGCTCAGCTGCTTCTTTGCAAAGCTTACCACGTTAGTTCAAACTCCATCTTCAGCAGTCTGAAATAAGCTGCAGGATCTCACACAGATACCGCTAAGGCAATTTTAGAAGTTGTTCTGTCATACGTTTCTGCTGTAAGCTCTGACAGAAGAAAAGCAGTTTCCGAAAGCTGCATCTGTATCTCCTGAAAGATTTTTTTTTGTGGTCAGAGCTCATCCGCACACCCACGAAAGAGGACAGAGAGATAACGGCAAGGAGGGGCAGGGGTGGCGGTTTAGATAATACCCTGCCCGGTGACTGCCACGTCCATCGCAGGGAGCCATCACCCATAGAGGCCCATCTCCACAAGCCCAGAGAAGTCCAGGAGTAGAAAAGCAAGGAGGGGAACCTAGGTTAAAGACTTAAGGGAAGGGCGACCCCATCCAGGTCCCTCCGAGGGGAGGGACCTAACGATATGTTAAGTAGTTTTTAGTCAACATTCTAATGCACGCTCACAATTCTATAGAAAATTTAAGTTAGTCGTTCCTAGCACTGGTTTAAAATTTTTCTCGGTAAACTCTGTTTTAAAAAACAGTTCCAAGTTATTTCTAGAGAGTAGGGTCAACTGTGTATTTCTTCTTTCGAAGACTTTCTGAACTTTATCGTTTTTCACTTGAGGACATTTATGTCTTTAATTATGTTCATCTTCAGTGTTGGACTATCCTGGAGCTCTGAGTACGCTGAGTGCCAGAAGGTATTATGAAAAGTATTTTAAAAAATTTGCAAGGGGACAATTGCATATTATACTCAACAGAAGAAGGAAGATTTTTTTTATATGTGGTGCGTCGTTTTAAAATAAAGGGAATGTTTTAGAAAGTGTTGCCTTTTTTTTTTTTTGCATGTGACATTACGTTCTTTTTCAGACAAGCTTAAGGATTTCTAATTGACCTTGACAGCAGTACCCTCACGCTTTCTTAGGTAGAATTCAGCTTCAAATATGCATTAGTTCTGTGACAAGTCAGCATTTCTGGATGAGTGATCCATCATAAAGAATTTTGTTGGGTATATCTCTTAGCAATTGAGAAATTACAGCCTTAATTTCATAAAATAACTCTCGTGTTTATTAAATCCTTTCATTTTTGCACTATGGATGAAACGCATGAATTATCAAGAGTTGCCTTGGGCATGGTATTACAGGCAGCTGTCTTGCACGAGAAAAAAGCTTGATGTCTTGCTGAGGAACAGTGAAGCCATCCCCGGACAAGCGAGAACTACTAACTGCCGGGGTCGTTCAGTTGCTGGGCCTTTTACAGTCCCTAGGAAGGCACCAGAAGGCAGGACAGAACAACAGGCACAGCCGCGGAGCACACCATGGCCGCTGGGCCCGAGGAACGGCTGTATATGTGAGGTGACAGCCGCCCCCGAGGAGTGAGGACAGGGGTGAAGGCAAGGACAAGCAGCAATCACAGCTTTCCTTCCCCACTTCTCCTCAGCAGCAGAAAAATGGCAAAGCCAGCTCTTCCTGCTCTCTCTTTCTCTCTCCCCCGTGGTTTTGCTTATGCTGCCGAACAGACTGGAGCCAGTTTTGTGATTTTTAGTTCCTGTGAGAATACAATCCGCTCTCCCAGGATAAACTGAGAAAACGCGGTTGCTCGAATGAGAATTTCACCTCGTGGTGGGTAGTTGCACGGAGTGACGCTGGCCAAAAAAAAAATCAGGGAGTTTAGTTCTTTTTAATGGGTACGCAGCCATACAGTGTCTTTAAGGCAGGCGCTCGGCCTGTGGGCACTCAGGTGCTAATTACATTTAAATATTTGCAGAGGGGAGTGCAGCAGCCTTATGGTAGCTGCCACCGCCCTGTAACATCGTACATAGTCTTATAGTAGATTAGCAAGGGACGCCTCTGAGCAGAAGTCCTGTTTGACTAGGATGGGCAGTCTAAACACAGTTCCATTTTTATGTTTTTGTTTTAGAAGCTCACACATCTGCTGAGGAGCCAGCATGGTCAGGGACCTTAGCACAGCCAGACCTCCTGACCACGCTATTGGCATCATTCCTTTTTTTTTATTTTCTCTTTTATTCAAAGCAGAAGGTCATTGAAACACACGGGGAAGGAATTCACAGGCTTTTCAGTACCGAGAGGACTCAAATATCCAATGCTGCATAGCTCTGGCACAGTGTATCGCTACAAACCCTGTAATACTGCAAAGCGTAAGCTGTTATTCCAATGGTGTGACAGTTTCAATGTATCGAATTTGACACCTTTTCAATAAAATAGGCTAAATTTAGATAACCATATGCTCATGCTGACAAGCTAGCTTCTCCCTGATGTGTTTTCATGAAAGAGTACAGGAGGACCTCGAAGTTTAATTAAAGTGAATTCAAAATATTGTATTAATTTACAGTAGAAAGGTCGAGTTGCGGAGCAAACAGTAGGACGAATATTTTCTCCTTAAAACACTAACATTCAGCCGTACGACCTCCGTTAATGTTAATGAGAGTCATGCTGCCAAATTAAAAAAATCACGCTAGAAATATTTTGTCTGTCTATGCTCTTACTGCAGTGTAATAAACCTGTACGGTTAAAGCCCCCCCCCTCTCTTGATGGCCAGCCAGGCAAAGTTGAAGAGCGCGTGCACACAAGCAAAGCAGTCTCTTATCAGCACAGATGTATTTATCCTTTGTGCTTCAGTACCTGAAGAAGACAGGCCCAATTCACAATTGGTTTGCACCCTTTGCATCATGTCAAGGGATTTTAAAACAACCGTTCAAGAAATGTAAAAATCAATTATTTTAAAATAAAAATCTCTCAGTAGTAACTAACTTTTTGCTGCTAAGACTGCAGGTAATATAGAACGATATCTATTCATTTATGTGTGGTTAAACCATAAAGACTGGTTTCCTTTAGTATGTGTTATACACAAGATCAAGGTCGCTCTAAAATTCACTTCTGTTTTTGATGTGTCCCTCTAAGCATTGCGACTCCCTGGTTGCTCGTACGCTGTGGTCTTACTGGTCTAAAAGGAAACCAAAATCTGAGATGCACATCACATACCTGGAGGCAGAGAAAATCTTCAGTCTCCACTTATATACAAATCACATGAATAAATGCAGGAGACATCATTTCTTAAAACAGCAATAATTAAAGAGATGAATAAAAACCTTCTGTTTTGTTTTTTTTTTACCAAAATGCAAATTCCAATGATGCATAATTGCCTGCCTCCTGAGTATTTAGCAAAAAACCCTGTCTATATTTGCTGACACTCTTTAAGAATTACAATAGCTTAAAATATGTGCAGAATCTCAGTTAATTACGATAATTTAAAAAGAAAAACAGAAAAATTACACGTCTCTGTAGACACAATCCAAATAATAACCAGAATATTGAATTGAAGAATACATCAAGAAAATTTGCACCACACAGAAAAAAGACAAAGCAGCTGTGAAATTAATGTGAAAACGTTAAACCTTTTTTTAGAAATGTGATTCTACCCCTCTTATGAATAGAGAAAACTCAGTGGTTTCGTGAGATAGGAATATGGAGGGTCTCACTTTGGGGGAATTACTACAAATACATAGCAGATGCACCAAATTATTTCCTTGCTCTTACAAATTATATTCCCACTTGCATGTGAGAAAATGGTGTTGAAGAGTTGAATGCATGATGCCTATGCATGTAAGCTAAACGTTGCTCGCGTACACTTGCTTGTGGGCATTTAGCAATGTCAGATGTGGACTCGTCCCTCTGCAAAGCTCTACACATATAGAATTACACACATTCTTAGACAAAGGACATCTCTAGAGCAGGTTTTGTTTTCTTTTTTCAAAGGAGTAAGTAAATAAATTCTTACGGACGTTATCTTCCTTCAAAACGCTTGAATCTCTACTACACCACATGCAGTACAAATGCAAAAGCCCCCTCATATTTAAGTTCTGCCCATGCAGTAACTCCATCCATAATGCGTGTTCACCACAAATCACCCCTTAATGCGAAACTCCAAGTCTGACCGCTCCATCTAAGGCTGCTGGACATCCGCGCCAGGTGCCGTCTGTTTTCTAATGGGCAAATGTTCTGACAGCAAAATGGTTTTCACTGCAGAGCAATTGGGAAGAATGTGATGCGTTTCAAAAAACCTCCAGATACGTTAAATTCACCAGAGCTAGGGGTGAAGCTAGGGACATCAGTATTCGTGATGGCTTTGGACAGTGTAATGTACCATTTAGATTCTTCAAAGAAAAGCTGGAAAATATTTGTACATAATTTCTAGAATTGTTTTGCTTACATAAGAGATAAGGCAAGGAATCTTGTATATCTGCTCATGAATGTGTTCTGAACATGCTTTTATCCCTAAACTGCGTAATAAGTAAAGTAAGTCCATAGCCCACCTGTTTTTCTTTAATACCTGCAAATCCTTGCTTTTTTCCCAATTTTGCTGTTATATATGTTTCCTTAATCTTATCTCCTCACAACCTGTAATTCTAACGTGTTATAAAATCCCCTTTCTGAAAAAAAAAAGACCAACAAACATATAGATGTGACAAATAAAGCTTGTCATTGAAAAGGAAACCATCTTTTCCAGGGGTAATGCTGCTTTACTGGTTCAAATAATTATTTACTTTAGCGCTCCTCCAAAACAATATTTTGTTAACGTGTTTAAAATATAGGATTAACTATTAATAATACTTTTTAAAAAGTAGAGACTGAGTCATTTTAAACCAGCAATCTTTCGATCTTTCGACCTTTCTTTGGAAAAAAAAATACAGAAACATTGATCGTGACTGCATCAGAAACGTAATAAAATATTTCAAAATTAAAGTTACATTTAGTCATTATCTACCATGAAATATATTAATGAGAAATCGTATGCAGCAAATGCTGGTTTTAATGAAAGAAACTTAAAGTCCAGAATTGCTTAATAACTTCAGGATGTATTAATTATTCTCCAGGTGCTAGCAATATTTCTCTGTCCTTTCTAGCCACACCACGTATGCAGAAAGAGGTAGGTTAGTAGAAAACTACCTTGCTTCCACATTTTGTCCAATACAGGAGAGATTCTCACTTTGAGGGCACATCTGAGAGTTTTTGTATACGTGGGCTTCCACCAGCGAGAGATCTGATTCATCCCGTATTTCAGTCACCACTAGGAAAAAGCTGATAGATTTTAATGCAATGAAGGCAGGTCTCCTCTTAGTATAATTCAGAATTTAGGTACACATCTGCTCAGTTAAACTTGCTAAAGCAATTAGTATAACCCATAGCTCCAGAATTTCACAGGAAAAGGGTGATTGTTGGGATTTTTTTGCATGTTAAATATCCGGCCACGTCATTGTACGTAGTTGTAAGAATACGTGCCTGTACATTACTTGCACAGTTTTTAACTGTCTCTGGATATGAGACTTCCTCTGTATCTACCTCTGAGATTCAATCTGTAGCACAGTAATATAATTCAGGTAAAACTCTTTTAACAGTCTTGCCTGTGTTTAACTCTTTTTACACATACATGCATGGTTTATTATGAATGCAGTGCTATGGAATTCTCCATATCTGCACTTATGTCGTGGGTAGCTGACTCACTTCTTTAGTACATTTTAATAGACATAATATGAAGAACTTCCTAGTGCAATTTTTCTGCACAGACATATTATCGGAGTTTCATTAAGAGGGCAGTGGGTTTTGGAATCTGGTGTTAGCAGCCAATATTAGCCTGGTATGTTTTCTGAAATCTTACAATAAAATAGAATTTCTGGGAGAAATATACCTAAATGTCCAGGAATGGGTATGCAATACAGAAATAGTGTGATCTGTCCTGTTAATCTCATGAAGTAATGGAACTGAGTTTTCCGCCAGCTGGGAATTGACTTGGTCCCACAGAAAACGAAGTCTCATCATTGAATTCATGAAGACCAAGACCGGACCCTAAATGAGGAAAACCTACGCCTGTTTTCTCCTCATATGTCTCAATTTTTTATTCCCATTTCTACACTTGTACACCAAAGAGAAGCCTCTAACCTCTTTCACTGAAGGAGTACGGCAGAACATTTATATTCAAAGAAAATAATGCCAGAAGTATACAGGGACAATGTCTGCCTGGTCGATCCTCTTGCTCTACAATAAATGTGTTCTTTTAGATGTGGATGAAAAGAATTCTTGCTCACATTTAAGCTTCACATTTCATGTACATTTTTTCCTACGGTTCTACATAGCAGCAGCCATGTCTTACCCTATTAGATATAACACAGGACAAGCACTGAGCCTGCTTTGGAGTTTCTGAGTGTTTCTGACCTCTCTCGTGTAAAACAAACTAAAATCCATCTCACCACTTCCGTGGTTCATTCATCTCCGTTGCTCTCTTTGTTCTTCAGATTTTCCCTAAGAAAGATGAAAACCTTTACATTTCTTCTAAGTCAGTGGTCTCTATGGAACTATTCACGGGAAGAGTCAATTCAGCACAAGCTCGAGCCTGCGTAAAAATGAAATAATATCATTATTTTACGTGAATTTCAAAATTCCACAGAACCAATAGTGTACTAAATTCTGTTGCAGTTTTCCGTAAGAGCTCAGCGAACATAATTTTTATGTTTGCACGCATGATGACATACAATATTGTCCACCATTTCAAAACAGGGCACACAATGAATAAAGCAAACATGAACACAGTTTTCATATTTAATGTCTGATTCTTCCACAGATGTTAATGGCAAGGCTAATTCATTTCATCAAGGCAGGAGCAAGATCTAAGTGGCCAGTAATGTGCCCTTCATGCTCACTCAGTTCTGTTCACTTAATGTACTTTTTCATCGCTGCGACAATTTTAAAGCATTTATTCTGTAAATGGGTAGTCAGCTTTCATGCAAACAGTCCATTAGCATGAATCATATGACTCTCACACGATACATTGACAAAAAAAAGTGTTTGCGATATCTCTCTTGTCCGTGACAAATACGTAGTTGGTAGGAAATGAAAAATGACAACTGAAGAGGAAGGCTAGATCGACCTCTCGATCCCATTTCATTTCTCCTCTGAAATACGAAAAGCCATGTTCTTTTTAGCGTGAATATGGAGGATGGCCTTCCTGTTGATCACAACATGAGGCTTTGCCTACTTTATCACTGATCTTGTTGCATAAATTAACGTTCGCATTTCCTTATATATTTCTGTTTGGAAAATTCTGAAGAATCCCAACTTACTGGAGTACAAAACATGCAACAGCATATAATAGTTGAATGAACCCAGTCACTGGTATTGACGGCTATAAATAAATACTTTCTTAGTCTTATCTAAAGAATTCTAAGGTATTAAAACCTTACAGCTATCGAGACACGTACCTTCACTAGAGTTTGACAAAACACTGCTATGCAGTCGCTGGAAATAACTTGCATCAGGGCTTCTGCCTAACAGGAAGAACTGAATGCTGAACCTGAACCAAAGCCCAGTGAATTCAGTACGAGATTTTTCCTTCAACTTTAATTGGCACAGGACCAAGCCCTCTGTACACCATCTCCTGTTCCTGCGACATTAAAACAATGCTGATGGCTGTCAAATAACACTTTTTCCCCTCAACACCTATTCGAAAGGAGATTTTGCAAGCCATCTCAGGACTCTGCAAAATGAAAATCAGACTTGGATTTTCGTGACAAATAAAAATCTTTAGAAGCTCGTTATATTGCAGATGGAGATTTTAGCTGCCATGTTGTCCTTCTAAAAATAACATGCAGTTTTCCAGTGAGCATGCAGTCAACTAGCAATATCAGTGTGCATTTATATTGCAAAGAATCATCTGAGAAATCCGTCCTTATAGGTTCCTATAATCAATTTGGAAAAACCGGTCATTTTATACATGAGGAAAAAGATTTTTTAAATCTTCAAAGACGTTGCACACTTCAAAGTGATTTTATGTTTTGCAGTGGAATAAAAAAAAATGACCACAGATGAAAGCGATAATGAATACACTATCTAAGAATTAATCGACATTTTTTTAAGTGACAATGCTGGCAAACCACAAGAATGAAACACTAAGGTATTTACTGTAAGCCAAGAGGAAAAGATTTATATGCATTAGCTCCAAGCCAAAATACAATAAAATCCATTTTTAGGCTAGAAATACAGTACAATTAAAAGGACGTTTGTGCCTCTGAGCCATCGTCTTGTTCTTATGTTATAAACTAACCCCAAATTTTCCAGCACCATTTTGGCTTTTCTTTAAAGGGCAGGTAACATTTGGTTTGGAATACACTTGCACTTTTTTTAGTCCTGATCCAACTCCTACTGCTGCCAGTGGGATATTTTCTGTTGAATTCAGTGGGAATTAAATAAGATCCTTAAGAAAAACTTAGTATCCTGTATTAAAATGGTTGCTGTTAAGAAAGGTTCATTTGTGACTGCCCCAGTGGCTTACGAGTAAGTCGATGGGACACGAACAGTGTATTTCTTGAAGGCAGAAAAGCTAAGGTTACTATCTGGATGCCCTGATGAAAAGCTGCAATTGTTTCATTTGGAGGTAAATGTACTCTGGCTATTCCCAGAGTGACCTTGGCGGCCAACTGTGTTGCCCTCAATGTCAGCAGAAAGAAGGCTGTTGGTGTCAGTGGGCTTTGGATCAGGCTTTAAGGACAGAGCAAGCTTGCTTAAGGAGGAAAACAGACATAACTAATAGTCCTGCTTTCCCAGGTTTTGTCACTTAGAGTTTAGAATATCAACAAGACACTTTAAACCCTGAAGAATAATTGTTGTAAGTCAATTATTTTGACCCTGTATGTTTCTACAGCTGCATACAATCATAAAGAAGAACAAATCTCTCGTGCTTACAAAAAAAGGCAAGTACTTTATTTATCAACAGAGATTGTAGCTGTTCTTTACACCGCTGCAATGACTAAACAAATAGCATAAAATAAACAAAGGAGAGTAGAAAACCACTTTATTCCAGCTGCTATCCCAAGATGACCTTTTGACGAAGTACAGAGTTAGATGTTTCAAGTATGGCACTTCTATAAATAAGAGCAGAGAGAAGGTGATATATTCACAGTTAAAAGCAATGAACTCTGTTCCTTTGGTATGTGTGTCATCATAGGTAATTGTAGGTAAATACATAACTTGGCTGGCGTGAACCAACTCCATCTTATTCATGCACCTATTAGGGAATTAACTGAAATGTACTAATATATTTTGCAGATCACAACTAATGTAAAATGATTAAGGTCTCTGGTGTGTGTGTGTGTGTGTGTGTGGACAGTCAACAAAAAAAAAATGGCAAAATTATATTCAGCATTTATTGTTCAGCACAACTAATTGATGCACAAACTATGATAGAAAATAGCTAGTAATACACACCAGGGATAAACTCTGTGATTTAGACAAGCAAACTAATGTAAGACATCCGTGAGATAGGTGAACGCAGATACCCTGACTGACCTGTGGTCAGGTTCCTTACAGTGCAATTACCCTCCGTTTATAACATGCTCACATCTGCACGTTGCAACAGTTTCCCCCACCCCATCCCTCCTCCCCGTATAGAGTACCCTTGCAGATTTTAAATATGAACATTCTACACGTTTACAACAATTAGTCAGGCAGTCCAAACTGTAAACTTATCCTAAAGACGACCAAAAAGCCGCTCCACTGACAGGCAACACCCGATCATTAGAAAGGAAAGTAAGAATAATAGTAGTTGTGTTGTAAGGCTAGACCAGCATGGTTTCAGAGCTGTTTTTTCAGTCTTTTACATAGCACTGCATTTTGCAGCTAGTTCAGTAAGTGCAGATCCAATACCTTAATGGCTTTCTTGGTGGTTTGATAAAATGCTTGCCTAAGCAATGTACCTTTCTCTAATGGTGTCTGGGTCTGTTTCACCTGGCACAGCGCTTCGCCTCTGTCACAGCCTCACACATAAGCTGAGTCACTTGACTGAGTCCTGCCAAAGTTAGGCATGCTCATTCTTGGCAGGTCCTTATTTCTGATTTCGTATATGGATTTCCTTTTTGCCTGTACTCCTCTCACTGCCATTTTGATCTTTCTCCAGCCCAAGTGGTTCAGTTCTGCCAAATTGAGCACCACACAAATCCCACTGACAGCAAACATGAATACCAAGAACACAGTCTTCTCAGTGGGTCTAGAGACATAGCACTCTACTTCTTTAATGCAAGGGTATCTGTCACATTCGTACATGGAAGGGACATTGAATCCGTACAGAAAGTACTGTCCCACTAAGAATCCAATCTCTAGGGCATTTCGAAAGACCACTTGGATTATATAAAATCGAGAAATGCCTTCTTGCCTCCTCATCTTTGACTTCGTAGTTCTGATAGCAGGGTTGGGGATTTCCTTCACTTCTAAGCAGTCTGGTTCTGCCTCTTTGGTGGAGTTCTCAGTGTTCTGCAGGACCCCATTGACAATCGTGTTCTTGATTTTCTTACTGTCCTCACGCTTCATCGAATCCTGGTCCCTCTCCAAGGTGAGGAAGACAGTGGAGTACCTCCGCTCCCTCTGCTTGGCAGACTGGTGAACGGAGTACGTTATGAAGCAAAGGCTGGGCGTGCACACCATGATGATCTGGAACACCCAGTACCTTATGTGAGAAATGGGGAAAGCCTGGTCGTAGCAAGCCTGGTTGCAGCCTGGCTGCAGCGTGTTGCAGACAAACATGGTCTGCTCGTCATCGTACACCGTCTCCCCTACGATGGCCACAATGAGAATCCGGAAGATCACCACCACGGTCAGCAGGATCCTGCAACAGAGAAGCCCGTCAGCGCGCGGCGGCCGGGAGCTGTCCGGTGCTGACCGGGGCCCGGCCCGCGCCGCCCCCAGCGCCGCTCCCGCCCGCGGCGGC
>VZSC01006801.1:0-10408 GCA_013398225.1 Steatornis caripensis | reverse complement strand
GCGGCGCTGCCCCTCGAGCGCTCGTTTGAAAACGCTGCTTTAGGGCCTGACCGCGACGCCGTGGCCCCTCCGGCCGCGAAGGCCTGGCTGCCGGGGGGTGCCCGGGGGCGGCGAGGCTTTGCTTCCCTCCCGGAGCTCGGCTGCGTTTTCTGCCGCTCGCAAAACAGCGCTGTCATACAGCGGTAACCTTACCTGTTAGAACCGCGTGCCCTTGGAAGACGCTGTGCTTAAAACTGCGCCTTCATTCCCCCCTGACTGCAGATGTGAGAGAATCGCTAAGGAGAAGCAAAACGTGTTCTTGGCCGCTTCAGAGAATTCTCCAAGATTGGGTTTGTGCTGGGAAAGGCGCGAAACGTTCACACAAAGCATCTCTAAACAGCACGAGACTAAAGTATCTTGAATAAATCCCTGCGTTATAATCAGTCCACCTATGTTATTCCCATAAACTACTATACTGTGTCTGAAATACTTCTTATTTCACAGATACCCTTAGAGACGGCACCTGCAAACACCGCCAAGCAATTCCTCATGGAACATCGGCGCCAATTGGCGCCTGTTCTCTGGTGGAGAAGCGTAAGAAGTATTCTGCGTATTTCCGTAAAGATCAAGTATATCTTCATACCTGCTGTTCTTTTGGCTCAACTAATCTTATTACAAAGCAACACAAGAAAGATTCTTAGTCAGTCTAATCATAATGCTCCTGCTGCCAAACTCGGTAAAATCAGTCGCTTCCAAAAGCGGAACTGCTCGGGACGTTGTAAACAGCGTAGTACTTTGGTTTATTTGCAGCTGTCTCACGAACCAATTCTGTCTTGTATTAACGATGTTAAGTGTTTTCTGAATAGATGGGACCAAGCTTCATCTGTGCAGAGGACATCTATGTGGTTTAGACACCCCAAGGTTTGTTTTCTTTTCATTTCGAGTGTGCAGATGGCCTCTGATTCACATGATAGCGGGTCAGTTGCCTGATTGGATCCCCAAATCTTTGAATTAGTAAAGTATCGAATAACTGAAGGTCAGTGAATACCTCTGTTTGCACAGAAGTTGGTAGGTTTTTCTTCTCTCCCTATCAGGAGTCTGTGAAGAAAAACTCAATAATCTGGATCATTTCCTTCCCACACTGTTGCGAATTACTGGGAAGACTGAATAATTGCTGTTTTTCCTTAAAATCTGACTGCATTCTTCTTGAAATCTGGTTCTCACAATTCCTGCTCTTCTTTTTTTTGTGTGTGTGTGTAGTTTGCAAAACCTGCTGCAGCAGCAACACCGTAACTAAAGAGAAGAGGTTGTTCATTTTGTTTTAAGAGGACTGTAGTATCTATGCAACTACCCTGATAGCTGAGTGTCTCATAAGGACCCCAAAGCATCTGTTTGCAGACGGATCTGAAAATGAGAGGACTCAAAGGAGCAGAGGAAGCAGTAATGCATGTGTAGAATGAGAGAAGGCAGGAAATACATACTAAGAAGCTAATGATGATAATCCTATTTAGCAAACCAAGCAGAGAAGGAATGCCCGTAACTGAAGTTGCTGCAGAGAGAAAAGGAAATTTTGGTTCACAGACAAACAGAAGAATTTCTACAAAGGAAAGCTCTTCTTTAGCATTGGCATAGAAAACCCACTTATCTGAGCTTTTAGGACCAGTAAATAAGAAAGAATCAAATTCTCATTATAGCAAACACTGGCCTATCAATGAACGCTTAGTCAGCATTTGCTGTGTGTGATGAGTTCTACATCCTCTTGGTAGCCAAGCTGTGGAAACATGGAGGGGAAATATCACAAACGAATGCTACAAACGTGTAAACACTGTTACAAAACTGCCTTTGATTTGAGTGTGATTTAAAGTTAAATACTTTGAGGCCTGTTCTTGCAGGAGTTGTGTCTCACTCTGAAATAGCTGACCTCTCCTTTTTTAAGAGTAACCTCATACACCCTCCCCAACCATGTTCGCGTGCAGGATACTTGGCCTTAAACTTGAGAAAGTTTACTGAGCTTCAGACCTCAGTGAGTTTGGGAAAAAAAATAATTTCTTCCGCGTGAGAGTTTCTTTCACGTTTCCAACACACATTTTAAGTGACTGGAACACTCAAAGGGTTTTGAAATATCTTAAACTTACAGGTACAATTCCTGCAACTATGAATTGCTGTCCTTAACTTGAGCCCTGACTTATCATCAGAATAGAAGTGTCATGAACAAACAATGATATTCTCTGAGTGTTTCATGCAACAGTGAGAGGGGCATGAGGAATGCAATTATTTGCGTTTCCATTATTCCTTACGTATATGACAGCAACCTGTGGGCTTACTGGACAAATTGTTTAAACCACAAAGTGCTCAGACTATGTATAGTCGTGATTGTAAGAGAGAGCTGTAGACATAAGAAGATTTTCAGCTTCTAAAGGCTCATCTTAGGTTTTACACTATTCCCCTGAATGCTTCTGCCTATAGTAAAGCCAGGATTTGCAGAGCAGCAAGCTGCCAAGAATGCTGTGGATGTATATTGCACAGTGTATGGTGCACATTAGAAAACCATGCCTACATTTCATTCACAAGCGTTCAGGATTATCAGAGCATTACGTCTCCCGGCTTACAAAGAACCATTTCCTAATGAAGCAGCAATACCAGTTTGCGGCAGCGCCAGGCGTGTCTTGTTCAATATTTTTTTGTCAGTTGTGTGCAAAGGAAGCAAAAACCAACTTCCCACTCCGTGCATAGACTTTTGGGTGGGAGAGTGTATTCTTGTTTGGTTTGCTGTGCATTTGAAGAGAATGAGTATTCCTTTACAGACAAAGTTCAGTATAAGCTCCGTTGTTTCTAATAGGAGCTCAAACAAGCTTTGCAAAAAGAAAACTTCAGAGTCTGGTATGTTGAAACTGCCCACTGCAGCAATATTAATTTGTGGTAAAATAATATAGACTGAGTTGATCTTGGATTAGGTCTGAAGAACGAGACTGTATGTGCCGTCAGTTTGTTGCCAAACCGTGGTCAATCTGTCTCTAAAAGCTCTAGGCCAGATTGTCTCTAAGAAATCCAACCCTTTTGCCCTGATCTGCTTTTCTAAAGGGTTGTCCTGGTTTGACCCCAATGCAGTACTCCATCCCCTACACATCATGCTCAGAATAAAGGTGAGGGTTCACAAGGGTCACTCCCTCTCCCTTTATGGCCAGGGCACTGATGAGCTCTAACAGCCCTGAGCAGCCTCCCCTGGTGCTTCCACACACACCCATGGCGCAGGAGCCTATTTAAGCCCAGTATGGGGCTATTAGGAGGGGGTGGTGATGTTGCAGGGTGCTGTTCTCCAGCTCCACCCAGCTCCACCCAGCTCCACCCAGCTCCACCCAGCTCCACCCAGCTCCACCCAGCTCCACGCTTAAGTGTCTGAGGAGGACTCTACCCAGTTTGTTGCTTAAGCACCCAAGGAGGATCCTAGCTGGTGAGGAGGACTCTACCCAGCTTCTTGCTTAACCAGCTGAGGAGGACTTTACCTAATTATTCTGCTTTTGATCCTGAATCCAGCTCCTGCCTGCTGCTGAGTACAGTTTGGGACTTTCCTGGGGTGTGCCCCACAGCATCCGAGTGATGTATTTGTCATCAGTGGGGGGGGGAGCTTGATATCAGGTTTGTGCGTATTTTCCCACTATTATAATACACAATTCTTGTAGTTAGATTAAAGCTGTCTTTAACTTTTCCAACCCATAAGTCTCTTTCCCTTTTCTCTTTTCCCTCCGTTTTGGCAAGGGAGGGAGTTAATAAACAGCGTCTGTCGTTCGTTTAATAGCCAGCCCAGCTTTAAACCGTGACAGATTTATTGGCACCTGATGTGGGGCTGGCTTGAACCAGGACAAGGGTCCAGAGGGCAGTCAAGTCTCTCTGGTTGCACGTTCCTCGAGTACAGAGTGGATCACACTGGGAGCAGAGCTGACACGTTTGTCTCTCCTGTCAGACTCCCTGCAGCCTGGATGTGGATGGCACAACTGCGGCGGGATGAAGAAGCCGCATGGCTGGTGCCGTACCTGCTGTCAGACTCTGCGCTAAACAACAGTATTCCCCTGCCTTGCTATTCTCTGTGCTGAGGTTTACCAATGTGAAAACAGAATCTAGATCTTACACAAGCCTTCCCCATGTACTACCTCCTTTTAAAGTTATATATTCATCCTAAATTTATTCCAAAGATTTGATCTTAAAATAAAATTACTTATTTTTAGTACCAATGACCTTCCTCAATGATCTATTTGGCAGTTGTTTGCTGTGGATCCGTAATTGCAGCAAATAAATATTGCAAAGCAATGTTTCCACCAATTGTAGCAAAGTGGGAGCAAAGAAAGAGCTTTTAATTAAAAGTTGTAAGCTATTACTGAAGAAAATAGTGTTTTTGTGAAACGCATTGCCCCGTATCATCTGCTTTGTGACTGCATTTTCTAGATAGTGTCACAAAAGAGAGATTTTTCAGCATTACTTTCACAGAGCAGTAGAACTTTCTTTGGAAGATTGACATGGTATGTGCTTCCTTTCTTATAGCATTTGGTGTAGCCCATGAAATCTAAGTCATTAGCTACTAAACTGAATATGCCTTTTTAAGAGCTCTCATAGCCATCTGCTATGCTCTGTTTTCATTTGGTGTCATCTGTGTATTAATGAAATGATTACATCAGATTGTATCTTTTATTCATAAAAACATCTAGGTCAGCTGCTTCCACCTACACTTTCTCTCTCACTAAAAAGAGCGTTTATGCTTGCGTTCTCCCCCCGCCGTATGAGTACAATCCTAGCTGCAGTCAGCTGCTATGTGCATCTTTAATAAGAAATCCTTCTCTGTGTTTTTTTTTCTGAAATGAGATACTTTTAAAAGACAACTCTAGTGTTTCACACTGCAGAAAGTACGTTTCCACTACAGTCTGAAAAGTAAAGACTTCCCGAAAGGTAGGAGATCTGGATGTACTAACGACCTCAGTCCTTCACAAGAGAAAGTAACGTTGCAAGAACACTCTTGTTTTGCTGCTGAGGAATAGGTAGTGTGCTCTTCCCATCTGGTCAACAGCATTCATGTCAAAACCATTGACAGCTGGGCGAGCACTTGTGTTCCTTATTGTTCCTGCATTTGTACACTTCACACTTGAGAACAGCAAGGTGCCAAGTGCACGAGTTCAGGAATTTCAGTAATGCATAAACAGACAAAATACTCAGTTATCCCAGTGATTCTGTTAAGACTCTACTATGCATCACGCGTTCATATCTACCACTGAAGACTGCTATAAGTGGAAAGCTTTTCGGAAAGTCGATCAATGTTATCAGCAAAGAAGGAATAAATCTCTGAATACTTGTGAGCTTTTAAAGCGAAGGCTTATAGGTCATGCTGAATTTCTGTAACTATTCTATGAATATGAACTATGCATGATAGTATAAGAAATATTCAGGAAAGGGGCAGGTACTAATTAAATATTCCACAGTTTTTTGAACTAAGAAGATTTAAAATACCTCAGTGTAACTGCTTTAACTAGAAAGCAAATTCTAAGCATCNCTTATAGGTCATGCTGAATTTCTGTAACTATTCTATGAATATGAACTATGCATGATAGTATAAGAAATATTCAGGAGAGGGGCAGGTACTAATTAAATATTCCACAATTTTTTGAACTAAGAAGATTTAAAATACCTCAATGTAACTGCTTTAACTAGAAAGCAAATTCTAAGTATCATACTTTTCTATTTACAGAATACTTTATTCCCTGACAGACAAAACCACGTCAAGTTTCACAGGGGTCTTGTCAGCTGTCCACAAGGACCTTCTCATGAACAAACAATCAATCAGCTCAAATCAGTTTCCTTGGAAATTATTTGGACATATATACTGAATTACAACTGCATACACTTCTGGCTTATATACAGCTTCCAATGCAGCAGGATCTGCGCTGCTTGCAAAAACTCCTGAGAGTAAACTCTGGGTTATTTGCAGACAAGCTGCAGCTAGAAGAAGGAAAACTTCATTGAATCAAATCCTTATGAATCTGCAGGCTCCGGAAAAGAGTTATAAAAGAAGTAAAACATTCCAGGAAACAGATCATCTGCTGCCAGCCTCCTGATTTTTCTCTTCTCTCTTTCACCAGTCTCAAAAGAGCGCTCACGTTCTGCTAAAGCATCCATTAATGCAACTTTGTGGACTATGATGGCTTAAGTGTAAATTTGTGAGCAAATCTCATGTGGGTTCTTGTTATAGTCTACCTTAAGGTTCCATACTCACTAAAGAAAGCCTTTCAAAAGTACCTTGCACACGGAAGAGTACGAAGGATTCCATATAATCAAATTCAGTGCGCGTTGTAAAGATGCAAGGAAATACGCACATACTAACATAATAATAAATTCAATATGTGAATGAAAATGATCTTTCACTGATTTAAAAAAAAGGGGTTTTTTCCTAGAGTCTGTTCTTTGAAAGGCACATATTCCAAAAGTTAGGCGGCCCTATACGAAAGATTAGTGCATTGTGGTAAAATACCAGCCAATCATGCAGCCAGTATGCTAGAACCAATACAGAATATTGGTGAGACTCAGTTTGGCAAAACCAATTTTCCTCTCTTCCTTACAAATTAAAAGGAGTTATGAATTGTAACTGTAAGAAATTTAAGTAAATTAAATGACAATTATGAATTTTAAATATCTAAAAATAAATTAATTTTTAATTTATATCTTAATATCTCCATCCCATGGTAATTGGTACTAAAGGCAATTCCTACTGAGTTTACTGCAGTCAGAATTTAAAAATCCTTAAGATCTTATTTACACCGGAACATTTTTAAATCTCTAGTGGTAGAATACAAATTATGAGAAAGTGTGCGAGTGCTTCAGAATATCCAGAACAGCAAAAATTAAGATTAAATATTAAGAAGAGAGTCCTCTATATTGGAACTCTAAGAAGCATTTTGATGCTTCTCGTATTCCATAGGAAAGAATATTGGTGAGAAACCATGCTTCAGTATTTCATTGTGAATGCATCACATGCAGCATTTTTTTTCAGACCTACTGCTTGGCTTTGCCTTGTCTACATTTGTCTTCATCCAAATGCTAAATGCTGATACTCCCATCTGCTTTCAGCTCAGTGACATGGTTTACAGCAGAGTTGCTTTTCTTTGTTTTGATTGTTATGCCACCATATGTCTTCAGTATTCCTGGTGCCCCTCGCTCTTGTCCTCTCCTTCTCCATCTCACCAGTCTGAGAAAGGAATTCAAGTTACATTAAAGCATCCCTTCAGAGGCCAGGCTGAAACAACCCCTTGAAATATCAAGGGCAGTCAAATGATTGGTTTGAAAGTAAACCATGCCAGTGAACGGGAGTGAAAATCAGGAGCCTAGTAAGAAGTGCAGAGGTTTTGTTATCCTTCTGTCATTCAAAGACTCTACAATTACCATAAAAATGTGTGAAATATGTTTGATACTAAATCCGTTACAGATATATAAGGTATAAAAGTGTACATACACATACGCATGTGTGTGCAAATGCATCTATTTATGCATGTGCTTTATAATTTGTGTCTATTTGCATGACAAACTGCAAAGAGTCTAGTTCATGGAACATATTTTTTTAAAACTTCAGGTGAACATAAGTTCCAGAAACATTGGAGAGTGCAAATTTTTTATTTTAGAATCTTTAGTCTAGTCTATAGATCTACACACTTTCACTGGAAAATACCAATTCATAGACCCAAAAGAGTTTTCCAGACCCCTCCCAATCACGCACATCTGGAGTTTCACTGCCAGTCATTTAAACTGGCATTTTTGTGAGTTCCACAGCTGTTATTAAGAAACAACATCTGCTCAGTGCTGCCGAGCATGCTTTGTTTTCAGAACACCATTTGTTAATCTTTCCTAAACAAAAAGTTTTCCAGGATGAGCATTTCATTAATTTTTTCTAATGTTTCTGTTCCAAAATGGAGCAAAACAAAATTTGAAATATCAAAATTTTCTACGAATCAAAAGACCTGTTTTTTTATAAAGTCATGATCATGGTACTCCATTTCTTTTATCCCACAGAAAATTGAAGTGGTTACCTATAGGTTTTGAAAAAAAATTCTTGTTCTGAAATATTAAATTCTCAACTATATTTTCCAGAAACTCTTAGAGATGGTGTACTTTTGACTGTGTGGCAGCAAGAGAAGAAGACAAATTCAATCATTCACAAAACATTGTAGAATACCGACAATTGTGCGTGATTCATTTCTGTGCTTTTAAGAAAAAGGCAAATCAGCATTATGCATAATGTTGCTATGGTACTGGAAGTTACAGTTTACTTTTCTAGATAACAGTGAAACCCACGTAATTTCTTGCATGGGTCAGGGCTGCTCAAGGGCTGCGTTGATTTACACACCCCCTGTGCAAATCTGTCCTCGTTTTTAACCAGATATTTACTTTGCATTTCAGATTTATAGTTTGCTGTTTGCATCCTCTTTCCCACTTTCCTGTAAGAAAGTGAGGACTATTTCCCTGTGAGAAACAGAACTAAACTGTCAGTGATTTATATTTAAAAAAAAAGAACCCGAAACAAAAAGAAACCCATTTGCAACATCTGTCCTTGCTCCATTATTTCCTTAATCTAAAGCTATGTCTGTCATACTGCATGGAACCAGCATGGAAAGCCATAGTTTCCCTTACTCTATTCACACCTTCTTTACAACATTCCCAAGAGGCTCAGAGACCTAGTGTGTGCAGACTAGTTCGTGCTAACGACAGCATGAAGCAGCTGTTTGAGTCATCCCTGGGTACCTTTCCTGCCAGTCCTTGCCCGGTTCTACGCCTAGCCGAGGATCAAATAAACCAAAAGGCTCTATTACCCATCTCTTGCTAGACTGAACACCTAATACAGGCCCTGGACCATAGAATCTGCCATTTAAAATGTTCGTCAATGGAACTTCAAATGCTACAGCAGAGTGAGAACAGTGTCATATACTTACACTTACATGCAAGTGCGTGAATATTTTTTGTGTACAACTTGATAAACTGTTATTTTGTATCAATTAATGAGATTTACTGCAAATGCTACATCGAGTTTTATCTCTATTTGTGTTTTTTTGGATTTTGAAGGATCTCTTAATGTGTCTGCACCTGATGGACACACAACAAACAGAATACAGAATCTTGCTTTCTTCACTCACACCTCCAGAACGTCTCCATTCTGCACACACCTGCCTCAGACCCGACTCGCTCAGGTTGTGTCCAAACAAAAAAGAAGGCCGCACCTCCTGACGTGGGACCATAAGCCTCCCTTTCCCCATCTGGATTTACTATCATTTCCTGCTTGAGCACGGAGCTATGATGAAACACAGGCTTTCTTGTGGAAACTTCTAAGAACGAGTCTGTGAAGAACTTCTCATGCCAGAGGCTTCGCTCTGCCTAAGAAGAAAAGACGGGTTGCAGTGAATCAACAAACCAGAAAGGCCAGGGCTACTGAGCATTAGTTTTAAGAAAGATTTTCACATGGTTAAGACTGGTGAAAATTACACTCCTACAGAGCATTTTCCGACAGGAATTTCAAGGCCTCACATTGAGACAGAGCTATCCAGTGTTTTCTGAAAAGACGACCTCTTCTGATGCTGAGGAACAGAAGCCAGTAGATTTCCAGCCCTGATTTCACCGTCTAAGCATATCCGTCCTATAGCTTCAGTGGACAAATAATAGGCAAGTGACTTCAAATATTTGCTGATACACACTAAAATACGTGTCCTGTTTAAAAATACGTCAGTAATTAATATGTGAAAAAGACATGAATAAATTATTGATCTGATTTTTTTCATTAATGTAATTTGATACATCTCGTTATTTCATGTATTTCCTCAGAGGGAAGGATCTGCCTTTGGGGCAGAAATTGTATTATAAAGAGAAAAGGATTACGGGAAAGCTGATGCAGGGGAAGAGAGAGAAAAATGACAGTCAAGTCCCCTCAGGATTTTAATAAATATTTGTGAAGCATATTTCATTTAATTGCAGCAACTAGTTATCAAAGTCCAACGTCATGCTACCTGAAATGTCAGTACAAACTGTTCCTTGGGCTCGAAGGCACTACGTACAGCAAAAAACAGATGTGTGAAAAATCCAAATGTGACTGCCACAAAGACAAACAAGGCATGAGAGAAAACATCAGCTCAAAGATAGATCAATTAATCCAAAGAACACCGACGAGACAGGTGGATGAGTCACACACATCGTGCAGGCAGAGATCTTGTTGAATGGAAAATACACTTAATACAGCATGTTTCACTGCGAAAGACAATGCGGCCAACAAGCTAAACCGAACTGGGTGGCACGC
Source organism: Steatornis caripensis (assembly GCA_013398225.1). Classification (NCBI taxonomy): domain Eukaryota; kingdom Metazoa; phylum Chordata; class Aves; order Caprimulgiformes; family Steatornithidae; genus Steatornis; species Steatornis caripensis. The sequence goes on along the minus strand of VZSC01006801.1, from coordinate 117 downwards.
CTCCTACCTGTGCCTTGGTGATAGAAACATCCTCAAGCAGAGAACAGAGTCTGAGTTTCCTTTTTTGTAAGGTCTCTCCTCCCGTGGTTAGCCCTTCCCAGCAATGTGGAAGCAGAA
>VZSC01006800.1:316310-326725 GCA_013398225.1 Steatornis caripensis | reverse complement strand
GCGAATGCCTGCCCACAAGCAGTCGAGTAAGTCTGAACAGTCAACCCCGTGAAATGGGGGAAGCGCTGTCTGCCACCTCTGGCTTCAGCCATCTCCTTGTTTGCCCCAGCTCTGGTTCTCTTTGGACCCACCTCCGAGGTGATTCAATGTTTTATCAGTGGCTTATCAGGAAACAATAATTTTCTTCCCCTGACTCCTGCAGTAGTTTTCTTTTAGGTTGAATTCACTTCACGGAAGCTCAAAGAAGTGCCAGAGATGATGCAAGGGGAAGTGGTGGGAATGCATGGCCCCCAGCAGAAAACAAGGTCAATTGGCACTTACCCTGTCTCAATTCGCCCTTGGGACTAGAGTCTCAATACTCAATCAGAAAGCTGGTCAGTCAGGGCTTAGACTGATGCCACCGGGGGCCGTTACAGGAGATTTTGAAAGAACACGCTAAGATACGTAACTATGTGAGACTATATTTTAATGAGCAGTTTGATTAAATCTACCTTAGGCTGGCTAATCATAGGTCATAACAAGCTGCTTTAAAGTTGTAATAAACAAAATCTTACGAAAGTGAATTGAAAGAGGCAAAAACCAGACAAGATCCAGAGCACTCTCTCAGTAACAACTTCCAAACGCAGGCTATAAAATTATGTGTTTCTTACTCATTGTAATGACAATTAAGAGACTTTAAAAATACATATGCTACAGGCTTAATTTTTAAAAAATCCTATTAACATCGCGTGAATGAATCAACAGTTCAAACAATGCTTTAAACTTTATACCTGACTTCTAATTAAGGGGTCATCCTCACTTCTTTCCCAAGAATAAAGGCTACTATAACTTTCAGAAATGGTGACCTAGAACAAGTTAAATGATGTAGCAGTAGAGCAAGATCAACAAAAGCAGGTTGTTGAAATACCAATTTTTGAAGCATGCAAACAAAATGTCACATTAGTTCGCCGCCGCTTTTTTCAAAATCTTTTTTGGCATCTGAATTTTCATTCCTACTACTGTTGACAGGATTCATCAACAGCAATGATTGGTCAGCAGTATTTTTTGTTTGTTTTAACTCTTCTTTTCTTCTTGCATGTGTTTGACAGTCAAAACTGACTGCTACCACCTGCCAGACAGCCCAGTATAACAGCACCCTCTTCTGGTTGGAACAGCGTGAAGTGGAACCTGAAACGCCCGCCACCATGTTAAGAAACCTGTACAGGAGAAACAGATAAAAACGAGAATATTCCAGAACTAGGCATTTAGTCNGACAGTCAAAACTGACTGCTACCACCTGCCAGACAGCCCAGTATAACAGCACCCTCTTCTGGTTGGAACAGCGTGAAGTGGAACCTGAAACGCCCGCCACCATGTTAAGAAACCTGTACAGGAGAAACAGATAAAAACGAGAATATTCCAGAACTAGGCATTTAGTCATAAGAAATAGACAAAGGAATATTAATGCCACTACATTAGCCCAACCTATTCAATTGCAGGGGCTGAGAAGCAATTTTGGAATGGTTCTTGTNAGAAACCTGTACAGGAGAAACAGATAAAAACGAGAATATTCCAGAACTAGGCATTTAGTCATAAGAAATAGACAAAGGAATATTAATGCCACTACGTTAGCCCAACCTATTCAATTGCAGGGGCTGAGGAGCAATTTTGGAATGGTTCTTGCGGGCCACGAGGTAGCTCTATGCAGGTGTGGTAGGCAGCGTGTCTCCACCACTGTACGCTGTGGCAACACTCCAATTACCTGTTCACACAGAGGCACACTTCACAGCAAGCCTCCTGTCCCACTGCTTCTGCCTCAAGTATGGGCATACAGGCTAACGAACCCAGGAGCTGTCTGTTCTAGGCTCCCGCTGCCTGAGCAGCCATTTGTCATCTCTTCTGATGCAAACGTTGTGGGCGGAGAGGATTATCTGATGGGCCAACTCTATGCAACAAGTTAGCCTATCCTGTTTAATTAGACCACCACTCTGGCCTAGCAACTTCTTCATAATCTCAATACTAGTATCTTTAAACTCGCTCAGATTTTCAGGAAGAAGTGCCCCACACTGAAACGTTATGCTACCACAATGTTTTGCCAACCAAGCTGTACGCTGCTTACGTGAGAATTGTTTCAGGGATCCTTCACTTAAAGGAGTGCCTGATCACATTATCTATGTGCTTTTACTTCAAAATATTAGTTATGAAAGCTTCCAAAACAATTCCAAAGCTTCCAAAAATTGATCGTTGCTACATTAGAAAACAGAAGTCATGGTAATTTGCTGTATGAGGTAAACAGGTGACACTAACCAATGAAAGTCAATCAAATTGCAAACATTTATTTCTGCTGAAGTAAAANCTGCTTACGTGAGAATTGTTTCAGGGATCCTTCACTTAAAGGAGTGCCTGATCACATTATCTATGTGCTTTTACTTCAAAATACTAGTTATGAAAGCTTCCAAAACATTGATCGTTGCTACATTAGAAAACAGAAGTCATGGTAATTTGCTGTATGAGGTAAACAGGTGACACTAATCAATGAAAGTCAATCAAATTGCAAACATTTATTTCTGCTGAAGTAAAAAAAACCCCAACAACCCACCATATAAGTAATACCACTGAGATGGACTGAAATAAAACCTGATCCTGCCCGCTGAAGAACAAAAGCGGGTGCTCAGGCATCTCCGTATAGACTAGCTTACTAGGCTCAAGTCACCTTTCTTCATTGGGTTTTTCTGGTAACGCTTGATACAATCTAGTTTTAAAAAACAATTGCACTCCATGCTGTACATAGGTGCTAAAATATGCACAGGACATAGTAAACTATTAATTACGTATCTTTTTGTTGCATTGTGTGGTAAAGGAGCACTATTTCAGGCATAGATATAATTGCAGTGGTAATGGAGTAGAGTGGGGGAGATGTGCAATACTGAAGTCTCCTGAGTGGGAAAGCAGACTGAAGTGATGGCATCATCTGTAGTCTCTCCCTCCAAACAGAACGTCTTTACAGATAAATTCACACCTGAACATAAATGTTGTTGTCATTTACAAGATCCCGTTTTCTCCTGCTGGATGTTTTGAAGGATCTAGCCCATGCTGCTTCATCTGCACTGCAATATCAAACAAGTAATCGTAACACTCACACCTAAAATTAAAAGGGGAAGGAAAAAAAAGTGAAAACCAAGGTAAGGCTCAAGTCTTACAAAAATTAATAGTTTTCTTCCTTGAGCTGTACGTCCTCAATGCAATGGTCTGACCAGACAGCTCTAGCATCATTTATTTCCATTACTGCGGTACGGAGAGTGCCCAGCATTTTTGCTACAGCAAAAGCAGAAGTAAATTCCAAAAATGGGGCTAGGGAAGACTACACAAACAGTACTGGCAGGTGTCATAGAAAAGCAGAGATTGCCTGCAGGTTTCATACGAGGAGAGACACGTCCATACGAAAGGAAAATGTTGGGAACCCTATCAGCCAGCATTGCTATAAAGGGAAAACCAAGTGGTGGAATCATGGATGAACCCATTCCCAAAAGCTCCTTATATATTCAGTGAGGCCTGGACTTAATGTTCTGAATCACTGTCCACGGGTTGGAAATACATATGACATTAAGGTCATTAAGATTTTGAGGTATAATGGCAAAAGATACCGTATTCCTAAATTGTACTCACATCGTTTTTGCTTTTTCCCATGTTTCTCCCCATACGTAAACTCCATGACGTCTGACCAACACAGCACAAGAGTCTGGGTATTTTTCCATTGCGCGTGCCATTCTTTCCTTGAGATCCTTCTCTTCTGGTGTATTCTCAATAATGGGAACCACTAGTGTATCATCGTATCTAAAAGAAAAATGAACACTGGTGTATTTCAAAAACCACTGTGTTTGGATGTATGAAGCTTTTCCCTAAGAAAGAAATTCTCCTTTGACTGTGTAAAGATGTTAACAAATTCTCAACACTACAGTGATTTTACGCTCTTCTCTTGTGAGTCATGCTGTAACATAAGAACTCTCGGGAACATCTCTCACTCCCAAACGTATGCTATGCTGGCAATACCTGAGCTACACTTGAGGCACAAAAAGAAAATAACACTTTAATGTGTTAGGTGTAGCTGTTTGTTCACATATCACTTTGTAGTTGCATCCCTTTACAGCTTTTTCAGACTCTCTTCATCCTGTATTGGCATCACCTACAAACTTTATCTCAGATTAAATGATTTAAAAGAATCACATAATGAAGAAGGAAATGAAGCTGTTTGCTGGAGAGCAGAAAAAGATTAATTTAGGTAGTCCAAAAAGCCTCTGGAAATAACATTGTCCTGCTAAGGCATATAAATAGAAAGTAGAGTCAACACATGAAAAATAAATTCTCTGTGATGGAGTCATTGGTGGGCTACATGTGATCTTAAGAGAGCCTGAGAACCCCAGTTCCAAAGACAAGATGATGCACGTTTCTCAGTGGAACTTGCATAAGAGTTTCTTCTGAAGGAGGACTGGGATAGTTGGCATTGTTTGAACCTTAATTAACACTGGCAGAAACTTGTTTAAATAGTTTTAATAAGTCCCCAGTTCAGGTTCAGATTTATCATTGAGATCACATAGATATTTCATGAGTGGATGCTAGCAGTACTTACTTTTATAAAACACAGAGAAAAAGCAATAGTAAAAATAATACGGCTTGCACTTCAAATCAGATAGATACTCAGAAAGTGAAGAAGTCTTATCCCTTACAATTTTCAATGCTGATACTTGCCCAAAGAAGTCTATAAAAATAGTGAATGAAGAAAATTAAGTGGGTTTTGTAGGTTTACTTTGACTCTTACATATTCTGATCATTAAAATTAGATTTGGAGTGTTTGCTACTAATTTGCGGCCAAATGAGCTGAGGGATTGGTTCCCTAGGTTCTACTTTCTACTTGGATGTGAGTTTGGAAGCAGGTGTATATACCATAACTGATTCCTGATCACAACCATAAGCCCTTTATCAAGAACTAATATCTACAAAACCCCAGAAAGACTCTGAATGGGTTAAATATTTGATATCTCTTTAGTTTTACTGAAATGTAAGCAGCCCACATTTAGCCAAAACTTCATTAAAAATATCTTGGGACAGGCTGAGGCTTTCGAAGTTATTTACTACAGATCTAGTTCTCCTCCTGCAGAAGTCAAAGGCAAAACTACTCTGGCATCTCTGGGATTATATTTAGGCCAGCAAACACTTCTGATTACCCTATCTGTAGCATTTTCCTGGACAGCTTCCAGAAAAAGTTTATGTAACTAGAAACAATACATTGTCAATCCCTTTTTTGAAAGATCCCATTTTGTACTATTGAATTTCTTTTAAATTCAATGCGGAGCTTTGTCTGAGGCAACAGTGGAATCAGTCTAGTACAGATGAATAGGAACCATGTAATCTGGAGCTTCGATTTCTTTAGTTTTTCTGGTAAATTAACAGGATGACACGGGACAACTCAGAGATATGGAACCAAATAAATACAATGTCTCCTGACTAACACTTAGGAATGTTTGGGAGTTCAAAATGCCTATCCAAAAAAGAAAATTCTTGTGGCTTTTTTTAGACCAGTGTTCTGAATTCAATATAAGGGGTGCCTTTTGACACATTAAAAATACAAATGCTAATGCTGACGAGAAGGTAAAGCTGACAAGTCAGCCAAAGCTGAATAAAATATGCTCGGGTATAAAATCACATGCCAAACTTATGGCTTGCTCCCTTGCCAAAGGGCAACAGTTAGTTACAAAAATTAATACCAAAAAGTGGCAAGAATTTAGCATCTCAATTTTTCATCTGTCACATATTATCTAAATGTTATTTGAGGATCCCAATTCAACACTCTGTGGGTGGAGTCCTCAAACCAAGTAATCACACATAATTTGGAATAACTCAGCACTTACCTCAGAGCTCATACTTGAAAAGTAATAACATTACCATTAATGAGCTGTTTATTCTGAATTTTCTTTCAAAGCCTGTCAAGTAAAATCTGAAATTCTCTACTCTCCTAACAAGCCCTAAATCAGCACAGGCAGTGATATGTGAAGTCCACCCCAATGTAGTTTGTATGTTATCAATCCAACCTAATGTTGGTTGGCTCCAGTTTCAGCTTCACATCGTACAGATGTGTTAACATCTCTGTTCTTGAGACGTTTGTCAGGACATGGCTCTTCATTTGGTTTGTTTCTGTAGCTCAAAAGACCACAGCAGCCTTGACATTACAAGATTTTATCTCAGATCTCTTCCATAGGCTTGAGACTTTATCAGAGAAAGCCAATGACTGATTTATTCAGGAGGTCTTGTTACTTCTTATTCTTAATACTTTCTATTGCACACTTTAGCGCACATAACTCAAATGACTTGTCATCTATTTATATTGCTGAAAACAAACGATCAAATATCATGCCTCTTTTCTTAGATTCAGAGAATTACCGGTAATAGCCTCCTGAAGTACACTTCCGGATTCCTTTTATCATCTCCTGATGGGTAATACTGAACTCACTCCCTGGGTAAAGAAGGGTAGCCATAACAGCAGCCTTGGAATGAGTATGGATCACTGCACCCGCCCCTAAGGACAGAAAAAGAAGAAAAACTCATATTTTTAGAATTAATCCTACTATTACCTATCAAGATAATTTTATTCACATACTTCATTCACTTCCTTTGGCTCGGCACCTTAGCAAATGGTCATGTACTATATTAGAGGAAAAAATATACAGCAACCTAAATAAAGGTATGAGATAATTACTCATCTATCAAGGATAATTATGGATTGTCTTAGGACACCAGTATTAACTTTTAATTAGTGACAAATTCCAGGAGAGAAACTGCTTCCACAAATTCAAGGAGGAACACGACTTGTACATTTCTTTACATACTGCAGTGACTGAAACACTCTATTAATTTTATCAGAGTTCTGAGATTCTAAAGAATTCCCAAACTTATTTGTGAGACAGAAGTTTAAAGACTTACTTTCTTTTTATCCTAGTACTCTTCTTCAATTATCCACTGACTCTGAAAAAATATTTATTGTTATCTTATTGTCTCATGATGGAAAGATAGGCAGACAATAATTATAATTTACTTCAGTTCAAATGTTGCCAAAAATTTGAAATTAGTTTTCCTTGGATACACATGTAAGCTTCTTGTGCAGGAAGATCAGAAGAGACTCCCTAAATCCTTTCTGAAGTAACAGGTTTAATTCTTCCACAACAGTAAAAGCTGTTACCGTCCACCTGCAAAGTAAGTTTCATACTTTTTTCACCTATACATAATTTACAAACTTTGATCACAGCCAACAGTTGTAAAAGGATCAGAAACATAGCTGCTGAATAGGCAAAACTACTGATATAAAACTGCTGTAAATCCCCGAGCTCCTCCTGCAACCTACTAACACACTGCACTAAAAATTAGTGTCGAAAAGATCATCTCAGGTGTAGCTGCATGAGAAGATTAAAATGTAAATGACGCTCAGAGGATGTTACCACAGATTATCTTCCATTGTACATACTGATTTGCAAATCAAATTTAGAGTTTCATGTTTATTTCACTGTAACTTCCATGTATAAAGAATATGCTATTGGATTTCAATTTCGTGGATGTATATATACAGTGTTTCGGTCATCGCTGCATTAAAAACATCTGCTACGCACCTCTCATAGTGTAGGCATTCATAAAAAGAGGTGTGCACTGGCTTTTCTTTAGTTGCTTGTGCGGAGGAGGACCACTGATGTCCCGTTCGTTCATGTCACAAACAAACATATCTTCTGGCTGGAAGAAAGAAGAAATTATTTTGACCTACGATGGCCCAAATAGTTTTGCTTTCCTTCTAGGTAGACAAATATATACACCATATATCTAATATACCATGTGATTTTAACTTTGTAAAAAGGGCTGCAACGCACCGCGTTTATTCTAGCTTCTAATATTATTTACTGACATTGTGTAATGTGAATTAGCATTACGTACTCTTTTTTCTTCAGACTGCTGCCAAGCAGGTATTTGTAAAACTAAAATTTTCTCAGAACGGAGACAGCCTGTATCTAAATAACAGACAACAGATCAAAAGGACAAGTAGTAACTGATTCAAAAAAAAGAAATGTAGATGTACTTTTCCTGCCGTGCTTAAAGAACCAACAAAAGACATGAATTAAACCTACACATAGTATATTTAACCTGTAGAACTATTTTTTTAAACATTGCTTTTAGTAGCTTTACATGAATGTTACCTTTGCATCCATGAGGTACTCATAATAGTACAAAGAATTGTTCAGGGCAGGAATAAAACTTTCTTCCTCCATATTATTTTAAAAATCAGCCAGAAACACAGTTGCAAGATATTTCCTTATTCACTGTGCTCAATCCACTGCTACTGCTAGCAAAGAACAGACCATCATGGTCTTGCCACGTTACGCCTTTGCCTACCATCAGCCAGCGCTACTGCAAAACCCCAGGTCTCTATCAGGAAGAGATTCCTTTCACTTCTCATTGTATTTACCCTCAGATCTATAAAATAACAAATCCTTTCCACGTATTATTCTATTCCGGTGGACTTTCTGCAGTCATAAAATAGTTAGCATTTGCCATTCTCCCCTCCACTTATATTTTGGGGTAAGGCAGTCAATAATATAACAAGCTTCTAACTTTACATAAGGAAATAGGAAACTCTAAACAAAAGGACTTTCACCCATCTCAAGATGAGCTCTGAGGTAAAAATACAGTTCAATGTACCTGTATTCTTTCCTTTTGGACTCCTGAAGGAGCGATGTAGATTTCATTCCTAAGAAAAGTTACAGACAGGGAAAATAGATAAACACAGGATTGTTCAACTGCATGGGCATTAGCGCTCTTGATCCACTGAAAAGGAAATAGCAAATCTAGCCTCTCATAACTTAGTAACTTTCTTGCTCCTTCCATAGACTGACATGCTGATCGTTTTCAAAATCGAACCGAATCACACAAGGCCGTATGAAATCTCTAACTTGCAGGGGTACAAACCCATACTTTCAACTTGACAAGAGATCTGAAACACACACAGGAAGTGCAGCTTTATTATTCCTGTAAAGAAAAACCACACAGCCTCACCCTGCAACAATTCCAAACTCAAATCCCCAGAATTCAGAATAAAAATGGAACAAGAGAAGTTGCAAGCAGATACTGATCTATGACAAAACTATTATATAACTGAGTAGTTTAGGGGTTTAATGCATTTATATCTTTATTTGTATTGATAAAAAGAACACTAATTCGATGCAATTAAATGATTGAAATTCAAGTAGAAGTGCATCATTTCTTGCAAGGTTTAGATGAAGAAAGACTATAAAAATTGATTTAAATTAACACAGTTTTAAGTTAGTATCTGAAATATTTTCAGTAACAGAAAAAAAAAATCAGATTCTCTCTCAATTGTAATCACTATTCGGTTAGTATATTTAGTAACATACTAAATTCAGGAGCACAGAGACATCTAGTGAATAATTAGTCAAGTTACAGATACATTTCTTAAGGCCCAGGAGATGTTGATATTTCTGGATAAGAGCACTTAGAAGACCAACAAAGCGGCTGAAGGGCCTAGAAAACAAGTCCTATGAGGAGTGGATGAGGGAACTGGGGCTGTTTAGTCTGGCAAAAAGGAGGCTGAGGGGAGACCTTACAGATCTCTACAACTACCTGAAAGGAGGGTGTAGCGAGGTGGGGGTCGGTCTTGTGGTTTAACCCCAGCCGGCAACTAAGCACCACACAGCCGCTCGCTCACTCCCAACTCCAGCAAGATGCGGGGAAGAGAATTGAAAGGGTAGAAGTGAGAAAACTCATGGGTTGAGATAAGAACAGTTTAATAATTGAAATAAAATAATAATAGTAGTAACAATAATGATACTATTAAAATTGTAATCAAAAGGCAAATAACAGAGAGAAAGAAAACCCAAGAAAGACAACAGATGCAAATGAAAACAATTGCTCACCAGCAACAAACCAATGGCCCCCCGGCCACCCTTCCCCTTAGTTTATTGCTGAGCAGGACCCTATGACGCATTCCTAGGATATGGAATATCCTCTCGGTCAGTTGGGGTCAGCTGTCCCAGCTGTGCCTCCTCCCAACTTGTACACTCCCAGCCTGTTTGCTGGCACAGCACTATGAGGAGCAGAACAGGCCTTGACTTTGTGTAAGCACTGCTCAGCATAAATAAAACATCCCTGTTGTGTTGGGTCTGTGTGGCGCGGCTTTCGTGGGAGGGGCAGGGGCTGCGCGGGCGGGCGGCCCCCGGCAGAAGCTGCTCGAAGCTCCCCCGGCTCCAGGGCGGCCCCGCCTGGGGCTGAGGCCGGGCCGTTTGGGGACAGCGGGTGGATGAGCCTCGGCCACGAGGGAGTGAAGGAGGGGACCAGGGAGCGGTCGCCGGGACCTGCAGCGGAGGGGTGTCTGCTCCCGAAGCAGG
>VZSC01006800.1:277427-308189 GCA_013398225.1 Steatornis caripensis | reverse complement strand
CCCCGCCTCGGGCGTCCAGGAGTCCCTCTGAACCGGGGAGGGGGCCCCTGCGGCGCCCGGCCGATCCCGCGCTGCCGCCACGGCGCGGCCTCTCGTTACCTGCGCGGCGTCGCGGTCGCTGGCGGTGGCCGCCATGGCGCCGGTGCGGAGGGGTCCTCGCTGCGGGGGCTTCCTTCGGCGCCGCGCGGGCGCCCGCTGAGCGCTTGCCTGCCCTTGGCCGGGGGGCATCGACCCGGGCTACACCCAGGTGGGCGGTGCGAGCCCCGCTCCGAGGCGGACTGGCCGAGGTGGGCTGCGGAGACCCGCACCCGGGGCGGAAGAGCAGGAAAGGGCCAGTAGCGGGAGAGAAGGTGCGGGCGCACCCCCGGGACAGGCAGGGCTGAGGGAAGCGCAGGTGCACCTACGGTAGGCATTTGTTGGTACCTGGGGCGATAGTAGCAGTGAGGCCGGAGTGTGTGCCGCTTTTTTTAATTTTTTTTTTCCCCTCAGGCAGTGAGAGAGTCAGCCCCGGCGCTGGGGCGGGCAGGGACGCGAGAAGAAGCGTCATGGCGGCTTCCTTGCGGCTGAGCTGTGGCGGCAGGGGGGTGGCGAGACTGCTGCTGAGGCGGCGGCCGGCTCTGGGCGCTGGCCTGCCTCTCCCCGCTCGAGGAGGCGGGAGGCCCCTGCACGGGACCCGAGAGCTCCTGGGTGAGTGACGGGCCGGATCCTGCAGCCCGCGCTGTGGCGCTGGCCTGCTGCGGGCGTGGGCGACGTCGAGTGAGGGGTGAGGGCGGGTGGTGCTGGGGTGGAGGTAAAGGCTGTGCAGGGCGGTGGGGAGGCGAGTGCCTGGTTACTGCGTACGGGGCAAGGCCTAGCAGGGCCGTTGGGGTGCTGAGCAGCAGACTGAGGTGCAAACGAGCGGTTGGGAAGCGGGTGAGCGGCTCTGGAGATGGGTTGGTTCGGTGGGGTGCTCTCTGGTTTGGGCTCTGGAGGTGCTGGGAGGGTGTGGGCTGGTGGGAGAGAATTCGGAATTGTTGAAGTTCTAGAAAATGTGATTGCTGAGAAAAATCTGAAGAAATTTGGAACAAAGAAAGTGAGCGGCACAGAGCACTGTTGAGCGGGTAGTCTTTATTAGCGGCGCCAGGATAGCGTTGGGGATTCTCTTCCATGAATGCTCCCAACAGCTGCTCACAATCAAGTTCCTTATATTTACAGAGTACGTACATATTCATTTTTGAGAAGTCATTGTCTTAACTCCTCCTATTCTTAGAATTGGTGGCGTATTTACTAGTTAAGTTATTTCATAGTCCCGTGATGTCATCTAATGTCCATCTTTATGTACTTCAGTCACCCTGAGGGTCACTGGTAGTTGTTTTACTTCATCCAGTGCTCTTCATCAGGTGACTGCTTCACCATCTCTTCATTCTTGCAGCCTTTAGGGCATGCTTAGTGAGTAAATGCCTACACAAGCTTAAAGATTCGGCAATTGTGTTGATTTTGGTAAATGATTGTTACCCACTCCCCATTCTACATCTTGAACATCTGTTAGTTTTGGCTAGACATCCTGCTTTGCGTACAGTGGGACTTACACAAGAGGTCATAAGATCCTAAAAGACTATTCTACCTGTTAGTTAATCAATATAGCTCCAAGGGGCTGGTTTACACAGTAGGATTGCACAGAACGCATACAGTTATTTAATCAGTGTTTAGATCAGAGTCTACAAGATTCAGCAGCACCTGAAGTACATGATCTGAATCTCTTGTTTCAAATTGGAGCCTAGAAAGGAAAACTGATGGGAGATTAGGCCTTCAAATGTGTAAATTTTACATTGTGGATAAGGAAAAAGTGCTTATAATTGAGTGCTTATAAAAAGTGCTTATAATTGAGTGTTTTGTAGTTGTAATTATCATTGTGTCTTGGATCTTATTCCAGCACTGGTTGTCTTTGCTGCTTTGCAGAATGAAACTCTTTTCCAAAACCTGCTGTGTATGATACAGGGAAGGTTATCCCTGTTGAAACAAATGTTGTTTATTTTTGGATTTTCTTAGCAGAGAATGCTTTCTTCTTCATGAAATAGTATGTTTGTCTTTTTGCCCAATGCACCTCTGCATTAAGTCTTACTATGTAACTCCTTAAAGCCCTCTTGCCTACATTCCTCCCAGGCAATCTGTTGTAGTACTTTATACCTTTATGGTTAGAAAAGCTTATTTAACATATAGCTGGAGTTAAATTATTAATTTTGACTATGGAAATGAGTTCGTCTTTTTCTTTCTTCCTTACAGTAAGTTTTTCTGTGTTGGGGTGGATATATCACACCTTTAACTCGTTCAGGCTTTCCTCATTGCCTTGTTGCTTTGAGCCCTTGAAACTTACTGCTTTTCAAGGTGGTGCGTATCTCAGTGACACCCTTTTTCTTAAGAGTTTATTGTACCCTCTAAAACTAAACAAAGAGAAAAGTTGTAACTTCTCTGGTAAAATGCAGCTCTTTCGTACATAAAACTCCCTCTTTGTTCCTAGTTTGAGTTTAAAGTTAAGTCAGTCTTGTTTTAGCATTAGTTTTATTTATCCACTTTCCTATTTCTGAAAATGCCACCATTTGAAGTATTGGTTCATGTGGACGTAGTTTTGTTGTGTCCTTTTAGGCTTTTTACTTCTCTGTGTTTCTGGCCGCCTCTGTGGTGGTGGTGGAGGAAGAGGGAGAATGTTCTTTTGCGTAGTCAAAACGATTAATTCAGAATTGAATTCCTAGTTTGTCTGTTACAAGGAAGAAAAATAGAATAAACCTTTATGTTAGAGGTCTGTCCATTTTTCTTTGTAATGTTTCTTAATCTTATCATTAATGTCAGGTAGGAGTAGATCTTTCAATTCTCTGCTGACTACAGACTGTGGTTTAGGAAGTCACAAGATCTCTCTCTAGTGGGGCACACTAAAGCATTTGTTTGCAGTTCATCACAGGTTTTTTAGTTTGACCCTTCCGTAGCTATTTCCGTATTGAAGGAGGTAAAAAAAGAGGCCGTGAACCTGTGTTACCCTGTTTAAGTACAAAATTCACTGTCAATGAGATTCTCAGGTTGTAGCTAATAGGATATCATAGAGGTCTACTGATCTGCTCTTCTCTTAAAGCCCTGCTCATCAGTCTGTTTGATACACAGCCTAAAGAAGCATTGAATCTCTTTCACAGAGAAGGAAGGAGGCAGAAATATCGTGCTTACGCTCAACTTGATTCTTAAAATGTGTCACCATGTCATGGATGGAGTCAGAGATGCACTTTGCTTGTAAGAGAGAAGCAATGATATAATTTATTGATATAAAACAGTGAATTAACTAAGTTCGATAGTAAATGTGACAGTGATTTCACAAGATTCAGTGGCAAGGGTCAGACAAAACTAGCTCCCCACTGAGTCACAAAGTTCAGGAAGGACCCCCTTGACTTCTAAAATCTTTCTCAGAGTCTAGGTGCGGCTGGATCCAATCCTAGTCCCAGGCTTGGTCAGCAGTTCATGTCTAAAGGATTATGTATGCACAGTCAGTCCTTTGTATCACTTAGCTAAGATCTCAAAGTTTCAGAGCTTATTCCCAATTCACTTACCAAATATTTGACATGATGAGGATTTTTTTCAACTTTGAGAAGTAACCTTGAGAGGCGTCCCTGTTCAAGGGGAGATCCTGGCTTGCAGCCCACTCTTGTTTCAGGAGAGCTGAATGGGCTGTGGGCTGCCACTATTTATACAGTAAGATGATTGACTTATATTTGCCTACCAGCAAGATGTCTGTCCACTTTTTTTGCTGCCATGGCTATCCATGTTACCAACATTATTTCTAAATATAAAATTCTTCCCTAAATAGCCCAGGTTAAAAATGACTTGAGATAATGTATTACTTTTTTTTAGTCTTGTGTTCCCTCAGGTCCTCTACCCCCAAAATTTTCTCAGAGTGTCAGGAATATTTTTCTTTCTTTGATATGCCAGCAAAAGCAGCCTAGAAGTAGATCTTAAGTTTTGCTGGTGAGTAGAGGAGTTGAGAGGAGGGAAAATAGAATAGTATAGGATATACTATATATAGTATAGTTATATATGCTGTATGCCTTAGTTGCTGTTTAACAATGAAAAGTCAGCAATAATGACAACAAACAATAAGATAGATTAAAAGTGTATGTAACTCTCATATGGGAAAATACAGCAGAATTGCTAATGCTTATCGACTACAAGTAAACTGATATTTTGTTCTTAAATGAAGACCTGTGATGTATCTATTAAACTCTTTTTTGTTTGAATCCATTTGGGAAAAAAAATGTTTCCATGTGCAAATTATTTTGAAATTTAAGCAGTATGTTGAACTTTCAGTGAATGGTTTAAAGAAAAGCATCTATGACGTCAGCGCTCACCTTGCAATATGTTTTAAGTCTTTTTTCTGAATGAAATAATCACATAGAATCATAGAATGGTAGGGATAATGTTTCTTTATTTGCATTTGTTACTTGAAAATTAGAATCATAGAATCATCGAATGGTAGGGGTTGGAAGGGACCTCTAGAGATGGTCTAGTCCAACCCCCATAGAATAGTATTTTTCCTGTGTATTGGTCCAAGATGAGAGGTTGCAAGAAGAAACTTTTTAAAGTAAGTCCTTGGAGGTAATTCAGATGGGAAGTACCAGTGTTACAAGGAATATTGTCTGGATACATTTCTAAGCATTACAGTAATGAGTAATGCTAAACTGACAAGCATTTAAATACCATGGAAAGAACAGATAAATTTATAGGGCTGGTTTGGAAAAGGAAAATTAACTTGGGATTAGAAAGCTGAGACAAATATGTATATTTCCTCATACAGTCTTCAGGGAACATGAACCATGCATACTCTGGGCTCATTTCCACAGTTCAAGTGTTTTGGGGAGCATGATCCTGATTGTGTTGCTCTCCCAGGGACTTCGGGGAATAAATAACTTGCTTTCTGCTTTTCATGCATTTTAAAATGTTAAGATCATTGATGGCTGCAGATGTTATCAGAGGTTTGCTACAGTGTTTCCATTTGACATTTAAAAAAAGATAATCATAGAATAGTTTGGGTTGGAACGGACCTTTGAAGGTCATCTAGCCCAACCCTCCTGCAATCTGCAGGGACATCTTCAAATAGATCAGGTTGCTCAGAGCCCTGTCCAACCTGACCTGGAGTGTTTCCAGGGATGGGGCATCTACAGCCTTGCTGGGCAACCTGTTCCAGTGTTTCACCACCATCACTGTAAAAAAATGTCTTCCTTATATCTAGTCTGAATCTACCCTCTTTTAGTTTAAAAATGTTACCCCTTGTCCTGTTGCTATAGGCCCTATTAAAAAGTCGGTCCCCATCTTTCTTGTAAGCCTCCTTTAAGTACTGAAAGGCTGCCATAAGATCTCCCTAGAGCCTTCTGTCTGCAGACTGATCAACCCCAACTCTCTCAGCCTTTCCTTGTAGGAGAGGTGTTCCATCACCCTGATCATCTTCATGGCCCTGCTCTGGGCCAGTTCCTTATTGAGCAAATAGTCCACCCATCAAATCCATATCTCTCCAATTTAGAGAGAAGGATGTTGTGGGGGACCCTGTCAAAGGCCTTACAGAATTCCAGATAGACAACATCCATAGCTCTTCCCTTGTCCACTGATGTAGTCGCTCCATCATAGAAGGCCCCTAGGTTGGTCAGGACTTGCCCTTGGTGAAGCCATGCTGGCTGTCTCGAATCACTTACCTGTCTTCCATGTGATGTCGCGTAGCTTCTGGGAGGGTCTGTTTTGTGATCTTCCCAGGTGCAGGGGGGAGGCTGATGGGTCAGTAGTTCCCAGTGTCCTTTACAAAAATGAGTGCAACCTTTCCCTTTTCCCAGTCACCAGGGACTTCACCTGAGTGCTGTGGCCTTTCAGGTGTCATGGATTGTGGCTTGGTAACTACATCAGCCAGTTCCCTCAGGACTCTGGCTGGAATCCATCGTGTGGGGTCCCATAGACTTATTTATGTTCAGATTCCTCAGGTGGTCTTGAGCTTGATCTTCAGTTAACAGTGGGAGGGACTTTGCTCCTCAAGTACCTGCCTTGAGTTCCATCCACTCAAGATGTGGGAAGAGAGATTAAATAATAATGGGAAGAATGGAAATAGAAATAATGGAAGAACTATGTAGTGTCTTCAACTCTACCTAACCTCTGAAATATTTATGGTTGAATACCTTCATTCCCTTACAAGTGTAATTATTTTTTCTTTCATAATTCTGTAGCAATGAGGCAAGGTTAGATTTATTGGATGTATTAGCATTCATGAATTACAGAACATGTGCGGACACTTTAATACACAATGATTTAAGGGAATTAAAAGTTTCACTTCTCTTTGTCTTCTCTGAGATCTTAACCACAGTAAGTCTTAGGACTTGGAAGTAAGGATGAGAAGCATTCTCAGTCTAGGTGAGGTGTGCTTTTCAGCTCAAAATTCAAGGTTTTCTCATTGCCCTTTTTCTTCTGGATAACGAGGGGAAAGAAAGAAAAGAATTAGTTTAAATTTTTTAAGCTGTTCCTGTTCACTCTAAGCAACACAGCAACTGGGAGAAATGTTGTGTTTCCTGTTGAATGATAATAAGCATTAATGCTGGGTATTAGTGAAAAGGCAGTATGAAACAGAATTGGTTCTTGCTGTTGTACACAATGTACTTCCTATGTGTCTGTTTTTGTTCTCTAACTGAATAAATTCAGATATGATAGTTCAAGAAAGAGCCTCAAAATCAGTCAGGTGCTGGAAAAAAACTCTTAAAAATAGTACCTAAGAAGACATTTGGCCTCATAACTATCGTTAGAAGTTCAGAAAGGTAGTCTCTCTTGTATTACAAACTGTATGTCAGAGTACTACCCTGGTATACTGGATCAAGTGGCAAGAGATACACTGTGCTCTGAAGCCAAGGAATGTGCTATGTCATGAGCCCTGTCCTCAGAAGACTCTCACTTCCATGGCACACGGCTTGCTGCTGTGCACTGCCACTTCTCTCTGTATGGGTTCACTAAGCAGATTCTGTCAGTTGGCAGACTGAAGTGATCTGCTAGCTAGCTGTGTCTAGTACATGGTGTTGCAGGGCCGGAGAGGTTTTGGTGTTGTGTTGCTTATGTTGGACTTTCAGATCTTTTTATGCGGCTTCTCAGAGGAAAGAAAAGGCTAAGAATTTACCTGTTCTCTATATATAGACACTTACCCATGAGAAGCATCTCTGTAATGAGAAATCTTTCAAGCTTTCTAACAGACACAGAAGATCTAATCACTGAAACTTGGTGTTAGCAAATTTCAGTCTGCAGAGTAGATGTAGCTTCCCGGCAGAAAGGATAAATAAACATTAGGAAAGTTTATCAATGAAAGAGGTGCATCACAGTGTCTGGAGTACTAGGATCAGAAAGGCTTTATTAATTTAAAAGATACACTTTAATCTGTCATCTGGAAAAAATTTCAGAGGCTGTAGCAAAGAGGAGGAGGAGAGGAGAAAGGAGGATGTAGTGTTTCCAATGGATTTTGGTAAGACCAACAAACTTATGATCTAGGAATTCAGGACTCTCATTTCTCTTTTTTGTTAAAAGTTTGAACTTTGGGGGAATGGGATTACATGCTGTGCCTTGGCGTGCTCTTAATATTGCAGTTCAGCATTGAGACAGAGGTCATAATCAAGATACAACTATCTAGCCTTTGGTTAAGAGTTGGAAATGATTCTAACAATCGTCTAGGTATGTTCTGCACATTTATACTCTGCTCTGCCCTCGCACTTGCATGCCCATTACTAGAAGCGGGAGGACGGGTAAGTACTCTGAGACAGAAGAGGAGATGCCTGCCTGGCTGGTACTCTGGTCATACATTTGTAATCATACTGTGTAACTGGGAAGAAAAACTGGGAAGTACCACTGAGGAACTGGTGGATGGAGTTATACTGTTCTCTGTGGCACATCATAGTTCATCAGCAGGGAGCCCAGTTTCTCGTGATCACAGTAGTTTTGGCCTCTCTTGAGGACTGAGAGATGTGTGCATGCATGTGCCTGTGTGTGTACGTTCTTTCCTCTGGGCTACCTTATGTCTAACGAGCCTTATGTTCAGACTCCTTCCTGCCAAGCAGGCAGGAAATGAGAGGACAGGTCTTTGAGACTCCTCTCGTTCACTTGTGTCCTGGAGTAAATGAGAGGCGGTGTCACAGCATTTTAACCAAGGTTTTGCTCAAAGGGACCCTGACAGGGGCAGAGCTAAGCATAGGCAGGGCCATGTGTGGAAAGCCTCTAAAGATGGAAACATGGTTTTTGGTAAATATGCCCCTGATACACAAGAGTGGGGGGTGCTAGCTGGCTCAGCTTTGAAATTTATGGCATTTCAGGGGTGAGGGGGAAATGGAAAAAAAAAATCACAGCTTCATGCTAGCTGCTGATTTTTCGTGGTGTATGTTTGTATTTTGTAGCTGCTTTTTCATTCCATGCGTGATAGCTTGTGTATAGTTGGAGCTCTGAGCCAGTTGTAGGGTTTTTTCTCTTTACATTTCTGTTGGACAAAAGTTACATAACCCTGTTTCACTTGTATCCGCCGTAGGATTGTTCAGTGGGTCAGGCTGAACTGTGGTGTACTTGAAATATGATTTTGTACATTTTTAATAATGCACTAAGACTTGGTGGTGGAGAAAGCTTCCATTAAAAACTAACGGAATTAAAGCTGAAGCAGCGTGAGTATCTAAAGTAGTCTTCATCAGATCCAAAGTTTCTGTATCATATTTTTACTTAAGACAGAGTTTAATTTTCTTAATACTTCATGACCTCATACTCAAGTTGGCCCTTATTCTCTGTTTAACGTACAGGTTCTATACTTATTACCTTGTTTTCCTTGGTGGTCTTGGGAGTGCGTGCTTGTATGTAAGCTTAGAAAAAAAGCATCACAGTGAATGTTTTGTTCAGCTGTCTGATTCATGCACTTTTAGTTTCATTTGTGTTAAGCAGTTAAGTGAGAAAATAATTGTACTGAAAAAGTATTTAGTCTGAGTAATCATGTGCTTGTCTTACAGGTACGCCTGGTATTAAAGTTCTCATGCCTGCACTTTCTCCTACAATGAAAGAAGGAAATGTTGTGAAATGGTTAAAAAAGGAAGGTAAGATATCATTTTCTATGGCCACATTTGTTGTAATTCTTCAGCTGTAGAAATCTCTTCTGTAAGAATTAAGATCATTCTTTCTGGTTGTACTTTATTATTTTGAAGCAAAATGTTTGGTATATGGATGCTGTCTTCTTGAACAATACCCTCTTTTGAAATTGGTGGTTCTTGAACCATTACTCCTTTAGTTGTCTTCCAAAAGGTTGCATTGATCTTATTTTTGAAAAATTCTTATTAGGCTGTTCCAGTGTGTGTTGTTTTTAATTCCCAGTGCTGTTGTGCTGTGTGCTGATCTGTAACTTTGGAAGTCTGAGAGCCTTTGACATTGGGGAGAGTCTCTGTTTCATTATACCACTGCATTACAAAATAACATGAAAGATACGGTATTTTTGTAGTTGCTATTCAGGGCTTTTTTAATATCTAAATTATAGTCTACAATTGAAGCTGATAGAAAAATTTCATGTATTTTCATAACCCAAATTCCAAATTGGGAAACCTGTTTCAAAAAAAAAGCCAAACCACAACAAAAAACCCAAACTATTCCTCGGAAAAAAAAAAACCCTAACAGCCTTGGTTATCTTGGGTTCTCTGTGCTCTGACAACTGAAAAGTAATGTACTTCTGTTAAAGTATGTTGGAGCAGCTAAATAAATAGTCTGAGCGTATGTTTTGGCTTCATGTAAGTTGTACGTAAGTGAGAAATGATCTGCAGAAGAATCGGCAGTCCTGGTTCTGTCAGGAGACCTTTCTCTCATCTCCTCCTACCCTTTCCTATCTCCAATTTAATATTAAAACTAGATTTTTACTGTAGCTTTGGATTCCAGGTAGCAGTTGTCCATTGGTATAGGATGCATTGCAGAGTTTTAGATGATTGTAGGAATGTATCTTGTTCTCAGACATTTTTAGATTTGTTGGAGATGAACATGTTTGCAGAAAAGAAATTCTCTTAAAGCATGTTGTCTTTGACAGACATAATTTGGTGTCTGTTTTGGCTCTTCTGCCTAGATAAGCCATTTCCTTTGGCTTATCCCGTAAGTGTTGATACAGCTTCCATCAATGTGTTACTGGAGTACTTAGCTTTTATACGTTTTGAATACATTTTGAGAGGTGTCCGGAAGGCGACTTGTTGCTCCAGTAGTGGACGTGACCTTTTGCTTGTAAAATTTCTAGTTAGAAGATTTGCAGAATTTACTAGGAGCAATATGGCAGCGTAGGCCTGTAAAAAGTAATTGCACTAATGTTCTTGAAAGTTGAGGCTTCAGTTAGTCAGGTATCAAGTCCAAGATTATGCAGAGAGAAAGGAATGATGCAGAGTCCTTTTCCTATTCATTAGTTGTCAATAACTGTAAGACATTAAAAATCAACAGTAGTCTTGTTTCACAATAAATACAGCTTTCAAAATTGCATGAGAAAGCAAAGAAGAGAGCACGATAGGAATTGAAGTAGATTCCAGTTTGCTCCATGCCACAAATGAATCAGTTTTCCTCACGAAAAGATCTTGGAACACAACAGCTATACAGTGGTTTTTCTCAGTCTTTCCGCTATACTTCCACCAAAACACAAAAGGGGGGGAAAAAAGCTCCATGCCTATTTTCATTAAATTCAAGTCAAATCTTAATTGATGGTTGGACTTTGAGACAAAACTGGCTTAGGATTTTTATTGCTCTACTTTCTAAACAGAGAAACAAGACTGAAACTGAATATAGTATATTGTCTTGTTTGACACATCTGTGATCATAATTAGTTCCTATGGATATTTTTCCCTCTGACAGTGTGGAAAATAAACGTACTGGTAACATTAAAAAAACGAAGATACATTTTGAAGAAAAAAAGTAGTGATTTAATGCTTATACTCCTGTCTGCAAGGGATGCTCATAATAACTGCGTAATCTCTAGTGAGTTGGCCATTGAAATGTAGTGGCATTACTGGACATAAATGATTGATAATCTCACATCCAAGAAAATACATATTTGAAAGCAATTGACAGAAGAAGCTGATGATTGTATATGAAAGGTGTTTCCCACGTTATAACCAGCAGGGGTCAGTAGAATACAATTTTGATAATTTTTCTGTTCTTTGTGTAAATATCAAATATTTTCATTTTATGGTTTCACAGGACTGACAGATGAGTTCAGTTCTGCAGAAGAAAAAATACTGAATTTAATTGACATCTTTACAATTTCTCATTGTTAATGCAGTTTCATATTGATTTCTACAGGTAATAACATCATTCTCATAAAAATAAAACTATGTTTTTAAAAACCTGGATTTGTTATGTATGAATTGAATGTTGATGAAAGGTGATATGTTGACAGCCCAGGAGAAGTAAATCCTCTTGTTATTGTGGGCAGGAAACAGAATAGGCAGCAGTGCTAGTGTGCCTCTGCACCTTCTGAGATGTCACTGCCAGGGACTTCAGTCTCTATGCTCAGTCAACTTTGATTTGATTTGCAAAGAGTACATTAAGGAATGCAGTTTGTATCTTGTGACTTGGATACCTGTCTGTCAGTAATTGAACGGAGCACATAGGCTATTGAATGCCAACTGGATGTGATCTCCTAGAGGGAAACTTGGCTTCAGTAGAGATCCTAATCATTCAGCCTAGCTATAAGAACTTAATCATTTAAAAAAACCCAAACAAACCAACCTCACCCAAGATTTTTCTAGGGCATGATATGTTATCTCAGAGAGCTGCCATTCAGGCAATTTCTGTTGCAGCTGCTGCTCTCATTAGAAAGTGAAGAGCAAAGATATGTTCTGCATAAGTGTTCTTTCTAATCATGTCTATGGGAAAGCTGATTTGTAATTGACATCAAGGTGGGCGTGGATTAGGAGCTATCACAAATTTTGCAATTTCTAATGAAAATAATTATGATCCTTTCTGTTACGCTTGGGTACTGAAACACATGTGAGATTTTTTGAATGCTACTATGAAATATTATTCTTTAAAATTGCATTTCATCAGTTGTCTTCCAAACTTATGAACACTTCTTGGCTGCAGCAGTTGAAGGAAAACAAAAAAAGTAATGGAAGGGTGGTTTGCTCAGTTCTCTGAAGACTTTTTCTGCTTGCTTCCCTGTGCAAGGGAATCATTAGCTTTCTGTGAACAGCCTCGCGTACCCAAGTTGAGATGTGACATGTGACAAACACATGGATGAAGGTGTTTGCTTTGACTAGCTTGCACTGTTGGAGTTACTGCTGCAGGTTGCTTAGGACTGAGATTTCTTTTTAATGGTGCAGAACACTTACAGCCTGGTTGCCGGCTGGGAGAAGAGAATAATTAAGATACAGAGCTAAGCTCCTTTCTGCTTGCCTATTTTAGCTCTGTAGGTTACAGACTTTGCCCAACGGTTTGTTTTGTTAACATCTATGAAGTACTTACCTAATGATCTGATATATGGGCTACTTGAGTTAATGATCTAATTAAATTAAAACACTGGTATAGAGCCTGGAATTTTGACTTCCTGTTATAAACGGTTTATGCTCTAGTTACTGCTAAGTGCAGTGCAGCAATTAGAGTATTAAATTAAAAAGATCAGGTGCTACTCTGTGTACTCCCCTGCCAAGTTCCATAATAGGAATATTGTTTATTTCTGCAGATGTCACAAGGATCACACAACATTTCATTTATCCCTTCTAATTTAGGTAGTTCTGAAACAGGAAATTATTTAAAAAAAAAAACCTGTTTCTTTCTTACCTAAATACAGGTGGGAACCTGTGCTAGGTTTATTCTGATGCTTAAGTGAAACAGAGGGTGATATCAGGAGTTAAATTAAGTGCTTAGATAATACTGTTGAAGCATTTCTGGTGCTGGGGAAATATTAAAATTTTACTTCATATAAAAATTGTAGTCGTGTTAGACTCGTATGTGTTGTTGCTGTTCTTCAGTGCTCTGTAAGGAAAAGGTTATATTTTGTGCAAGGCCAAAACATTCAACTGCCTCAAATTTTTTTAATGTAACTTCAATTTTAATGCTGGCCATCTAGTCAGTATTGATCTGTTGAAAGAATCCAGCCTCATAATATCTTTATCATGCGCTAGCAGATACAGATATTCTTCAAAAGCAGAGGAAGAGTATGCTTCACAATTAATCATAGATTTTTGACTTCAAAATTAATCATAGATTTTTGTAATGTAGCAAAAGCAATTTCTAACACTTTTGCATATTCGTATTTCACAAAATAAGTATGTTTCTAAAAGACCTTTTTCAGCTATGTAGGAGACTGAGGAAACAAGCTTGCAGACATGCTTTCCAAAGAGATTAAAGGTCCTGAAGTTTTTATTTGAATATCTTTAACAGTGTAGATACAAAGTAGAGAGCTGTGATACTTAAAGATGATGATGCCCATGACCGTTCTCTTAAAAAAAATCATAAATCGCTTGCTTTGACTTATGGCTAGCAATGAATATGGAATGTTCAGGATTTTATTCATGGCAGTGTTGCTGAGTGATGGTGTTGTGGAAATTTCATTGTGTGTAATTCTTCCTTGGAAAACCTACTGTAAACATCATTATTTGAAATATGTTAGTGTTCTGCTGCAGCAGTTTGTGTCTCTGAATCTTAGTGGTTTTATTTGGAAGTGTACAATATAATAAATAATGATGGGGAATCAACTATAGAATATAATGAAGAACGTAAAATGGCTGTATCGTGTGGATAAATGTCTTCCGTCGTTAAGTAGATCTGAAAGGAAATTAAGGCTAAGTATTCTTAAGTTCTGTTATATTTTGCAGGTGAAACAGTGAATGTTGGAGATGCATTGTGTGAAATTGAAACAGACAAAGCGGTGATTACCATGGAATCGAGTGACGATGGCATATTGGCTAAAATACTGGTAGGAATTCTGCCTGTCTGAGTAGGACAATAAAACTTCTCTCCAGACTGCCATTTGGTGTATAGCCTCAAACTAGTTAAGATAGCTAAATTTCCTTCTGCTCTGTTTTCAGAATAACGCACTTACTTGCATTTCTACTGAGAAATAATAGCTCTTTTTCATACATGTACCAGACTACTGGTACATGATTCTGTGTATGTTTAATGGATTTTCAGTTAACCTAATTTAATTACGCTGTTTTGTATGTTTTGCACCTTATTAATTATGTCCATGAAATATTGCAGTTTATGACATCTCTCACTCTGAGTTACAGAAAACCAAGTTTGAATCAGTTAGTTAGAATATGGAATTTTGGTATATACTTTAGCTAGGATGTGTGATCTCCATGCTAGATTATCTTGTGCTTGCCATTGAAGATGGAACATTATAAAAGATGGGCTGATCCAGTGCATAATTCTTAAAATTATTAATTTCCTGTATTCTTACAATTAGATTGAGCTTAATACAAAGAATGAGAACTGAGATGAATGTGAAGTTCTCTGAACATCGTTTTAGAGTGTTTGTGTGTGCGTATGACAGACATACTGCTCAGTTTGTGGCATTTATGTTTGGCTGTAAATCCTGTTCTGTACCAAGAGGGAAGCAGTAACAACTGGACCTCAGAGATCAGGGTGAAGGACTTAGTTCTAACCCTGCGTTGCTTAAGGTCTGCTTGCAAGTCCTGTGCTATTCTTTACGTACTCTATTCTGAAAAGACAAGTGAATTTCTGAATCTTTTCCTTTCTCCTCCTCTTCTTTTCTAACATTTTTGAAAAATGTTTCTTATTTCAAAATGACCTCATGTTAATTTTCATCAGAATTTAGAAGGATGGGGCTGTAATTCTCAAGCCTTGTGTTGCTGCTTCTGTGCAAAAGTAAACATAAATTTTCTAAAAGCTCATATTTGATGCTTAAAAATTAAGGGCAGCTGTATTTTTCTTGCCCATTAAGATGTGTAATGGGAAAGAATTAAAAATGGGAGAGGCTGGCTTTCCACAGAAATCTTATGTGGTTTCTGAAGGCTGTAGTTAGTAAGTTGTGTTGTGACCACAAGTGTTGCTAGTAAAATTTCCCTGGAAGATACTGCAGTTTTTGGTCTTAGCACTTAGCTATATTTATGGTTCTAAAAAGAGTAGATATGGACTTAGTTACTTGCAGAAACCTGCAAGAAAATACAGATCAGTGTGTGATCAGAATGGATAAAAAGGGGTGACACTTGGCACTGTAAAATGCAGAGTAAAGGAGCTGTAGAGAAGCAGATTAGAAAAGGACCGGTCATTGATTACTGCAGTCTCCTGTACAGACAGCAGCTCAAATTTAACCTAGACCATTTGCTGACAGAGACTTTACGTGCTGTGACATGGTTCTGTATTTGTATTTAGAAAAAATACTTTTGCAGTCATCAAGAGTAAATCACTGTACAGAAGTAACCTGTTCTTTCTTACTCTTGATGTAGTGGCCACAAATTGCAGCTGGTAACTGTTCAATTTATGACAATTGTTTGTGTACTGGAAGACTCTTAACATATCTCTCCAAGGTCTTCTCTTTTGCAAGTTTGAAAAAGCTTAAGTTGTTCAACCTCCAAAGGATTGTTTTCACAATTCTCTTGTTCTGTTAGATCCTTCAAGCTCTCTTTAACATTTTTTTCTTGGAAGCATGGTGCTCTAAACTTCTCAAGTATTTAACCGAACATTTCCCAAATGAAATACGCTATGTTTCTCTCACCCTTCCTTTTTTGCGGCAGTGTCTGTAATGACCCATGTTTACCTAGTAATCCTGTGTAATCTTGGAGCATTTTCTGCTTAGCTAAAACACCGTTATTCTACTAACAGTCCTGCATTCATTAAGAACTGAGATTATGCTCTGAAAGAAAATGCTGTTGAGGCAAACTTTTATAGTAAATACTATGTAATTTAGTCAGGGAGATCTCATCTAGGGAATATCTACACAGGAGTAGGTTGGATAATTACATATAGGCATGCTGGTATTAGTTGCAATCTAACTACTTAGGGAACAGCAGAATGGGCACAGGTGCAGACTGGTTTCTGGAGCCATCAGCATGCAAGAGAAAATTCTACCTTACACGTAGTAAGCTATGTGTTTCTGCTACTATTAGAAAAGCTGTTTGGGTTGGTATGTTAGGTTGCCAATGTCTGATAAAGTTGCATGTATTAACATAGTTACCCTTTGCAAAAAAAGGGAGAGGAGTTTTCTTGGTGGCAGCATTTAAGTAGTTATGGTCTGTGTAGTATCTTTCTTTTTTGGATAAGCGAAAGGAACATCCTTTGCAAAAATGAAAGTATCAAAATAGGTGGGGGACTGGGTGAGGAGGAAAGTATGGTAAGGGACATCAGCTGCAAGTGAAGTCTATCAGGGCTTACAATAAATTGTTGTTAGTCTTCAATTTCTACAGGCTAACTTGCATTTTAAACACTAGTTTATGTAAACAAGAGTTTTGTAAATATTTTCTTTCTTTTAATTTACATTACTAAGTAGTAATTTTTCCCAGATGTTTGATTTTTTGCTAGCGCCTTGAAACTTCTGAGTTCTTGTGTTCAGCTATGGAGCAACACATCTAATAAGTTTTAGACACTCGAATTGTGCTATCCCAGGACAAAAATCTCACATCAGACATATTTTCAGATGTGTTTTTAGTCTCCATACAGTTGCTTTAATAATGCTGAGTGAGTAGTGCTTTCACTATTTTTAATTCTCTTGTCTTCAGTTTTGAATGTTTCTGAAAATTCTTTTGCATCTAATAGCCTTCACAAAAACCTGTGCAACCTCTTATTTTTTTAATATGAAATACTTATTCTGCATTTAGAAATACTGCTTTGTTAGATTATGTCAAGAGGAGATACAGGATTGTCTCTATCAAAAGTATTAGAGTGACTCCCAGAGAGACATTAGGGAAAGAGTAGCAGACTCCATTATTGATTTTTCAAGTTTCTTTAATAGTAATTTATGATGACTGCAGGTAGCATTAGCATTTCAGAAGCTGTGTTTTTCCTGTTTCCTGTCTTGTATTCCAAATGCACTCCATATTACAAAATTCCTTTGTGTGCATTGCTGTTGTGGCACGGTTTTTGATAGATCGAAAGCAGACTCTGCAGCAACTACATGATCTCAGTATCGTGGAGCAGTGACACTCAGCTTTACCCAGATATCTGTATTGTCCAATAAAAATCATACGCCGAGAGCTGAATCTGAGAAGGAGAAGCCAGGAGCTGGAAAATAATTATAATATCTTTCAGATTAAGGGAAGAGAGGCATCTTTATTGGAGTAACATGAACGGATTATTATGCAAATCCAATCTTTAATGGATTCTTTTAATCCCCCTTTTTGCAATCTAGAAATGGTGGGCTTAAGTACAGAACAGATACGTAAATAGGCTTTTATTCCAGTCTCCTAAAAAGAAACCTGATGTTTTGGAAACTGAAATAATAGGGGGAGCAGTAAGATCAGAAAATTTTGATGGTTTTTTTTTGCTAGCTCGGGTATGATCCTTAATAGTCTTCCTACAGTATCCTGTGGATATCTCTGCACTATATTGGGTGTTCAGTAGACTCTTGTGTAAGGTTTGTAACATTAAGCTGTCTCAAGTTTGTGAATGGGACATGATTTCTTATTGAAAACACTGTCCTTCCAAAGGCTTTTCCAAAGTTTCAGATGTGATATAGTTAATGGGAAATTAAGAATGTTTGCAGCTAAGTTACCAGTATCTTGCTGAAGTTTACTCACTTGCTAAAAGAAATGAGGCAACAATTTTATGTTCTTTGATGCCAACTACAATTCTGCACCATCTTGACCGAGTTCAGTACAGAAAACTGAGTCAAACACACTATCTGCCTAATAGTTTAGTTTTTACTTTTAAAGATAGAAGGTTCATTAGATTGCATTAATTCAACTTCTGTAATCCTTCTTGTTTTTTCTTGGCTGTATAATGTAAGTACGTATGGCTTAAGAAAGAGCAGGCTAACAGTAAAATATACTCGTGCATGTATTCCTCTTCTGTCTGGATAGATCTTGCAATGATCACATCTGTTTTCAGTGTAAAATGAAGTAAAAGATTAAAAGATTGAATGAGAGTGTTAAAGGGTAATTTTAGAATGGTGATTATTCTTTCAGTAGAGTTGCTTCTTAAATAAACACTGACTTTTTTGCCTAAAATACTTATTAGTTCAATTTAGACCAAAACCAGATGATGAATCGTTGTTTAAGAACTGGATTTAACATCCATTACCATTTTCTCATTCATGACCTAAACGATAATTGGTATGAACTGAAACTGCTTGGTATAAAACTTCAGCTGCCGAGTGAGCCAGCGTAAGCTCTGCCTGCCTTTCATCCCCGTGTGGGAAATAAACATCTGCTTTGGTATATGTGTGTTAGTGACTAAAGCACTGTGCTGCAGTGGCAACAGCTCTGAGAGAACTTCATTCCTCTGCACACTTAACCTCCTCCAATTTTTTCTCCTTGTTACGGCTCAACTGTGCTTTGTTGGTTTATCAGCAAAATTAGGAACTTTTTCACTCTTCTTAGCTATGTGTACACATGGGGATACAAGTACTGTGAAGCTAGTTATTTCAGCTCTTCCTATGTCTGAGATTCTGGGGTTCATTGAGATTTATGTAGAGAGGTTTTCTGGTGGTGTGAATGATGAGACTGTGGAAGTGACTCACAAATCCAGGAGGTGAAAAGTTAAGCAAAATAACAAGTTTTCTTTGTTCCAGTTCTGAGCTGCAGAGGCTGTGTGTTTAAAACATGTTTCTTAAAAAAATACCTGCATACACTTGTTAAATGTATAAATTCTGCAGTCATCTGGACTGGGAACTTGTATTGCAAAACAAGGAATGCTGGAGTTTTCACATAACTGTCTTGGAATGGTGGACATGAGAAAAAACACAATTGCCTTGCTCTGTGGAGTGAGAGCTGACAGCACTGACGGCTTTGAATGCTTGTATAATGCTGGGTTAAAAACAAAGCCTAACTAATGTAACTGTTGTGTTATGTTTCTGAAGGCTCAGCCATCCCTGATGGATTTCTGCATGTGTTGTCATAGCACCATTAAAACACTCTGCCAAAATAGTGACAAGGACTTGATGCTACAAGCATGTCACAGTGCTGCTTGGTCTGTTCAGTTACAATATGAGGACTGCTTATAAAAATAAGTTTTCTCTGTTATATGTGCAAGTCTTCGTAAAGGGAAGAGAAGACATGCCAAAAAACTGGTTAATTCTTATTTTGGAGGAAAAAAATTAACTGCTGCATATTAACATGTTATGAGGAATATTATGAACTTTGGCATATATCTGTTTTGCATCATCATTGGTACGCATCAAACATCTGAGTATTATGCTGATGGTTTTTCTAAATAACTTGTTCAGTGCTAAGTATGATAATGTTGTAAAATTATCAGAGTGAGTACCTTCAGTATTTTGTATGTTTACAGCTTTGTTTTCTTTTGGTTTTGCCAGTTTTTGTGTTTCAGTGACTAGGTTAGGTAGATTGTGTTTGTACTGGTTTCAAGCTGCTGTTTTATTTGATCGAGTGGTAGTAACATTGCAATTATACATAGTCTTACAAATCTGTTCATCAATGAGCCTTTCTGCGATAGGGTCTTTCAGCCTTAGACAAGTCATTTCGGGACTTTTGGTGTTCTGTCATCCCCGAGTACTTGAAAGTCATCTCAATAAAAATAAATATGATCAAGTCTTGATGGACTCTTCAGACTTTCTTCTCTCAAATGAAGCTTTTCAGAATATTAGTGGAGAAGAATGCTTCAAGAGATCAGAACAAGAAATATTGAACTGAGTCTTAAATATTTTTTCATGTAGTAAGTACTCTCAAAGTATTACACTAGAATTTACCTAGTGTTCGTGGGGTGGGGGGGAGTGAACTGGCAGAACTGTAAATGTGACGTGTTTTATCAGAACATACTGAGAACAAACTGCCTTTGCTGTGTCTTGTTGGCCCTTCTCCTGAGGGAGCTGGGTTAATCCTGTGAAATCACTGACAGAATGTATCAGGAGTTGACATTGTGCAGATAACAATCTTACCTGAGTAATAATGTTCTAATATTTGCATCTGCCTAGTACAGTCTTTACAGCTTTGTTGCATTTATTAGTGTTTAAGTGCCTAGAAAACCCAATTAAGGTATCAAGAAGAGCATGATACCTGATACTACGTATATTTTTGTTTTGTGTATCTGTCGTTGGGCTTTTCAAATGATAGTGATTTACATTTTCTTGGGTAAATTGTCAGCGTTGCAGATACATGCCAGCTCCGTTTGAGGCAAATGTATGTGCAACATGGCTTTATGGTGGAAAGATAATATCCCTTTCCGTTGTTAGATCAACTCTCTTTGGGCTGGTACAGTCTAAATTGTATTTGGCTACCTGTGATCCTGAAGGGCTAACTTTGCATTTGGCCTGATGCCTGGAAAGGTTACTGCTTTTGAGAACCTGAAGAGTGCAGGCCTGCAACCACCTCAGAGACTGCAGGAGGAGCCCTTTGTTAGGTTAAGTTAATGACTGCTGTGCCTTTATCTGCCAAAGCATCAGAGAGATATTGTGGCTGTGATACAGGTATCTTTTTGTTTTAAAAGGGTCGTCCGGAATAGATTGGCTTTATCCAATCTAACTATATTATATTTAGATTAGATTCATCTTTCAGTAAGATTTCTGTTCAGATGGTCTTAGAAACAGTGATTTACATACCACTTAAGTGCTATCACTTTCTTAGTGTACAGACTTGTTACTTGGCACCAGACTTGTTATTTGGCACCAATTATGTTAAAATACACAAATCTGGAGGTGAAAATTGGTGGAAATGTTGCCTTTTTCAAAAAGAAGTAACAAGGCACTGTTGTTGTTGTGGGGCTTGGGGGGTTTTGATCTTTTTGCTCCCTTAGCTTCTGAATTTACAAGCTTGTGTTTTAAAAAGTAACACTGCTAGATACAGGGTGTATACCTCAAGGTACACCTGCTTAATATGTCCAGCAAAATTTTCAGGCTCTGTTCACAAAGATTAGGTATGCACATTTGTTTTCGGTAGCTAATCTGACTTTATTCTTGGAGGTACTCTGTAGTCTAACTTGCTTGCTTTGATTTCTGTTAACTTTAGATGTATGGGATTTGGGGGCATAAATTAATGTTCCTCACCTTGATATAGCAATGGTAGTTAATTTCAGTCATGAGTCATCTTATTGATAGTAGGGATAAAATGGGATGTATTTTCTTCCTGAAGTGTCATTAACATGCCTGAAACTTTCACATCTACCATTTTTAGTCATATTGGTCTAGACAGCACAATATGTAACTTGTTCTCATTGCCTTAAATTTAGGTGGAAGAAGGAAGCAAAAATATACCCTTGGGCTCGCTAATCGGTCTGCTGGTAGAGGAAGGACAGGACTGGAAGCAAGTTGAAATACCAGCTGATGGTAGTGATCCATCTTGTCTGGCTCCACCAGCACCTGTGCTTAGCTCAACTCCTGCAGGTCCTTCAGTTTCAGCCCCTCCTAAGCTGGAACATCAACCTGGAAAATTGCAGTAAGTTTCTATGTGCGTTATGAAACGGAACTCTTATTTAGTTAGATCGGTAGAGCTGAACAAAAAAGAATCTTTTGTTCCTTTTTACCTAGTATTAAACTGTTAGCTTGAGAGTGTTTCAGTATGTGTGAGGTAATAAAGTTTGCCTGCCCATATTATTTCTTGGCTTCTAAGCCAAATAAATCAATTTGAACAACATGGTTTTAATAGAACACCTTCTATGGATATGCTTTTATTCTAGCATACAATTGCTTTATGAAGGATTCTAAGCTTAGATTAGGAAGAAGTTGTGTTTATGTATGATGGACACTAATGCTTAAGCATCAGATGCTCAGTTTACCTGTAACTTGTTTTCTGTTTCTTTTTTAGGAGAAAAAAATAAGCAAACAAGTGGCACACTCCAAAACCCTTCCAAGCTCTTGCATTTTCATATTAGAAAAAATTTCTTATTTTCATGAAAGTGGAATGCGAAAAACTCAAAACTGTGGGCTTACCTGCTCTTTATTAGTTTTGTTTTGTTTTGATCTGTTAGGGTACTCTAAGCATTGCAAACATCTTAGAGGGAGTGTAAATTAACCCTGAAGTGTTAGTCAGGTACCAGTGATGTATAAATCAGTGATTTGTGTTGCAGGATGTGCCTTATTTGGAGGCATCGCACCTTATTTGAAGTGAATTTGTGATAACATGAAAGCTGTAAAATTACAGCATATTAAAGAAAAGAATAGGAAACTGATTTTGATAGCATGTGCTACACACACTGGGTTTGGTTGGTTTGGGTTTTTTGTTCTGTTTGTTTTTTTCTTTAAACGTCCTTACCTCTTCTGTCTGGTTTGCTATGTTTACTTCTGCTGTCAGTGTTTAGTCTTTTCTCATGCAAGTGGAAGACAACTAATTGAGGGCATTGTTAACTCTAGTAGGAGGATGATCCAAGGAAAGGATCTCTGAAAGGATTAAGTTTGCATTTCAGCACCAAAGAGCATCAAAAGTACATTTGTTTCACTGCAACTCTTAACTAGAGATGTATCTGCACCTTTGAAATCAAGTGATCATTTATGACATGGGGTTTTTTTGACATGGGTTTTTTTTGCCAAGGGCTTATAGACAGTTCTTAGAAATCAGTGTGGTGCAAATGTTGTCTGCTTTAGGAAATAATGAATTGGAGGTTTTGCGGAAAGATTTGAAACCAAGTATTTATTCTTTTATTAAAATGTTGCTGCTTTTGTACCTGAGAGTTCTGAAATCTGTTCTCTACACCTTGATTTTTTTTCCCCTCGTTTCAGAAAGTAAATCGTGCTAAGGTGCATTGGGTGCTCTGTGGCTGTGTACTGTACTTTGTAGTTGATCATTATTTCTGTTTTCAGGCAGAAATGTTACTATTGAGCATACCCCATCTAGGTCAAGATGGCAGGTACAGGTTTACTAGTATTATAGTATATGTTAGGTATATGCTGATTAAAATGTTTGAGCGTGGGAGGGCTTAATATTTAGTCTTCTAAAGCAGATACTGAATTACGCAACTACATCTGTATGGCTTTTGCTTTTTGAAAAAGCAGCCATTTCATTAAATCAGTCCTATAAAATAAAATTGAAGCTAGGGCAAAGGTAATGTTACAATTAGAATTAAGCTACACTAATGATGCAATTACAGCTAGCCAAATAATGGGAGATGAGCAACCCTTTTGCCTGAGCTCCTAAAACTCATTTTTTAATGTTACTGTAACAAGCTGGTCTTAAAAAATGTATTTGGTTCTTCAGTGATGACCCTTTTTGAGAAGAATCCACAAGTGTACTGCATCGCTGCTGTAAGAGTAAAGTTTTGAGATTAGTTTTCCAGTCTTTATTTTGGTCTCTTTAAGGTCATTATTGTGTTTTTAAATTCAATGTTGCATTAAAGCAAGGGGCACAGTCTGACTTCAGAGTTAGGATCACAACCTTTGTACAGAACTTGACTTTCTTCCCCAGCTGTCGCTTCTGAAATAGAGCATATATTGTGTAGTTTCTCTTGATAAACAGTAAATGATATAAATTAATCTTACTGTTTAAATGGGTTTTTTTTTCCTAATTTCTTTAGGGTTCGCCTAAGTCCTGCAGCTCGCAACATTCTGGAGACACATGGACTAGATCCGAGCAATATTACACCTTCTGGGCCTCGAGGAATCTTCACTAAAGAGTATGTAGATATTTCAGTAGAGCATACAACCTCATGTTCCCTTATTTCGTCCTTTGAACCTAGAGCAATCTCCATGAGCTTGAAAAGTCCATTTATTTAAAAAGCCAACTTTTTGTTCTGTTTTTTTCTACGGGGAATGGCTTAGTTAAATTTGAAAAACCTGTTGAGGAGATATGGAGACTAGGTTAGGAAATATTGTGAGAAGCCTTTCATTTAAAAAAAAATAAATTTGGGTTTGTATCCCATCTGAGCTGTGTGATACTGTTATCACACTTCCTGCAGCTCAGCCTAATGGTGGCTGTCAACTCCAAGGAGCCACTGTTAGCTACCATTGCAAATCTCAGTAATTTTCTACTTGGAGGTGTGTTCAGAGCCGAAATAAAATACCAGTGGCCTGTTTTCTTCAACTACTTCCTTGGGGGCGGATTTCAGATCTTTTGCTTCTTTCACTGAAGTTCAGTTATGAAGTCTGTCAGAATTCAATTTGTTCCCCTTTTTATTAGTCAAGGGAGAGCAATGAAGTGGAATGGTAAGAAATCAAGTTCTGTTTCTCTCCCATCCTTGCTTTTTTTCCTGTCTTTTGATGTAAAGAATGTTTTTGTTCACAAACCTGTGATTTGTTATGATCAGGCTTCTAGTAGTTTACTGTAGTTTTTGAGATTCTGTTGTAATGATTGGCACTTAAGCCTTGGAGTGAGGAACTTGTATATAAAAACATATTGTGGTAGATCCAGAGCCCTTAGCCTTGAAATGGTGCATTATCTTCATATTGGCATGTATGCTATCGGAGATGAGGATTTGGGCAGGAATACTTATTTTCATTCTCAGTAAAATTATTCCTTTTGACAAATGCTGTCATTCAGCTACACAGGCCTTGTTAGCTGCTGTAGTTTTGGTTCCATATGAAGATAACCAGGTCAGTGTATCTTGGAGTTGAACCCAGAGAAGCAGACAGTGGCAGTCTGCTGTTTTTTTGAAAACTTTTTCCTATCATCTTTGGCTGAGTTGAGATAAAATAAGGAGTTGAATAGATATAATATCCTGTGTGACAGCAAATTAGCAGAAATAGTTTTTTCTTAATTATGTAAGTGTAATAATAACTTATGGTATGTTACTAGGCTATGGCAGGTGGAAACCCTCTAGGACTTTGAGCTACCTAATTAACATACCCTAGTTGTCATGGAGATGTAGCAAAGATTTTTCTTCTTTTTCCAGAACTGCTTTCTTCCATACAGAAGATTTGACTTTGAAATGTCATTTTAAGATACAGACCGTCTGTGGGTTTTTTAACCATTCTTTTGAAATGGTGTTAATCTTTCAAATGCCTACAGGCTCTCCTATTATGTTCAGTTGGAAATGAAATGTTTTCCGGTATTTGTAGAGAAGTGGTACAGATAGTCAGGGAAATATTTCTTTTGCTAACTTGAGTTTACTGTTAAAATACAAGCTGTACTTTATAGCTGAGTGACTCATAGTCTCTTTTCCAAGTAGACTAACGATTGATCCTTTGAGGGAGTGTTGCACGTTCACTTTTCACTTTTAAACTCTGAGTTTCCTTATTGAACAGGTCTCATGCCAGATTACAAGAAACAAAGATAGCAAGTTATGTAAACAAGCAAGATTTTCTGCCCAACTTTCTGTCTTTAAATTCAATCCACTGTAAAACTTTTAACAGTTGTAAAAACAGTTGTAAAAATTTCTTAAAGCAAAAGTAGCTTTCACTTAATAGCTTGCTTTGTCATAATCTGCTCCCTTAGTAGGCTGGTACTTCATTTCTCTTATGTATCTGTGCAAGGCTGAATTACTGTTTTCTTCCTGCTTGTTTTGGTTTTATGGAGTGGCAGCTTTTTTTATTTTTCAGCAATATCCTCTACTTTCTTCAGAAATATACTAGGAAATTGATGTGTCAATGCAAAGTAACACACAACTTCTGTCAAAGACTGCACCATATTCCTAGTCACAGCTCAAACTGTGTTTGGAAGAACTATGTTAAAATTGTTGATTGTTTCAGACTGCTTCTGCCTTTTTTTCACCCTATTTACCAGTGATCTAGAGATTTGTAAATGCAACCGTAAAAAGGTGAGGGGGCTAGTTACCAATAATAACTATGTTTTTCTGAGGCTATGTTCCTGCCATCTGTACCTTCCTACCAGCTGTCACTAAGTTAGCATGATTCGGGATCTCAGAGCTGAGATTTGTCCCATTGCCTGAATGCAATGCTCAGGTATTTGCTTTTTCAGCTTGCAAATAAGGTGAAGCACATGCATGTGGTGCTGGTTTTCCAGAGTCATTTCAGGTGTGTGTATTGAGTGCAGACTTCCAGTGGGATCTGTGCCGCGTGCAGTTTGTCAGCTGCCATTATGGAGGAGTGAGTTCCTTCCATAATGTTGATGGTGCAGTAGGTCTGAAACCTGCAAGTTTCTGATGTGTAACATTCTCTGCTCACTTTTTTCCTTCTTCCAGGATATCTGCTGTGAATTGAGTAATTGGATGTTCAGATGAAAGGGCATTGGGACAATTCAGTAACAATAAGTGCCACCAGAGGAAGCTAGTGTCAATCTGTGCATCTCCTGTTGCACCATTGGCTACGTAGTGATTTTTAGGTGTGTGTATGACTTCTAACTTGTCCATTTCAAACAAAGTATATTTTGAGTACAAAATACTCAGTTTACTTTTGCCATTCTTTGGATTTTAGCTCATGCAAAGTAGAAAGACTACACACTTCTGTAGTAGTGGTAAAGTGAACTATAACAGTTGTCAGAGTATGCATACTTCTAATAATAACAGTTTGGTAAGGCATATTTTTGTTTAATAGACGTCTTTCAAGCTCTGATGTCTCTTCTGGGGAGCAGACTGCTCTTTCATGTGTGTTCGCGCTCTCTCATCTTTCTGCATTACTGTCCTGTGTTGAGCGAGGTTTATAGAGTAGCTGGAAAGATGTGCCCAACCCTTCCTTTTCCAGTTCTAATTAAAAAAAAAAAAAATCTATTTGCCTGACTTTGTACTGAAATCTGTTTGATTTCTTTTGCTTTTGTGCCTCCTCCAACTCTACTTATATATGCAGGCCTGCAGTCTTGCACCCCTAACAGTCATAATGTTGCTGTGCCTATTTTTCTTAACCAGTTAAATCATGTGAAGTTCGTGGTGGGCAAATTATTTTTATAAGTATGTATAACAAATATTTATATAATATATAGATCTGTATGAAATATGTTTTATATAAATATGTATTAAAGATACATATATCTCATACTCATGCATGAGTTTCAAAAAACTCCCGAGTGAATCTTCTGATCTAAAAATAAGCTCAATTTCGGCAACACATTTTTCGGTTAAGACACTAAAAGCCACCAAAATTATTAAAGCATTTTGAATTGGCTATGATAGGAATATCTGGGTTTTGTCACTTGCATAATATGTGGAAGTAATTTTACAGCATTTCCCTAGCTTTAAAATATATAAGAAGCTATAAAAGCTTTATTTTACTTATTATGGAATATAATGAGCAGATGGTGTATCTTATGACTGCCAAGTTAAAACCCTTAAGTAATTTTTGGTAGCTTCTGATATGTTAACTAGGCAAAGTGTATTATGTCATGTGTTTACTTTTTTTGTCTGAAATTGTAATTTTAGGGGATGATTTTCATTCAATGAAATCTAACTTTTTCACTGGTATAGTAGTTATGT
Source organism: Steatornis caripensis (assembly GCA_013398225.1). Classification (NCBI taxonomy): domain Eukaryota; kingdom Metazoa; phylum Chordata; class Aves; order Caprimulgiformes; family Steatornithidae; genus Steatornis; species Steatornis caripensis. The sequence goes on along the minus strand of VZSC01006800.1, from coordinate 280,808 downwards.
TAATACTAAACACTTATTTTTAAAGCAAATTTTGGCTAACGTTAATTTGAGAGAACAAGTATCAGCTTTTAATAATGACAAATTTACATCCTGAGCAGAGGTTTTGGGGTGTTTTTTTAATTATTTGCTGAAGTACATATTGAAACTGAAAATAAATTGAAGCAAGTCAACCATCAATAAAAGGCATTATATAGAACATACAGAGCTTTTCAGTTCTTGGTTCTGGAGTGCTACTTTGTTAGGAAGAACTGAGAATGCATCATGTTCTGAGATTTTGTCCTTTCTATGCTTTCTATGAAGAATTAATAACACATGAACTATTGTCTCTCACTCAAGCAGTAATCTAATGAAATTAAATAGCTTTGTTTATTTATGGCTTATGTTTGAAGCCATCGTGTTGCTGTAAGTAGTCTGATTTTCATATTTATTTTCAACTTTCTCTGCCAGTTTATGTAATAGCTGTGTACATAAACTTTTGTGTACATGCTGTGGTGATGTCTTCATAAAGTGATTGAGATTTATTTAGGGTATATGATACAGACTCGTATCATCTGTGACTGATACAGCTTTTCTAACAAGTTGCTAGTATAGATGCAGTTACAACTGCAAAACAAGTTTTTTCTGTAACTTCTTTCCCTTGCAATTGGCAGCGGTGGTGCGAATGCAGTCTTTCCTGTTTAGCCTCTTGGCGCCAATGTTTAGCACGTTTCTCTAAATGCAGTGCACCTAGGGTAAGTGTAGCATTACAGCTTAAAGATAGGAGTTTGCTTATGTCTGTCGTACTGTGCCCACAAGAGGGAAGTTTTGTGGTGGTAGCTATATCTGTATAAAGACCCTGAGAGAATGCTTGTAGAGTAGACAAGGTTCGACCACACCTGGGGTGCCTGTTGGATGTTACTCAGTTTTTGGCGCTGGTTCTTTAGTGTGGTGCTGTCTTTCAAATTCCTTACAGAGTATGGACTTGTATACTGTCTACATCTGTGCATGTTTATGTCAGAAAGGCACAGAGGTGGATGATGAATGTACTACTCAATTTTCTGTGAACACTAATTAATTACATAAAATTCAAATGATTACAACTATAACACGAGACAGCTTTTATCTGGGACTTTATAGCCTAAGTGAGTGTAGTGTGATATCTTATTTAGAAGAATTTAGTGCAATTCACAGATCGCCTTGTACACTCACAATTAGGGATGATGAATGTTACGCTTCGCTAACACAAATATTTTCTGTTACTGCATATTCAAGCCCTTTTATTCACAGAAGTTAATGATAATTTACTAAACAGATACCACAAAAGAGAAACCAAATTCATACCCATTAATAGTAATCACCTTCCTAATGTTTGATTTAACAGCAGATACGTAGATGCACAGAAGTGGCTACTTAAACAAGTGCTGGAATAGTAATATTTTGAGAATATTTGAAAGAGTTTCTTTGTCAGTATTTCGCTGTGTTTAATCACCAGGGATGCTCTCAAACTTCTGCAAGAGGCGCAGAAGGGCAAGCCCAGTGAATTGAAACCTGTGGTTTCTTCGGCTCCTCCGCAGCCTGCTGCAGTGCCTTCTGCTTCACAAGCAACAGCTGTGACTCCTGCTTATCCTAGGCCAGCAGTTCCACCAGTTTCCACACCAGGACAACCTGCCGCACTGGTAATGTGTCTGTTAAGTCCTCAGCGTTGCTACAGCTAAATATTGCCATGGCTACTTAAGTAGCTTTTATGAGTTTTCCAGAACTGGAGAGATGAAGGAAACTTAAGGCCACCCAGATGCCAAGCCCAATCACTTTTAGTATGTTTGAGCGATTCTAAAGCAGTGCAATTCAAACACTTGAGCTCTTCAAATTATGGTCTGCATGCTACTTCGTGTAACTTGCAAATTGAAGCCATGAAAAAGTTTACATTGCAGGCCTTGGAAGGGGAAAAGTCAGGGGCAGTGGTTTCATTTCAGTCTCCAAACAAGAAGATGCCACTAGTTTGGAAGTCAACAATACACAGTTTCCCTCAGTCCTTGCAGGATCAGTATGTCAGAACGTATTTCCAAACGTGGAGAAACTTGATCCTGATTTGTTTTTACTGTACTTGTTCATTTGCTTTCTTGCAGTGTAAGTATATGTAAATGTCTGTTCATGAGTTGTAAAGAAGCAAGGAAGGGAAGGACTTTTGCTTTGAAGAGAGTTTTGCAAACTTTAGCACCAAAGTACAGTTTCTATGTTAATTTGAAATGTTAGAAAAAACAGAAATTATTTTTTAAATGCTGAATGCCCGTGCCACAATGCACATGAGTAGAAACTGAAAAGCTTTTGTGAAAAATCAAGGGGAAAAACCTTTCTGGCTCTAGAACTAAATCTGAAGTATCTTTACAGGCTGAAGTTTACAATGTGGCTACAATTCACAATATTGAGAAAATGCAACTTTTTTTGCACTGTACACAGAACCAAGCAAAGTACAGAAAGCTCAAACATAGATATATTCCATTACGGAAAAATGGAATCGTACCACGACATACATACTGCAGTTTGTTCTGTGTTGAGAACCACTCAGTATGTAGCATACATGCTATAGATTAGGTATACAAAATAAAGTTTAACAGAACCACTTATTTTCTTGCTTTCTGTAGTCACTGATATTTCAGGAGATTCCTTGAAAGTTGACTTGCTTCTGTGAAAAAGCTGGGAAAAATTCTGCATTGAAACATTACTGAATATATCTGGAAGGAGAGAAGAATAACAGATACGCAGTAAAGCCTGTCTTAAGGAACCACTCCGGGAACTGAAAAAGCCATAGCTTACTGAGGAAATAGTCTATTTAAGTTTAAATGGAACAAAGCATATTCTGAGCAATGTGCCAGGTCTGGCAGATGGAACAGTGCTTATATACTCTGGCTGAGAATTAATGCCTGAATATTTGGAAATAATTTTTTAAGCAGTCTGTTAAATAGTAGGATTAATTCTGTACTGTAAAGTGAAACTGACTTTATTTTATAAAACCTATTGCCTTGATCAAAGTTAAATGGAATAGACTGGAACACTCAATGGTCTTAATCATACTAATTTCAGTAGCTGCAATGCATCGCTTTTTGCTATCTAGGGGATATTTGAAGTGAGCAGGAGACGCTGATGATAACGCATCAGTGCTGGAGTCCCCAGCAAAGGGGAGGTATAATTGCTCTCTTGATATTTAATATGCAGCATATGATTTCTTTCAGGGCACATTCACAGAAATCCCAGCTAGCAACATCCGAAGAGTTATTGCTAAGAGATTAACAGAGTCTAAATCTACTATACCTCATGCATATGCTGCTGCTGATTGTGACATTGATGCTATTTTGAAATTGAGAAAAGAATTGGCCAAAGGTTAGTGATTGAACTGATTTTTTT
>VZSC01006800.1:257670-277326 GCA_013398225.1 Steatornis caripensis | reverse complement strand
GATTAAAAGCTATAAATCTCAATATATATGTGTAAATACTAATTTTCACAACATGTCCACTATGTCTTATTTGTACAGAAATATTTATGTATAAGATTAAGGAATTAAATTTTCCCTTTTTGTCTCAACTTGTATGCANTTTTTTTGTAATGTGTGGTACTAATGCATAGTCTGTCTTACCCAGGAGGTGTAGGTTTTTGTATAGGCAGAACATTATGCATTCAGATAGCCTTTTTTGGTGTGCTGTATGTTGGATTTAAGCTGTAGTAGTACCCTGCGATTGTTGAACTGGGACAACCTAGGAAGATACAGGAAGACACAGGTGTTACTTTGCTGACTAACACAGCGCTGTTCAGGTGACTATACANGATTAAAAGCTATAAATCTCAATATATATGTGTAAATACTAATTTTCACAACATGTCCACTATGTCTTATTTGTACAGAAATATTTATGTATAAGATTAAGGAATTAAATTTTCCCTTTTTGTCTCAACTTGTATGCACTGAAGTAACTTACTCAGAAAAAGTTCTTGAAGTTTGTCACAACCAAAGATTGCTTTGGTTTTGCTAAAAGTGTTTTTGTTTTTGCTAGAATCAGCTGAGTGTACTATACAGTAGGATATTTTAATAGTTTCAAAATTAACTATGCAGACTAGAATCTTACTTCCTTAATCTCAGTTCAACAAAGTATCTGTGACATGCATTTAAAAAAAAGAGGANAGGAAGACACAGGTGTTACTTTGCTGACTAACACAGCGCTGTTCAGGTGACTATACAGGCACAGGACTACGTGTTGTCCAGTCGATTTTTGTTTTCTTCCATCCAGATACAGCAATAATTATGTTCTTGATGGTTAAAATCTCAAATTATTCATGTGAAAGATAATAGGGGAAGCTTCAAATTAAAATGCTTTGTCTTTTGAGATACAGTGTTAAAATTTAGTTTTGCTGGCCTCTGAATTTACTGGAAAAGGAAAGCTAGTGCAGCCTCACGAAATNGTTTTTGTTTTTGCTAGAATCAGCTGAGTGTACTATACAGTAGGATATTTTAATAGTTTCAAAATTAACTATGCAGACTAGAATCTTACTTCCTTAATCTCAGTTCAACAAAGTATCTGTGACATGCATTTAAAAAAAAGAGGATTTTCAACAGAACGCTGTTCAGGCAGGTACTTCATTTTCATGCAAAATATCACAGAAGTGTTGTTTGCTTAGTGGCTTTTTGTTTAAGGACTTCTACTTCATTGGGTAAAAAACCTGAATGAAATTTTTTATTACTTCAACATCATAATAATCTTAATGTAAATAATTATTATATTTTGAAATATTTGGTCACTATACTGATTTTAATGATGCCTATGGGAAGCGGCTTCAGTTTCACTTTTCATGAAGGTATTAAACCAAAACCTGTGGAAACTCTTTTGGAAAGCATTGTTTCATATTGAGTTGGTTCTTGCAATTTGCCTGCAATTACTAGTATTTTTCCTTCTTTTTTATTTGATAGCTGGTTTTGTTTGTTTATTTTACTTTTCTCACATCTGCGAGTTAATTTGATCAAGCCAGATTTACAGCTAAGTAGGTTAGACTTGTATTCATCTGGGGCATCTTGCTCTTCAGGAACTCACCTTAAGTTAGATTTTTTTTAAAAATTGTATCTTTTGACGCAGGCGTACTTCATTTAGCCGTGCTCCTATTTTTTCACTGTATTGCTATCCCCCTAGTGAACGGATACATTTTTGCCAAGCATTAGGAATGTAATATATAAATCAACACGTAAAATGCCAAAAGATATTTGATGGCCAAGATACAGGTTTGTCTGATGGGAAATTCTGTCAACGCAACATAGCACTTACAAATTCCACTGTGTTACTGGCTCTCTTCTTACACATAGATTGATAATCATGGCAAACACTGCCGGTCAGTTATGTGGTGAGTGAATACTTGGTTCGTTCCTGCAAATTTGTGATCACTTAAGATTTCATGTAATATAATTACGTATAGATAATATTCCCTTTACAAAAGTATTTATAAAGGTATGTGTATTGCATGCCATAAACCAGAGTCGAAAATGAAGCAGTTTTGCTTCTTAATCTGTTCATCTGACAGCAGTGATGATGGTAGCAGGGTAATGTAGCTTTTTTATTGTGAGAATGAGGCATTTAATATTGTGCATCTGTAGGATAATCTTGTAGCAGCTGTGGCTGGTGCCGCATTGTATCTGTAGTCTTTGCTTCTGCTGCCAGTCCTGATTTTAGTTAGTACTTTTGGGCTCTTAAAACTTGTGGTAGGGGGGAAAAAATGCAGAGCAAATGTAGCCATTGTGTCCATCCATCCTTTCTCCCAAGCTTCTGGGTAAAGAAGCAAATGTACTAAGTGTTACACAGTATTTCTTACACTTGCATAGAAAAAATCCAGTCTGCTCAAGGTTATTTTACCTGTTTCTGGCTAATGCTGCCTTTTTTGTGTGTAGCTTTGGTTTTAATTTAACAACTTTGTCATTCATAGTATTTTGCAGCCTGCCTTAGAATGTGTTGTTAACCCATTTTAAGGATTGACAGGTTTCTTCACCTTGCTGAGTGTTACACTGTCAGGCCCCAGAGGTCACTGGAGAGCAACATACTTCTGACTTAGAGCTGAGTAAGAGGTGATCTCTGCAGTTATTCCCATTAATGCATCACACTATATTAGAGCATAGTAGCTCTCCAGTATTGTCTCTGTATGTTTAGATCGTACGATATGTTTCTACATGCGCAGTAAATATGTAAAGCATGGAAGACATATGGGCTGCTTCTATAGCAATGAGGATTAATACTCAAGTTTGCAGCTTTTTTTGGCCTTCTAGTAATAGCTCGCAAGAATGTCTCTGCTCAGGAGGCTTTTCTTTGATATTCCTTTAGTCCCAAGGGGAGAAAAGAAGTTTTCTTGCTTTTATGATTGTAGTATGAAGATGAGTTAGTTTCTGGCAATGTTTCAAAGAAGCAAATCTGCTGAATCTCTGGAATCTTGTCATCACATAAATGCTGATAAACAAATCTTATGAGCAATGATAGTTGTTTTTTCTTTTTGCAGATGACATTAAAGTATCTGTAAATGATTTTATTATCAAGGCAACTGCAGTTGCTCTGAAGGTAAGTGAATAATTGACTTTCAAAACATGTTTTATAGTAAACTGCCAAGGAGGCAAGAGAAGTATTTTGTTAGCCTATAGGGATATATGAATGCGATCATAGCAAAGCTTGTAATTCTTTATCACTTACTGGCAGGTTTTTTTAAGCTCTCCAGGTAAAATTCTCTACGCTTTCTATCCTGTGGTCTGTAAGAATGAGAACTTCTTGGTAGATGCTTTGTCAACAGACTGAAGCAACTGGCGTGATAAGTCTAGTCTCTGCTGGTGCATCTTATTTTCTCTTACAGTTATAAACAAATATTTATCCAGGTTTATACCAATCTTGTGTATTACTTCAGATGTATTCTGATGGCATATTCAGTAATGTCTGCTTTGAATTAAAAGTTCTTCAGGCAACCAGTCTTTACTCATTGCTAAGAATTGTTGTTGTTCCCTTTGTCAGTGTAAAAGTTAAATGATTGCAATACATCCTAAAGTTAAGATCATAAATTTCATTACTGTCTACTTATTCCATGGCAAACTACAGAGGCTTCACGGTCTCCATAAGCTATTTGCGTGTTCTCTGGTAGAACTGGATACATTGCCTTCCAACTTGTGTCTATTGCTCTGCTTGGAAAACACTCCCTGTGCCACTTAATTTTTTGAAACTGAAAGGTTTTGGAGATCCTTCTTTAGGAGAACTCCCACGCTTTGGATCTGTCTGCTCTTAGTCCAGAGTGCCTCAGATATAATCACTGGGACAACATAATGTGAAATTAATCTTACTTCCAAACTTGTGGGAAGACAGAACTGTGGTGGTTTCACTTCAGTGTGGAGTGTTTTGGTTTAAATTCAGTTTGCACTTAATTTTATAATAAGTTGTAGGTGGGAGCTCTCACTGGCCTGAAGTATATTTAAGGTTCAGGAGGAAATAGTGTCTTTTAGTGATCACTAACAGCTGGAAAAGGTCTCTGTCATGCAGAAAGATAATTAAGGGGGACACATGCTAGTTAGGCGAAACTATCCTTTGGAGTTTGCCCTCATCATCAAGGCAGTGTGCTTATGTGTGGCAATGAATGAATGCAGGTTTTGAAGCAGTTTAGTGTTGCCATGGATTTGTTTCCTTCTCGATTGCACAGTGATCGTACCTTCTTCTAGCTAAACATTTCTGATGTCATTGCACTGTTTGAGCAGCGGGTTCTGAAAGCCACAAACAGACAAGATAAAGCAGAACAAGGATCCAGACTGGTTGCATTACCTCACAGCAATATAAAAACATCAGAAGAGGGAGTAAGAGCCATTTTTCTAATTTGTCAGGGTTATTTTAACTATTCAAAAGCTGGAGGAGGAAGCTACACTTATGTTGGGGAACTATTCCCAGGGACGTATGGAATCAAGAGAAAACACTGCACTGGGATGGACTTGAGAAATTTCTAACTGAACATGTTCTAAATATTAATGTATAATTGCAAGAGCTATAGATTTTGACTGAAAACAGACAAGATTCTAGGCAGTTCCATAAGCAAGTACCTGAGAGAAATTCTGGGCATTGGATAGACTGGAGAAAACTTCCCAAGTTATTTTATACCAGAAACAGGAGGAGGAGCTAAATATGCTTGCTATGCATTTGTTAGATGTGAATGTAGCAAGAAGCTGCTTCTTGTGGCCTCATGAGACCTTACGCAAGGAAGTGGTGACGTCCAAAAGTTACTGTAAACTGCTAGCTGCGAGCATGAGAGAACAAATCTCTGCACCAGAGAGCAGGAGACAGAGGGGAGTGAAAGATTAGGTTTTGTGTTTTTTTCTCTTTTACACAAAAAAAGACCAGTCAAGAGAGATAAGGGGATGTAATCCTGGTTTGCAGTTCTTCTGTTGTGAAAGAATGACTTGAATACAAGCATTCAGTGTACTTTTTATTACTTCTGCTTCTGTAATAAAAGTTTTTTGATGTTATTTGTGAGGGTTTTTTAATTGTTGCCTGAAACTGAAGTAAAAGACGAGTAGCTTCCTGCCCATTTAACTACTAGGCTGCTTTACTGTACTTTGAAGGAGCATACCTGTGTATTATGCATGTTGTTGTTGCCATTATTTAAAATAAGATTTCCTTATCTGCTGTCACAAAATTACTTAAGTAAATACGATTTCTTTCTCATATACAAAAATATTTAGTCTGTGGTTAGATTTGTGTTCTTTTTCCTGGTATTTTCAGCTAACACTTATAAGATAGAATTTGAATTTTGAACTTGAGTATTAGGTAGGTCTGTGCTGCAAACATGAGTCATCTGTAGCATGTCATTTTTAACTTAAAGGAAATTCAATAGACAAACCTAGTAAATGATAATGCAGATAGCTGTGCAAAGTCAGTTCATCTTTGGTTCTCAACAAGTTGGTGTTCCAGATCTGATTCTGGGAAGCTGGAGTTCTTGTGCATTGTGTTAGAAGAAATTGAGGTGTTTTGTTTTCTGGGATTTTTGTTTGGTTGGGTTTTATGGGACATTAATTTCATGTTTATCTGGAAGTAGTCATTAAACTATTCTGTCTTATCCTATTGCTTTGTTACAAATCTCTGCTAGAGTTTGTTTTAAAATTTTTTTAAAAATCCAGATTTAACTCAATGTACCAGGAAATAAGTTCATGATCCAGCTCATGTCTCAACTACTTTCTGTCAGTGTTTCAGGAAAATATGTGGACTACTTCTTTTAAAAAGAAAACCCACCTCCACCCTCTCCTCTCCACCCTGAANTTTTTTAAAAATCCAGATTTAACTCAGTGTACCAGGAAATAAGTTCATGATCCAGCTCATGTCTCAACTACTTTCTGTCAGTGTTTCAGGAAAATATGTGGACTACTTTTTTTAAAAAGAAAATCCACCTCCACCCTCTCCTCTCCATCCTGAAATTCGGTGGTGTGAATACATTTGCAAGCTTAAATTCAAGGCAGATTTATTGACTCTTTCTGGGCACTGTTCAAATCGTATTTTAGTATTTTCTGTCTGAACGATGCAAGACAAATACTCTTCTGGCTTGAATGAACCGACAGCAACTGGCTTGACAGTTTGATTGGTTGGCAAACACCTCAAGATACTGCTTGTATCAGTTCTTTTAGCATGCTAAATTTCTCCTTCACAGTTCTTAGGATCACAAGTCCAATTATGAATTCTACTGTTTGGCTTGATCTCACCATTTGACAGACAGAGGTTTGTGAATGTGGCTGTGGGCATACCAGATAACCCATTAGAACAATTCTGGTTTTCTGGAACGAGAAGGGAGGAGTAAGGCTGGAGGAAGGAGAGAAAGCTTCAGGCTGCTATCCACAAGTGGTTGGGCTTAATAACAACAACCGCTATAACAGCCATCCTTTAAAAATAAACAGTCTTTCATTGCTGAAGTGATGGGAGAAATAATACTGTCTGGTCTACATCAAAATTGAGACTGTTCTAATCATGTTGAAGTTGATAGGAAAAACTCCTTGTCCCTACTGTCTCTTTTGGATGCCTTATCTAGGCAGTCGCGCTTGCACAACACCCACTTGAAGGCATCTTACAACTGCGTATACTGTGGGACTTCCCTGAAGTTTATTTAACTTGCAAAGAGGAGTACTACCATCCTTTTTTTTTTTGAATGTTGTGGAACAGGAACCGAGTACTGTTACACTGCTTCCTCTAGCAGTAGAGTTTAGATAAGATGGATTAAAAGTGGAGTTTGTTTAGATAGGGATAGATAGTGGAATTAGTCTAGATTAGAGATAATATGTTCCCCTCATACTTTTTTCCTGAATACCTTCTTCGCTATGAAGTCAGCTTCCTAATTCCTAGTTTCATTAAGATCACTAAATATTAATCTTGGATTTATTGGAAATAGAACCTTCACAGTGTCTGTGACCACTTACCTGAGACTTCACCTGTATGTTGGGGGTTCTCCCCCCTACCCCTGAGCTATTTCAGCTTTATATGGTAAACTGGAAAACCTCATTAAAATGAGCAGTAAACATGAACTCAATTTTAACAATCTGCAAAAATGTACGCAGTTTAGAAGAACCTAATCTGAATAACAGTGAGTGTACCTGCAGCATGTTCTATTTGTAACTTCCTTTGTTGATAGCTGTGCTTGAGAAATGAGTGGAAAACAACAAACACATGGGTATAGTAGGATGTCCTTTTCCATGCTTTATAAGTCACCATCCTGTGATTTGTTTTGAGGGAGAAATGATACTGCCTTGTAGCTTTGCATGCTGGGCATCTGTAAGGTGGGGTCAGTGACTCCTGAAGGAATTTGAAGGCTTCTGCTATTTTTTTTTCCCAGCAGCACCAAAAAACCTTCTGGCTGCTCTGCCATTTTCAGTTCCTGGAGCATACTTCCATGCTTTTTTGACAAAGTAAATTAAAATAAAATAAATGCAAGCTAATCATTAAATCTATTCTTAGACCCTCACAATGATTTTGTTTTCTTTTGTCTTGCTTGTGGCAGTCCTGATGACACATGTGAGCTGTTCTTTTGACTTCATTTACAGGCGGCAGTCTGTGATGCACTAATTAATTTGGTGGATGCCTGTATGTAGCAATGTGTCTTAAAGGATTTTCCTTTTTCTTGATAATTGATTGCACCATTGTTCTTCTAACAACTGTCTTTTTTTAACTCACTCTCTCTTTAGCAAATGCCAGATCTGAACGTAACCTGGGATGGAGAAGTCTGCAAGCAGCTGCAGTCCATTGACATTTCTATTGCTGTGGCAACAGACCGAGGTCTCATTACACCAATCATAAAAGATGTTGCTGCCAAGGGAATAAAGGAAATTGCTGCTTCTGCAAAGGTAGGTCTTAAGTGTAAGCAGGCTGAGGAATATAGTAGCTGTGTAGCTTTTGTAGCAGAAAATGTAGCGTGACCCAGATACACATCAGAAATATCAAAGGCAGTTTCAAAATCTAAAGCCTTTTCAGCATTCCTTAGAACTTGAAAATTAATATTAATTTAGCAACTCTGTTAATTTTTAATTAAATAACATGATGGCTAAGTCATTGTTACCTGAATGCTGGCTAGATTGTTTGAAAAATAAACCTGTACAGAGTTCTACAATTTAATATAACTGTATTTTGAGAAAGCTAGATAAAGTTAATGTCTTTAGTATTTCCAGTCTTTGGGTTTGAGATTTTGTTTGGGATGCTTTTTCCTCCCTTTCCCAGAAATTGGCTTGTAGCTGCCTGTTACTCTCTGTGCAGTTAAATTATGGTACTCATTACTGTCTGCGTTTTTCAATATGCAGTTCAGTTGAGAATGTCACCCGAAAGGTAACATTAAACTCCTCAGACTAATGAGCAGTATTTTGCATAGACCAGGTGCCAGTTAGTGACTTGAATCTCTGGCAGTTGTTGCCAGCCACAGAAATAGTATTTTGTGGTAGGCAAAAATACAATGAATGGTGCAATGCTGCAACACAAGCCTTTTTTTTGTCATTTCATGAGTGGTAGTCAAAGTTCTACAGTGTTTGAGGAATGCAGTGGAAGTATCTGCTGGGGCATAAAACTGTCCCAAAAACAGAAACAAGTTGCACTTCATAAATTTTTGTCTTTTACTGAAAACTACAGAAATCATAATAGTCTGAGTTGTTGGAAGAGAACACCCAACAAAGCTGTAACAGAAAAAGGCTTTGTGTCATGCCACAAAGCATTAATAAATTGAATGTTTTTAAGATTTTTCCAGTCACTATTGATTACTTCATGTTGAATGTGTTGTGTAAGCAAATTCTTTCACTAATATAATAGCCAGGCAAGGAGGAAGGTCAGCCAAGGTTGTTACATTATTCTGTGATTGGTGATAGAATGGCAAGAAAAGCATTATGAGAAGGGAAGTGTAGGTTGTGCTTTCATTACCATCTCCACTACCTGTGATGCAGTATTACAAACTTCTCTTACCATAGTGTCCTGTGATTTCATGTAATGAGAACGTATGCTTGCATTACACTTAATAGAGCTATGATANGAAGTGTAGGTTGTGCTTTCATTACCATCTCCACTACCTGTGATGCAGTATTACAAACTTCTCTTACCATAGTGTCCTGTGATTTCATGTAATGAGAACGTATGCTTGCATTACATTTAATAGAGCTATGATAAAGTAAGCATTCCCCTTTTGTTTCAATTGGAATGTGTGTAACGTAGGTCGCACTACCCAATATAAAAGTCATTGGGTCACATAGGTTGCAGGTATCTGCACCAACATCATTTTACTTTTCAGTTTCTTCACTGAATTACTGAAATAAGTATGTAGCTGACATGTACATGTGGGAGGCACACACTGAAACTGCAGCTGCTTCTCAACTAGTCTCCTCGTAGTTTGGTAGGCGCTTTCTTTGTGTAGGTTGCTTATATGTCCCCTTCTGCTGTGTGCTCATTTTAACTTCTTTCCAGGTCATGTGCATCCTAGCACCATGTTTTCTTTATTCAAATAATGCAATTGCACATACGCATTAGTCTCATATTGACCCAGTTGTGTGAATGCTGTTCCCATGGCTATTATCTTCTGGTTCACTGATTATTCAGAGATGAATAAAAGCTTAAAATAAAACTCAGTGTATCCTTTTAACTTCTAAATTCACAATAAAAGTGTCAGAGTTTTGTAAAACTTGGTGGACAATTGATGTGTTTAGTGAGCGATTCATTAGAATGATATTTTCTCAAACTTTTTGGTGTTTATTTCTAAGCTGAAGTCAGTACAGTTGTTAAACTACCACAGCCTTTCAGAAAGATGTTTAAAATGTACACAGGGAAGCCGCTTGTTTACCATAACCAACAGTTATATTGCAACATGAAAAGCGATTAATCCAGGTCACAATTATAATTACTAACCAACTCATTATCTATGCAGAAGTTTGTCTTGTAATGACTCTACTTCCACCCACATGCAAACAAAAAAGTTCAGTCATATTTTCCACTTACTGACTCTGGTCCTTAAAGGCAAGGATGAGGTTTCATACAAATTACCTGTTGGTAGATTGAACCGAGTGCTTGACAAGAGTATTAACAAAAGGGCGGGGGGGAGAAGAAAAAGTAGGTTGATTCCCAGAAAGAACATGGAAAAAATACTAAAAAACAGTAATAGAATTCCTGAAAAGGAAGTAGAATATTCCTAGAAAACAGAGGGGATTCATGGAATAATCTTCTCCAAGAAAGTTTCACAAATGTGATATATCATTTTTTTTTCATGTTGTGATGAAGTAAATTTTTGTGGGGGGGGTTTATTCACTTTCACCAGAATTTCCCTAACATAACGAAATGATTGGAAACTATCACTAGTTTCATTATTTTTACCAGAAGAAGGGAAATAGAAACAAACAGTATTGCGCACCAGTCTTCCGAGAAGCAGATCTGAGTCTGTTTCCCTGACTGTGCTTTTGGAAATGGTTATTTTTGTCTTAAAATGTTATAATGCTGCAGTTGTCGCAATGTGACACTTTCTGTGGGCTTTTCCACATGTGGAATAAATAGGATACAAACCAAAACCACTAAATGTGTTCTGTATTAATAGATCATCTGTCCTGCATATATTCCCACTTCATTCTTTGCTGTCAAGTTGAAGAGCTCCTCATTTTGAAAAGGTTGTTACTAATGGAGAAGTCATCCTACACGTTCCCAGTCGCCACCTTTTCTGTACTCATAGGGTGTTAAGGACAGGTTGGTGGCTGAATAACTGGCTCTCGAGCCACCAAGGAGTGCTGTTTCTGTTGAGGTCCACAGGGTCCTGTCTTCCTTATGTGAACAACCACTGTAAAAATTTTACTCATCTTGATTCCCACTGCTTCTGTTTAGGGAGACCTCTGAGCTAGAAACATCCTACGTGGGGATAAGGTTCTTTGTGATCTTACCTTAGAACATAGTATGAACTACTCGGGATGTTTTGAATCAAACGTTTGCGGACAGTTTCTTCTGTTACAATTTAGAAGTAGAGAAGTCTCACAAATGAAATGGAGGTTACATGAAGAACGGTCTTTAAGGTAGTTGAAAGCTTAGCTATAAGCAATACATTCAATCTGCTAGGAAGTTCTGAAGTGGTACATGGCAGTTTCTTTCAACAAATATGTTAAGAATACTGCTGTGAATTTGTCTAATCGGTGATTTGCTAGATCATTTTATCATCTAAAAAACACCAGGGAGAATGGCGGTTCTGTCATGAAAACTGGAGCAAGGTTTGTAAGGTGAGGGACCAGCTTTTCTTGAACAGCCAAGATCATTGGGAAAATGAAGTTTTGTGTCCTAGTCTTTCCCGAATCATTGCAGCTACAACAACAATGTTGGTGAGGTGCTTCCCTAAATCACAGAATAGAATCATAGAATCCAAAAGCAGATTACTTTTTAATGGCTATATGGTACTTAAGGTGTCTTACTGAAATAAAAAGAATTTGTCTATTACAACACTTTAATTTATTTCCTCCCTCCTCCTCTTTTTCTTCTTTCATTTGCCCTTAGGCCCTAGCAAAGAAAGCAAGAGATGGAAAACTGTTACCGGAAGAGTACCAGGGAGGATCTTTTAGGTAAAACTCTGTAGCAGCATTTAATACATGCAGAATGAGTTCAGAACTTTCATCCTCAGCTATTCTACTGTGTGTTAATGCATTGCCTTTTAAAATCTTGCTCCATTTAGAATGAAACTCCATGTGATGATTCTGAGGACGAAACCTAGGCCAACTGTCCTGTATCGGGGGGAAATAATTATCTTGGTACATGTTTGTCTCATCTGAGCCTGGTGTGAAATTTGTTTTTCATACCGAGACTGATCTGACTTTTATTTTTGCACCTTATTTTTCCCAGTTGCAGAAGAATGCTGGGGGTTTGTTGATTGATTGATTTTTTTTTTAATTGTATTCTGTAGTTAGGAAACCCCACTGATAGTAGTTTTAAAATAAATATTTTTAAAGAGTTGCTTGGCAGAGGTGTCACAGCAGACAGATGTCAGTTTGTCTTCAATTTGCTCTTCAGAGGATTATCTCTAGAGGGGCAAAAAAAGTTACAGCAAAGTTGTGTATAAACGTACAGATTTAACTGAAACATTAAAAACTGAGTAGATCAATTTTGAATAGTAGCATATATTTAGTAAATGTTTTCTATAGAATGTACTCTCCAAAAAGAGTGAGTGAACTCAGTGATGAGAAAACAATGGCATGTGTAAAACACTAGCATAAATGTAGTGACACGGTTGCACAATTAATTTCTCAGTTGACTTTTTACACTACCCCAAGTTTCTAAAACTTTTTATGTACTGCATTTTATGATGCCACAAAAAAATGATCAGAGGGATGGAGCACTGCTCCTATGAAGAAAGGCTGAGAGTGTTGCGGTGGTTCAGCCTGGAGAAGAGAAGGCTCTGCGGAGACCTTTCTGCAGCCTTTCAGTACCTAAAGGGAGCCTATAAGAAAGATGGAGACAAACATTTTAGCAGGGCCTGTTGCTGTAGGACAAGGGGTAATGGTTTTCAACTAAAAGAGGGTAGATTCAGACTAGATATAAGGAAGAAATTTTTTTACTATGAGGGTGGTGAAACACACTGGCACAGGTTGCCCAGGAGGTGGTAGATGCCCCATCCCTGGAAGCATTCCAGGTCAGGTTGGGTGGGGTTCTGAGGAACCTGATGGAGTTGAAGATGTCCCTGCTCATTGCAGGGGGGTTGGACTAGAGGACCTTTAAACGTCCCTTCCAACCCAAACTATTCTATGACTACAGATTCATCTTTTTTCCGCTCTCTGCAGTACCTATAAGAAAAAGGAGGAGGTGGTGTGCCAGCTTTCTCTATAGACAATCTGTCACAAGAATCCAAGCTTTTCCCAATTTACCACTTTGCAGTTGGTGACACAGACAAAAATGTTAAAGGGAGAAAGGCATGATGAGGCTTTCCTGTGCCTGAGTCATGTCTCGATGCCCAAATTGTATCACTTGGTTCTCAGCAGCCATTGTAACTTAAATTGTAAGGTTCAGTCTAAAAGACATTTGGTTTGGAACAGGGATAGGCAAAGTTTATTTGAAGGTATCACTTTCCTGTCCTGCTTTCTGCCTTTAGTGTGTGCAATGCAAGGATATATTACTGTTGAAAAAAAAATGTGACTTTCAAAAAGGTGCATTAATTGTAACTGCGAGAATCCCAAACCCTTGAAGTCTGAATGTGCCCAACTGAAATCCTGCTGAGATCTATTTGAATATTAATGGTGTAGCCTTGGGAGAGAATTAGGTCATAGTAGTCCTGCAATATAGATTATTTCTTCTAGGGGATATATAATTGCTGACATGGCTGGTAACTCTTTTCTCTTTCATTTAGTATCTCCAATCTGGGCATGTTTGGCATCAATGATTTCACTGCAGTCATAAACCCTCCCCAGGCCTGCATCCTAGCTGTGGGCCGAGCAAGACCAGAACTCAAGATTGTGGAAGATGAAGAAGGGAATGAGAAACTTAAACAGCGTCAACTCATGACAGTGACTCTTTCAAGTGATGGTCGGGTGGTAGATGATGAACTGGCTTCAAAGTTTCTGGAAATCTTGAAAGCCAACATAGAGAATCCAATGCGACTTGCCTTATGTTAAACTTGGTGAAGATTGCTTCTTGTTTTGGCAACATAGATAACTTATGTACTTGGGATTGTTTTTCTGTATAGAGGAGTAAATAGTTACTGTGACATGGACAGTTAAAACAATTTGTTGAATTAACATGCAAAACTATTAGTTTTCATGCTTTTAGTCTTTTGCGATGACCGTGTTTTATACTCTAAAGCTAGAAGACTTTAAGGGTAATGTACTAAATTTCTTTAAATACTTAGTGCTAATGGCACATAACGTTTGTGTGTAAAAGTCTCTCCTCTGTAAAAGGAAGTTCAAGAAAACTTTATGAAATTTAAAAGGGAATCATAGAATAGTTTGGGTTGGAAGGGAGGTTTGAAGGTCCTCTAGTCCGAGCCCCCTGCAATGAGCAGGGACATCTTCAACTCCATCAGGTTCCTCGGAGCCCCGCTCAACCTGACCTTGAATGTTTCCAGGGATGAGGCACCAACCATCTCTCTGAGCAACCTGTGCCAGTGGTTCACCGCTCTCATCAGGTGGGGTCTTATCTCTTCTTAGATAGGGTGCTTTATTTAAGGGCTAAATATCTACCTTTTGGAATGAGGAAAGCAAGAATCATAGTTGAGCAAAGTGCTGCAATGTGTCTTGGTCAATACTGAGATAACTGAGTGGCTGAATTGCTGCAGTAGGATGTTTTTCAGTTTTCAAAAGACTTTTCTGGCATGTTGGGCCATCCAAATTAGATTGCAGTAACATTTGTAAGATTTTTGACAAGCATTTCAATGGCTTCCTACGTAAGAGCAAAGACATTACAAACTAAAAAAAGTTTTGGTTAAATCTGTGATGTATATGAAATTGAACTGTTCTTTCTCTTTTACTTTAAGCTACGTTTAAGAAAACAAGATGACTGTAGAGATGAATGGGGAAAAGAAATGTCAGAAAAGTCTGAGGGAGACTAAAGTAAATCATAGATAAAAAAGCAATTTCTCAAAATATTAACTAATCTGGTGAAATCCACAGCTTCATTTGTATAATTAGAACACGTTAAAACACATTAAAACTGTAGGTGCATCTATTTTTTTGAGTATTTTACGGTAACTGCATAATCTAATGCCTCGCAGAGGGATAGAGAAGAAAATAAACTTGTCAAATAAATGGATTCTCCTTAAATGATGGAATCCCAGCATCGTTGATTTTTAGTTTGATGGAACCAGCATGTAGTGAAAACAACATTTTGTGTAAAAATAATTAATAAGTTTCCTTTGGCTTAATTTAGAGACAAGTTTTTTAAATTTAGAAGTTGTCCCAACTCCTATCTTCTTAAGTACCACAAAATATAAAAAAATATTTTTTAGGTGCTCTATGATATATTGTGGTTAATTTAAAACCCAAGTTAATTGTGACAGCAATATTGTGATGAAAAACTAGCTTTGCTCTCTTAATCGCATAGAGATTCCAGTATGAAAGGTCAAATTTTGCACACTGAGTGTTTGCGAATTAATGTTCTTTGCATGGATAGAATAAAGATGTAGATGGAAACAGCATATATTGAATTGTAACTTGGAGGCTTAAGTGCAGTGGGCTGAAGTTTGAATTAACAGTTGTAGATTGTTGGGGTTTTTATATATATATCAATATGGAACCATGTATTGTATGTGTTTTTAATGAAATAACTGCATTTACAGGACCTAGTGAGAATATAAATTGTCAGCAGAATTCTGGGAGTTTGTCTTAGTCTAGTTTGTGTAAGTTTGGGGGTTTTTTAAAGTTTTGGAGGACTTGTTTGTTGAGCTGTTGCCATAATTAAAAAGCTAATTGCAAGACAAAACCTTTAGTTAATACTGAGTTGACAGTTTTTGTTAAACGAGTTTGCTGCTTTGGCTTGTTCTGATATCATAAATTTCATAAACTATTAATCTAATAGTAGGGAGAGATTTTGATTACCAAATCTAGTTTACTGTGCAATAATGCGCATAACCATTCTGTATTTCCAGGAGTTTCTCACTGATAAATTACGTACAAGATTGGGTGCTGAAGATCAATTTGCAATTTTAAATGGTCAACCATGAATTTTTCCAGAGTTGTTTGTCAATCCCATATTACTTTGAAGGGAGAAAACCACCAATATTTTCCTTAATAATGTACTAGAAGTTCTCATTGTTTGCATAGCTAAATCTGCTCTGCCCAAGAGAATTTGCAGACCAGTTTAAACTCCGATATGCTGTTCTTCATTTTTGTACTTGGTCCTGTAGTGTTGTGTGCTCCCCAGCACATGTATATTCTCCTCTTTAGCTGGCCACAGTTAAGTGTTGCATGACTGATGTGTACAACTAAAGCTTTGTGTGCGTGTCTGTTCATGTAGTGAGAGTCAGCGTATCCGTCTTTTTTGCTTTTTAAGCTGCTGGAAGGCTTTGGGTTCAGGTTGGCCTGGGCTCTGAGCAGCCTGCTGGAGTTGAAGATGTCCCTGCTCATTGCAGGGGGGTTGGACTAGAGGTGAGCTTTAAAGGTGCCTTCCATCCCAAACCATTCTATGAAAACTACTACTCTTGAGCTATTTGTTCAATTCAAGCTTGTGCTGGTTATCGTTTGTACCACTGCAAGGTCAGTAAATAATTTATTAGATCATTGTACCAGTTAGTCTAGTGATGAGAGTAACTTCTGCCTTTCATGTAGGTACTATTGCCACTTACATCCTGTACCACTTTCACGGTGTGGAACGGCTGTGTTTCAGCCTCTTGTTCATGGCTGCTTTGCCTTAACTGCTCCGATTCATGCTATTTTGTTCTTGAAATTAGAGAATGATTCTTTTTCCCAGGGCTTTGAAAGAAACTGTCCTTTCACTTCTTGTCAAGTCCTGCAGCACAGCTAATAAAACTTGATTAGCCATCTACCTGCTCTTAGTATTTTTCTGAGTTTTCCGGATCAGGAGAGATTCTCATCTAGTACTGTAGTGTGTCATGGTTCAGAAGTAAATAGCTATTGTTTTCTTTACCCTGAAGGTTGCTAATAAGCAGTCAAGCGTTACCATTTAAGAAGTGTCCTAGCACATGCAATTTCCTGTTCCCCGGTACCTGTTTGTAGACTTCTGATTTTTGAATGTTTCCTTTTTTAATTCAGCCAAATGACAGAGTTGGATAGAGACTTCTCTGTTAGTTTTGAGAGGCAAGGCCAAACGCTTTAAGAAAGTGTCATTTAAATTTTAAGACCCAGCAGTCATCTTAAAAGTGTGGCAGCTAGATACCGTTCGTGCAGGAGGAGTGTATCCAAGATGGGCAGACATTGATCTCAGTGCAAGGAAAAGGAGCGTTGCTTCAGTAGCTGTAAAGGATGTTAGCACAGCAGAGAAGTTTTCTTCAGTGTGTCTCCTATCAGTTTCCTTTCTGACTGTAGTAATCTAGCATGAAAAAGTAAATGTTCTACAGGAAAGTGCATGAAATATGCTTTTTTGTTTTGCTGTATTTTGTAAATTACCAGAAATATGCATATTTATCCAAAATTTGTTTCCAGGAAAGTATATTGATGAGCCTATTAAGCTCTGCGCATAGAGCCATTCACTGAATCATTCTTTAGAAGTGAGACTCGAGGTACTCATCTGCTCTTCACCAGTGAGTTTGCTTGGTGTAAGCTTTCGGTCGTTGCAGTTGATGAAAGATTTTTTTTTTTTTAAAGGGAAAACTGAACTACAGAAAGGCCAGCAGAGGGCAGAGACTGAGCAGCCTGGTTTTCTGACTTTCTGGATCTCTTTTAAGTGTAAACATAGTCACTGAACTGTTTGAGTATGTAGATATTCTTGAATTTAAACTATAGCTTCACAGTTTGGTGTTTGGTTGGTGTTTCAGAGAGCACCTGACGTGAATAAAGAAAGGAATAGTAAGCATTAACTTGACTTGATCTGTTGGGATTAGGATCAGACCGAAACCTTGGTCATTGTAGGGCACTTCCTGCAGAACTGCGTCATAGAATTGCAGAATATCTCTAGTTGGAAGGGGACCCATAAGGATCATCGAGTCCCAACTCCCTGCTCCTCACAGGACTACCTAGAACTAAACCCATGTGATGAAGAGCTTCGTCCAGACATCTTTGAACTCTGACAGGGTTGGTGCTTCCCTGGGGAACCTGTTCTGGTGTCCGACCACCTTCTCAGTGAAGAACCTTTCCCTAATGTCCAATCTGAACTTCCTCTGATGCAGCTTCATTCTATTTCTTCACGTCCTGTCACCGGTCACCAAAGAGGAGGTCACCACCTTCCCCTCTACTGTGCTCTGTGAGGAAGTTGTAGACTGTGATGAAGTCACCCCTCAGCTTTCTCTAAGCTGAACAAACTTAAGTGACCTCAGCTGCTCCTTGTAAGGCTTGCCCTCAAGACCTTTCACTGTCGTGATTGCCCTTCTCTGGACATGCTCTAATAGTAGATGTCCTTCTTATGTTGAGGCGCCCAAAACTGCACAGAGTACTCGAGGTGGGACTGCACCAGTGCAGTGTAGAGCAGGGCAATCACTGCCGTAGACCACCTGGCAGTGCTGTGCTTGATGCACTCCAGGACATGGCCCTCTTTCCTGCCAGGGCACACTGCTGACTCATATGCAATGATGTTTTATTCCATTTGTCCCTAAAATGCCGATGGTGCAGAGAACAGATTCCTGTAAGTCAGTATGGCAGTTTCATCGGTAATAGATTAAGCAGAGAAAAACCTGATTGTTGGAAAGTAACTTTCAATATGTTCCTAGTTAAGCATAAATTTTAAACTTACAACCTCTTGTAATTTCTTTGTTACCATGGTTGGGTAAAGCAGGATGATCACGGTAGCCTGGGGGAGAGTTGTAGAAACATGCTAAGCAGTAAGTGTTCCAAGAAACACAAACTTAGGATTTGGGTGAAGACTCGTGTTGATTAAACTGGGGTGCAAATCATTTACTGGCAGCTTGACTGGCTGCTTTGTGTGGTTACTTTACAAAATCTGCCTAACCTGCATCAGTGAAAAGCCATCACTGTTTGCTTGAATTGACTTTGCACTCCTTCCCTTTGATGTCAATTGTGCTTTGTCTTGTAGGTATCACAGTGGATAATTATTCAGATACAATAACCGTATTGTTTTTCCCTCTCTCCACAGTAATTGTCCTACCTGGCGAGTTAAACATTTGTGTCAGTATGAGAAATAACCAGCTGGAAAATGACAGATGTTTCTGTTTGTGCATTACCTGTACTAAGGAAAACTATTCATGCTATGCCAATGAGTGCTTCTATTTATGTCCTTAAAGATTAGAGATCAAGAGAAGATTCTCTTTTATACCTTGTAAGTTCCTCTCGTGTGGCCCAGGCCTAGACAGGAAGAAAGGGCAGCTGTGAACGTTTTTAGTTCTGCTCACTTGTATGAAGAAGGTACTGAATTGTTAGTGCAGCAGATCTTTTCTCTAGAGTTTTGAGGGTTTTGCACTATGCACATTCATTACAGCGTGCTGTTCGCTTTACTTTGCAGGGATCCAAGCAGTTGAACCTTGTAGGATACTCTCTTGACCTAGTCATCAACCAATTCCTGTTTCAGCTGCCTATCTTAAGAAAATATGTGTAATTGTGTTTCATTTTGCAACTTTGGTGCACTTTTAATTTCTTCCATGCCAAATAAATTATAAACTTAAATGTCCATGGAGGCTGGCTGCATGTGCAGATGCTTACACCTGCTGTGTCACCGTCCCAGTCTGCCTTAGCAGCGTGCGCTGAGTTTCTCTAGGTTTCAGCAGACAGCATCATGCTGTTTCCTCTTCCTTGCATGGAAAATGGGAACTATAATGGATCCCTTGGTTGATCACAAGAAATTCTTCTTACACTCTTCTGAAGGGTGAGAATTCTGACTTACAGTGTAAGTTTCAACCAGGTATTCTGAGTGCAATATGTTGCTGACTCGTTCATTTTGGCAAGGATTGTAGAGCACCTTTACTATTCATGTTGTTATAGTACAAGCAATACACTGATTCAAATGAAAAGCACTTTCATGCTTTCCCGCACACACACACT
>VZSC01006800.1:225563-247896 GCA_013398225.1 Steatornis caripensis | reverse complement strand
CTGTGTTTCAGGAACTGGCCGGTGAGCTCCAGCACAGAGCGCTTACCTTCCATCCCTCTTGCGCATCATGGGTTTTTATCCACGGTAAAAGTTAACATCGGTACAGCTGTTGTGAGTTTTTGCAACTAGTCTTTGAGATTTCTTACGTGGACTCTGAGGGCCTACGCCATCAGCAGGATAGAGAAGAAGTTACGCAGTGGCTTGTCTGGCCTACTTCAAGTATCCAGCAAGGACAATCAGTGCCCGAGAGGCCAGCCAGGCACTTTGGCACTTTGTGTTGATGGCAAACAACGCCTCCCTGACTACAATGTACTCAATAAAATCAAAACCATTTCAGTTCCAAAGAAAACAGCTCTGATTCCGCACCTCTTTGCTGCTCCGTAAAGTGTTGTCGCTGTGTGAGCGTCGTAGCCCTCTATTGTCACATCCATCGTAGTAGAGCGTTATGAGATGTTACTTTGATGTGGCTCAGAGGAGAATGGCAAGTTAAGTGCAGATACCCAGTCTAGACCGAATGGTTTGCTGTTTTGCAGTTTTTTGGCTGCTGATACACTTCAGCTCTTTCGGTACCTTGTGCGTAGTGCATTGGTGTAGGTATTGTACTGGGTAAAAGGTAACTTCCTCCAGGAATCAGTGGAGGGCTTCTCGAGATGCCTCGTCCTCTGAAAACTGCCACGAGCATATGGTATTCATCCCAGATGTTACGGGCCCGTTTCTGCAGGGAAATGAACAGAAAAATATTTCCAAAGCATTTTAATTAAAATCCCAGAAGAATCAGGCCGCATCTTTATGCCTCAGGCACATTCAAGAGATAGAAGCGCTTTTTGTTGCCTGTATCATTTGGATTAAGTGTTTTAGAAAGCTACGAGCAGTAGGTAAGCCTTTGTACAGGTGTGATGTGGTGAGCAAGAATACAAGAAGCTTCTTCCGTTTCAGTCTAAAGGAATATAGTTTTTGCCTTCCACGCCACTCTGAGACGTCTGCAGTATGGGACATCACCCCAAGCCTGCAAAGGCAGATAGACTGCTTTCTCTGATACACAATTGTGCATCGAGATGCAAAGATTCTCCCAAGTGAGCATCTCTCGCAATCCTTTTCAACAAGCTATAGACACAAAACCGTGTTTATTTTTAAATGGTTTATTTAAAATGCTTTATTTTCATCGTTCCCTTTCCCTTTTTAACAGCTACTGAACCTAAATGAGTTTCTCCTCACAGTATCACGTGTCGATCCCGATGCTGAATGCTAGCAACCCGTCTAACCTGACTTTCCTTTAACAGAAAAGATCCTTGCCCCAGCGGTCTCGATCAAAATTTGCTGTGGTGTAGTTTGCTGCGCACTTGTGTATTCGCCATGAGAACACTGAACTTCAGTGATTCTCTGCCTTTACCTTCTCCAATGATTTGTTCAGCTCTGACATTTCAGAGGGTCAAATCTGTTATCTAGACATTAATCCTCTGTATGGCAGATTCTTTTATAAAATTGTTGTTGCTCTTTAGCTGAAGGAAAAAAACCCCTGAATTTTACATAGAAGCCAATGTTTTCAGGATTATTACCGTCAGGGCGGGTGCTTGAGAAGGGAAGATTTTCTCTGTAACAACTAAATACGTGTTGTTGTACGTTATCCCTCGGGTAGCATGATTAAACTCCTGTGAGGTATCAGTCATTCTTTTTAGGGCTTTGGGAACGGTTGTAACTTTCCGGGCTGCATTTCCACAGTGTGGATTCACATCGTGCATCTGATGGAATTTTAAGCAGGCGATTTTAACATCGCGTTCTGATGTTAAAACGTTCTATAGCACCTACTTCACCAAGCAAGTTTCGTTCAGTTTACTGTACAGTAAACTCTATTTTCTAGAATGCATCAAAGGGTGTGGAAAACTGTCTGAATTTGCCTGCACTGGGGACAGAAGGCAGAATGACGTACGAGGGAGAGAGCTGCTGATACCAAAGACTGATTAAAAAAATCCACATATTAACTTACTGTGTTACCTTATAACAGCTGGAGTGCTGCAGAAAAGGATGGTTGGAAAACGAGAGCTGTTTGCAACCAAGCGTGGGCCTAGGTATTAGACATGTCACTCGTAACTTTTCCAGTTCCAGTGTGTGGAGAAGGAAACAGGAATCAAAGCCTGCAGTACAGCTGTCCCCTAGATTCAGAAGATTTAAAGATATGAGGTTTAAAGGTTTAAAGATAACAGTTACTTACGTGATTTCGCAGCAGAAGGATAAACTACTAGGGGTAGAAAGCTGGAATGAGGGACAACATTTCTGCTGAAAGTAATCAGAGAGTGATTCTTTGGTCATTTCCTTTTTTATTTGTGTGGAACTAGCCGTAAGGCCTTTGTTTGCAGATTGCTTCACGCAATCTGCCTGTCATACCTGTTGCTGCCCTTCTCAGTTCCAGCAAGCCTAGAAGTCAAAGGCAGAGACTGGGAGAATGAAGAACCACCCGCTATAGGAAAAGATCAGGTTTGAGAGCATCTAAGGAACGTGAAGGTGCACAAGTCCACGGGACCTGATGAGATGCATCAGAAGGACTTGATGTTGGTTGATGAGAAGCTCAACATGAGCCTTCTTGTACAGCTGTTACCTCTTCAAGAACAAGGATGGAAGTGTGGGATGGGTTACGATGCAGCAAGATCTTCCTCAAGTTATATCCATAACTGCCACGTATCAGTCTTTAATGTTGCTGTTGTAAGCTGTTTTATGATAACACAAGAGTGCCCTCTAACATTTGTAGCCCTTACTCTGAGCAGCCCGGTGGATGGTGAGATACCCTGGTAAGCTTTATCAGTTGATACCTTTGGAGCAGAATGAAATGCTACAGACTTCAATGTGTTTATATGTTCTGGCATGATTAGGGCGGCTTCTGGAAATTTAAGTTTGAAAAGCTTTTTATTTCACAAAGCCATTGTTAAGTAGGTACAGATCTAGAGTGACAGTGCTAAAGCGAGGGGAACCCTTGAGAGAGGGTGCACTGTGTAGCCATGTATAGTCATACGTTGTAGGCAGTATTTACTCTCCAGTCAACAATATACAGTATATCAAGTATTTACGGTAATTTAGTTGGTACACTGCACAGCTTCACTGTTGTAAGTTAATGTTTTTCATGGTGACAGCAGTTTTACAACGGCAGATTCGCTTGACAGTCTGCCAGCTAACTGATTAAGCTGGAAGAAAAAATACATAGAAGATTTAGTGGAAGTTCTTGCACTTTTAGTATAACATGTAAAGCTATTAGCATTCACAAAACTTGCAGGTGACCCATTAGGAAGACTAGGGTCTTCCAAGTGATTTGCTTTGTCTTACTCAATCCCAGTGCCTTATGTTGGGCTTTCCTTTCCCCATGGCCTTGCTTTCATCGCTTGATCTTCTTTTCCTCCTTCCTCTTACTCTTCCCCTCAGTGCGTCTCATTTATCTTTTTTCTTTCTCTGTTCTGCAGTTTTGTGTCTCAGCATGCTCACTTCCACTGGTCTGTTTTGTGTGCCTCAATTTTCCCTTCTAATTTTCTCCTGTTTTTGTCTAAGTCTCTTTTACCACTCTTATTTTAGGCCTCAGCTTCACCATTAGTCAAGTGCTGCCCATTCAAATTTATGTTTTGTATGAAATACGAGGACACGAATGGAAGCAAGTGATCTTTCACTCATGTCAGCAGTAAGTATAGTTATCCTTGGCCCGTCTGCCATTTTAATAACGTGGGGGTGGGGGGGTTGTCCAGTTGTTTCCATTAGGTCTTTCATACTTGAATGTCAATTTTCAGGCTCTTCCAAGTTGAACATCTGACCAAGATTATAACTACCCTGTCCCATCTGAAAGGAGAGGCAAAGTTCCTTCTCTCTGCGCAGTGCAAATAGTAGCACTGAATAGTTTCCAGGCCTGTATAATATACTACAGCGACTGGCTTTTAAAACTGTACTGGAAAGTTAGCAAAGATAGTCCCAGCAGAATAGTGGAACTGGGAAGGGACTGTATAGTGAACTGCGCTGTGGGAAATGTTCCCCGTTTACTAATTGCCTCCAGCCTTCCTAGAAAGCTCCTTGTGCAGCTTCAATTTGGACTGTTTCAAATTTATTGTGCCATATTACTGCGTGCTGTTGAGCAGCTGCTGAGATCCAGCTTGGAGGCTACTGCACTTAAAAACACAAAGCAACCCTCCCGCCTCTCCTCCAAACAAATATTTGCTTGCACGCTATTTATTAGCATTAAAGTATAGTTCTGGAGAATTCTTGGTGAAGCAGTGGGTGTAGACTGCAACATAGAACCTATGCATTTTGAAAATACCCATTACTGTAACAACCAGATAGTAGTATCCAGGCATGGCTGTGATCTCATTGTATAGGAAGCATATTATCATCTTTTTGCACTCATCGTTTTTACTTTTTGTTTAGACTTGTTCAAGTAAATAATACAGTTTGTCTATACTAAGAGGCACTCCTTGAGCTGTTGTTGTAAGTCCCTTTTTACAGGCTGACAAAGGGTTGATTCTCTGCTGATCTCAGCCTGCACAGCTCCGTTGACTTAATCTGGGCGCTTTCAGCCTAAATTTTTGTTCTAATTACATATTCAGCAATATGTAGTAAAAAGACTCGGTTCAACAATCAGTTTAAGCACCATTCATATTGGCCAGCAGGTTCACGGAGGTTTTGCCCAAGCCATGTTTTCTAGAATGCTTTAAGTTAAAAAGGACTTTTAGCTCATGACAAATAGAAATAGTGTTAAAAAAGGGAAATCTTTTTAGGTATTTTGCATTTTTTACGAGTCAGCTGGTCCATCACGAGTCTGTCTGTTTTGTCGCTCCTAGATTCAGTTTGTAGCTACATTATTTCTTTTCATCATATTCTTTGGGCTTTGTGGTTCATTTTTAAAAGGAAGCGACGTGTTATGTACTTAGTGTCTTTGAATCACTGAAGTTTGAGGCATTGGGAAAGGGGTTACCCCTAACCGCTTTTGCTTGATGACTCAGTGGCAGCTGCCATTAGAAAGCAATATTGTGTTTCCCCAGGCAGGACGTTCCTTTATCGGACTCCTCTATAACGCTTGAAAGTCTGAGTTGTTTCATGAAGAACCATCGGTGTCTGAACTGACTTTCCTACAACGCGCAAAGTCTGTTAATCCTGGGGATATGCTATAGACCCTGGCATAGACAGGCATAAGGAACGTGCTTCTTGCAATATAAATCAGTTATAGCTGTATGGTTTACCCGAAACTTAGTGTAATATTGATTTAAGTAATAGAAACAAGGCCATCATGTCAAGGAGGCTTACTTTTGCCGTGTAAGTTTTCTGAGAAGGTAAATTAACTTAGTGATCAAATCAGATAAAAATAAAGGAGCGCGTCTTTGGCTCGGAGTTTCTCAGCTATCAAGCTGTACAATTTCTAGCCTGTTATTTTGGGATTTTTTCCTTCTAAGCTTTGATCAAAACACTTTTGCAAAGTTATTAATGCTGAGAGAAGATTTTTTTTTTAGTTAAAGAATGGGTGAGAAGTGGTCACATTGTGCTTTTCTCCCTTTGTAAGGACTGATGCCACAGCTGACTTTTTTTTTTCAGAAATTTCTTCGTAGCGATCTAATATCACCAGTGTGCTTTGGAAAAAATATTTCTAGTAGTGCATCTACTTTAGTCATTGATTTTTTTTTTTCCCCATATGTATGTGTCAGGGTGGATTTAGTCTAGAGTAGGATGTGGTTTGGTTTTTTTTAAATGCATTGTTGTCCAACACTACAAGTCAGAGCAGGGTATTTCCCTCATTGATTTTCTGTTCTTGAGCCATATTTTTATAAAGCTGAATGTTTCAAAGTTTCTTTTTAATTAGGGATTTTCAGGTGTAAATGTGATAGTGGTAAAGTCCCAACGTTTGGGCCTATGTTCTCTTTTGCTTTAACCCATTAGCAGGTGCAAGATCAACAAGTTTTTTCAGCTTGCTGTGGATGCAGCTACCTTGAAGTTCGCCACAGGAATCCGTACGGCATCTTCCGGTGTTTCACTGTCTAGCTGACTGTGCAAGCCTGGGGTTATTGTACTATGCTCTCCCACTACCTTCTTTTCTGACCTGTCTTTGGTTCCTGACAACTGGGTCTGTTTCCAGAACTGCAAAGCTGTTCTCGTTCAAAGCACTGTTTTCCTAATTCTTATCCGCAGCATATGGTTAGTAGCCTTCCACTGTGTTGCAACTCACCCATGGTCTCAGTTAAAAGCCTGATGCCATGATCTGCCTGCTGGCAGGTCTGCAGACTNGCACTGTTTTCCTAATTCTTATCCGCAGCATATGGTTAGTAGCCTTCCACTGTGTTGCAACTCACCCATGGTCTCAGTTAAAAGCCTGATGCCATGATCTGCCTGCTAGCAGGTCTGCAGACTCATCAAAAACTGTGGGAGACCTTTACCTGCATGACATTAGACCAGCATTCTGTCTAGTTTCTTCTGTGGCTCCCAGCCTCGGAGCATAAAGTTAAATCGTCTTTGCAGACTCTTTTCAGGGTACAAAAATATTCAGGCATAGAGAGCTTAAGTTCACTGGGACAGGGGATCCAGTCTCTTCTTTACAGTCTATTGATTTAACCTGGGAGCTAAGAATTCGCCTCTGCGTCCTGTTTTCAGTAGTGCTGTATGATAGATGAGCTGAAGTAAAACGGGAATAAGGCATCTGAGAAATTTATTCCAAGTTACACACAGAGGTGGGGAGAGAGTAGGAATTTTCCAGTGATTACACCCTGGCCCATGAGATTTAATTATCCAAAACAGTCTGATAACTAATGAAATTGGTTTGCATAGCTAACTCCTCTGATTACTTCTGGAGAGGTGTGTGGCTCGCTTTCCACTTCAGGGAGTTTCTCATATAATTTTCTTTCAAAGATGAATAACGTCATATTTCCCTAAATGCAACTGTCTCTGAGAATCAAACTCTGTGTTCAGCAACTGAATTTTCAGGCTCAAATGGCTTGATGGTTGCATCTGCTACGGGAGTTTTTCTTCTTCTTGTGGTTTAGGCCCAGCAGGCAGCAGATGGGCAGCGGGGGTGCAGTCGCTCACCAGGGATTGTCCCCGCCGCTCCTTCCCCCCCAGGCGGGGAGGGCTCCTCACACGCTGCCCCTGCTCCAGCGCGGGGTCCCCCCCACGGCACGCGGTCCCTCACGAACCCCTCCGGCGGGAGCCCTTCCCGCGCGGGGCAGCCCCTCGGGAACGCACCGCCCCAGCGCGGGCTGCCCGCGGAGTCACGGCCTGCTTCGGGAGCAGACACCCCTCCGCTGCAGGTCCCGGCGACCGCTCCCTGGTCCCCTCCTTCACTCCCTCGTGGCCGAGGCTCATCCGTCCGCTGTCCCCAAACGGCCCGGCCTCAGCCCCAGGCGGGGCCGCCCTGGAGCCGGGGGAGCTTCGAGCAGCTTCTGCTGGGGGCCGCCCGCCCGCGCAGCCCCTGCCCCGCTGCCCGAGCCCCGCACACGGACCCTGCACACTCCTTTTCAGTACATACCTTGTACAAGTTGCTAGCTCATACTTCAGCCTATGCCATAATATTATTAAAGTACACCTTTTTCAAAGCAAACCCTTCAGATGTGATACCTCATTCCATAATTTATCTATGTAAATCTCTGGCAGTGTATAAAGAAAGACAATTACCACAACCTCTAGCTTTAATGGCAAAAACTCTTTTGAAGAGCAGTGTGTCCTTTCTGTCCAGAAATGATTTAGATTGTCATCTAAGTTTGGTTTTGGATTTCAGTGGTTCAGCAAATCGTAGTGTTCGTGCATGGTGATCTAGCCTAGAAGTTGTTCTGTACACAGAATAGCTCGTTAGTTGACAACAGCAAACCCTACACGTTGGTTAGTATGAGATGTCTTTGGTAAAGTAATTTTCAGAACCTCCCTTTTTGGTGTTTGTTTTGATCATCTGGACACATTTCTAAAGACTTAATGGAAGAATTTATTTTTTTTAAAGCAAAGGCCTCACCGTGGCCTAGCATGAAGGTTAGGTAGGAAGGGAAGCTGAGTGAAACCAATGAGTTTTGCTACCCGCAAAGGAAGTAGAACATTAACAGTTCCTCTTTACACGTGTCACGTCTCCTTTGAAAGTAACGACTTGAAATGCTGACTGCAGATCTGTATTATCATGCGCGCAGAAATAGAGATGAGTTAATGCTTCCACTGGCTTAATGTCATGCTCGAATAGCTGCCTTTAAACAAACAGAACTCTTACGTTTCCAGGATGAGATATGCTGCCTCAGGTCACCCACTATTTAGCCATGGACAGTAATGCAACAGTTGCTGATGTTTGTCGATGTACGTTGTGCTTTCTGCTGCCATAATAGATCTGTCGGGTCATAATTAGGAGATCATGCTATAGTGATGTTATCTGATTGCTCACTTGAAGGTGCTGGTAAATGTGAATACGAACCCAAGAGGGAAATAGAGTATTGCATAGGAGCTGACAGAGCTCAAAATGCTGGCCTTTTTTTTGCTTTTCGAGACGTAAAGAGGGAGAACTCAGTCCGCATGAGGAGAATAGAATCAGACTCTGCGATCAGAGGTGCACGCAAGGAGGTTTCTCATTCCAGTGTAATCTTGTGGAGTAAATGTTAGCTACACATGATGGAAGAATACAAGTTTTCATCGGGCTCTTATTATGATTGTAACGGTCTTGCCCAGTGAACTTTGCATTCAGAAGTAATTTTTTCTTGGCAGCCAGCATCTGAACATGACGAAGAGGCAAATGAGGCATCTCTTGACTTGCAACCCTGCCTTACAGATTTTGAGAGAATATGCAATTCCGAACGGGGCAATCCAATTCGTTGTTTCTCTCAGAGGGGAGAGAGAGACTGAAAGACTTTGGTGCATGTTTTTATGAGATATTTTCCCATGTATTTTTCGCACACAGCTGTCCTATTATCAGCATCTGTATTCCTAATTCATGCCCTGGGATTTCTGAGTCTTTTAGGGTCTCAAAATTACTGAAGAGCTTGGAAGCTAATAACAGAAACCTCAGATGAAAAAAGGAGCATATGGATGTTAAGCATCTTGCAATGCATGGAGAATCGGGCTAGAATCCAGCCTGGTTGTTCAAGGCAGACCAGAAGGAATTCTTAAATCTGGCCTTTTTCCTGGGCTTGGAATTCTACTTTAGTCATGACTCGAGGTATATGAAAGCCTGAAATTCCCACTAAGAAACCCGCTTCTAGAGTTCAGAGGCCAACTTGTGCTTTCAGTCAGGATGCTGGCTCCGTGGTGGTGGGGTTTTTAGCGTGCGTCCCTCTGAAAGGAAAGCTGACCCTTAGGCTTGCTCAGAAAGCAGAAGGCCCTGGTTTGGTGCTTTCCTCTGACAAGGGTTCACCCTTCCAGGAAAAAACCCATAGATAGATGAGAGGGTAAACCGAAACCTGGTTATCTTTACCTGTATCATGAGAGTGAACCACTATGTAGCCAAGAACACAACATTCAAAAGCAAAGACAGTCGGCCAGAGAGGCTCATGTGGAAGGGTGTCCTGGAGTCATGGTTCCCAGGAGTAAGTCTATGCCTTAGTAATGATTACTTCCCATAAATAAAGATTACTCTTCAATGTTAGGTGAACAGTAATCAGTATTTCTTATCAACGATAAGAGATCTGATCATACTTTTTAGCTCTCGTGATCTCAGTGGATTTTGCATTGGGCTTTCTGAGTGTATTCAGTAGCAGAAATCAAAATTATTTTACTGACACAGACCATAGGTCTACATGAAATCAAAACGTTGAGATAAGCTGGTTGACAATCACAGCCTTGAGCTGGCACCTGCCGAATCCTTCCTGGTTTGTCCCCGAGGTACGTGTGAGTCTGTGTTTTGGTCTGGTTTATTGTAGGCATCCATTTCTTGGTTTTGCTGTGTCACAATGAATCAGTGCTCTGCCTTTTCGAGTTTCAGAGAAAGGAAGGGCCAAACAGCAGCGAAAGCAGACGTAACCCTCCTGCCTGCAGCATGTTTTGCAGAGGGAAGTGACGTCTCCTGCAAATGAAAGGTGTAAATATCTGATTTTCTGCCTTTCAGGAGTAATACTTTGTGGGAGAAGGTGAAAGTGCTGTCTTCTAAACGATTGGTACCGCTTTCTGCAGGTGTTCCCTTTTTAAGCGTAGCATTAGAGAAGTTAACATTTGAAAGTGCCAAGGGAATTGCAGTGGAGTGAGGCGTCGCTATCCGTCCTTCTGGGTGGAATAATCATGGCCAGAGGTGCTGTATGTGCTAGTGAAGGAATTTGTTGTATACTGTGTGATAGCTCACAGCAAGCGAAACCAAGGGAAGCCTTGAATTGTGTGGAGCTAGACTGAGATAACAGCAAAGCCTGCATGCACGAGCTCCGCAAGCATGATGATCCCTTTGTCACAAAGTTTTCCATGGTTATGCTGCGTAGCTACATATGCAAACACTGTCCTGCTATAGCAACGTGACTCACTTGTTCTTTTAAAGACATTTCTATTGCATCAGGGGGATCATTTTTGGAAATCTGATCATTTTCACTGAGTCAGTTAACTGTCTCTTCTTTTCCAAATGTGCCCGGCTATCTTCTGAGTAAGCTGGATGACTGCTGGTGGTGTGTGTCTGTCTACGGGCAGAAAATACCCTGAATGAATACATGGTTGTATGTCATGCCAGTATTATTCATACACATACTACCTAAGAAAGAAGGCGTTTTAGCAAACCAGTAAATATTTTTTTCTGGTAGTAAATCAAAGAATGCGCACGAAGGAAGAGGTAACTCTTGTNGGCAGAAAATACCCTGAATGAATACATGGTTGTATGTCATGCCAGTATTATTCATACACATACTACCTAAGAAAGAAGGCGTTTTAGCAAACCAGTAAATATTTTTTTTCTGGTAGTAAATCGAAGAATGCGCACGAAGGAAGAGGTAACTCTTGTTTCTCAGAGAACTTTCCCCATTGTTTGGGCTTGCAAAAATAATTCTGCAATCGGTATGGAGTAACTCCATAAACAAAGCCCAAATGCTTTGTTCTGTTATGCCAGCTGCGCTTTATGAAAAAGCAACTTTGTATCACAACTAATAAATCGTAAGTAATGAGATTTTTAGAGGACTCTAAACGTTGATATAATAAAAATATGATGTTGTCTATTATCATGTTGCGTATTTCAAAATTATTGTTGTTCAGGCTATACGGTCCAGGGTATTTTCACCGAATTTCAGGAAATGTGTTAACTAGGGATTTCTACCGAAAGCGATCAGAAGAAATCAGGGTTGTATCTCCTTCTGTTTATGTACAATTTTATTGGAAATGTTTATAATAGAAAGGTGTGTCAGTGTTAGAGAGCATATTGATGTGTGTGCTACTTAACAGAAGAGACGGAACTTCTTGTTTATGAAACACTGAGCCTGCAGTAGTCATTTGATATAAACCAGAAGGAGAAAAAAACCCCAAACCACTGGGTAAGTTGAAAAAAAAAAAAATCCTGCCTGCATGCCGTGTGCATTATTTGTGTGTAAAAGGACGATGACATACCCTTGCCGCTTGAAGATACGAAAATTAGAGCGAGGCAGAGCTAGGTTTATAAAAAAAATGGAACCTTTTCTTAAAATGGCCATAAGGAAAACATAGGCATTAGCTTTTAAATGCTGTTGTGGCTTTGTTGTTTCACTGATGTAACTATTCTGCCATTAAAAAAAAAAAATCTGTGTGTTTACTATAGTCACGGTGTGCTCAAGAGGAATACAGTCAGTGCTTGTTCTAGCTCTCAATTTTAGGTAAATATCCTAAGGACTTGCGAAATGGCTCTTGACTGTCTTGAAGCTAGTGAGAGTTACTGGATGGAAACTGAACAGCAGGGATTTCCCAGGCTTGGTGCTTGTTAATTTAGAAACACTGAATTCCTTCATTTAAATTGCTTTAAAAACGTCTCCCCCATCTCTGGAAAACCAAGTTACACAAGCCTGAAGGCTGGCAGACCACTGCTCTCTTTATGCGTAGGCTGCTCTGCTGCCTGTGCTCTAAACATTCCTGTGACATGAGCGGGGAATTACGAAGTAGGAGGTATGCTCAGCATCGCAGCAGGCAGAGGTAGCCGAATTAATAATTTCTTGGTTATTAATTCCACTCTTACGGGATCACCATAACCAATTCTTAAGAAATAACAAGCCTCAGCTCGCTAGGTTGCCTTTAGATTTACTTTCCTGCTTGCGAAGGCAGCTCTTGCTCCCTGAATGCAGGATCGTTCTGGGCTTTGGATTAATCATAAAGCACTCATAAATTTTGTAATGAAGTGATTCAGAAGACATCGACATAGAGACTTTCAGTCTTTAAAGGTCTTACTCTGTTCTAGGACACTTTCATACCTTTATTAACGCCATTCTCTGTTTACTTTTAGGCAAAATCAGACAAGCCAAACACCTGTGCAAACTAGAACAGAAATTGCAACAGCGCACAGTTATATGATATATACCTGGCATTACACTGCAGGTATGTCAAGATTAAAAATACCAACATGCAGGTCCTAATTAACACATGCACACTGTTTCGGCAACCAGCAGCTTTTGAACCATGAATTCACCGGATCAAATTGTCTCAAACCTTGCCTCCTCTATACTCCAACTGCGTACGAAAGGCGCATCTGCAATTTGTCTTCTGCATTTATTCACTTTGTTTTAATGTGTTTTATGCTTATTCTCTCCAGAGAAGTTTGCATTCAAATCATCATCTAAGATTCTATTTTTCTAGGCACGGATTGATTACTTTTGGCTGGTGTTTGGATATAGAGCAAATGAAAGAGCAAGGCAAGAGTTACCTCACCCTGTGTTTTGTTCCGAGGAGGGTACCACATGCTTTAACTCTGCTGATGCAAGTCAAAAAAATTATCTGCAAGCCCACAAGAGGACACAGAAGCAGCCTGGAAAAAAAGAGCATAGGGGACTGCAGGTACCAAATTGTCTGTGCGTGTATCTGGGGGCTGGTTTTGTATTTCTGCAAAGCAAGCTTTATTTTAAAATATTCTGCAGCAGAAAAAGACCAGTTAGGATCTTTAGCACTTGAGAAAATAATCACTTGTTTCCTACATACTTTCTCTTTCTTTTTTTTTTTTCCCCCTCAAAGCATCACAAACTCGTTTTGGAAAATTTTTTTAGCTGGAAAATTACTACGGGAACAGCCAGAAACAAGAAATAATTGTCGTAATGCATTACAAAATACGGTACTGTTGG
Organism: Steatornis caripensis; assembly: GCA_013398225.1. Taxonomy (NCBI): domain Eukaryota; kingdom Metazoa; phylum Chordata; class Aves; order Caprimulgiformes; family Steatornithidae; genus Steatornis; species Steatornis caripensis. The sequence continues at coordinate 234,721 of VZSC01006800.1, read as the reverse complement.
AACCAGAAGAGCAGCAAAGCAACCTGCTTGTGGCTTATTTCCTGGGTGAGGGAGAGAGCTCAGGGTGTGACTGAGAAGAGGAAGGTTATGCCATGGAAAGGCAGTAATCACCACCCGTGCATAAGGAGCTGTTGACTCATGGGCAGTAAAGTTTTGGGGTGCAGATGACTAACAGCGGACCTGGTTTCATTCTCTTCCCATGACTCTGAGAAGGGCTTTTCTTCTTTTTTGCCCGTCTAGCTGTGCATTTGGCTTTAATCGGGATTAAACCAACTGTGTACAGAGTGCTGATGACTACCTTGCTCTGACTATGCCCATGAACATGCCTTTGCGTTAAAGAACAGGACGCAGAATTCTGGTCTCATTCCAAGTCATTGTGTTCGTCCTCCTTAAATTCTCACGCATGTTCATCTGAAATAAACAAGTGTCGAAACAATACGCTTTCAATCAATTGCTGTATTGCAGTGACAGGCAGATTTATCCTTAAATGTAGCCTGCAGTTAGAGGCAATGATGATGGACTGCTAAATAAATAGCAATTATTGCCTGTTGTAAGTATCCAAATAATAAACACTGACTAGATATTGCTGTGTAAAATTAGGTGGATGGAGAAAATGAAATGGATGTGTTTCGCGTTTTACTTGGTAGTTTTAAAGTCGAGATGTAAATTGTACAGCGTATCTGATGGAAAAGCCAAACAGCATCACAAGACCATTTGTTTCATGCCAGTCAAAAGATAACAGCAAAATCACGCGAATCATTATCTATCAGATATGAAGGGTACTAAAACAAAGTTCCTGTCTGACAGCACAACTGTCAGTGCTTGGAACATAGCGATCAGCAGATAAAATCTTCCTAGAATGGAAAGTAAACCTAACAGGAAGGTGAACTTCGCTAGTAGAGGCTTACTAACTAAGTTTCTGTTGAATAATGCTGGATTGGCGGCTTGGAACATGAAGGCCTTTTGAATTAAGGGGGCAAAAAAAAAATCGCAGTCGCTTGAGAAGTACTCCAGAAACAGCGTTCGAGAAGTTGTCTTGAGTTCTTTAAGCAGAACGGATAAATAGCTTGATTCCTGGGATTTGAAAGAGTACACGTTGCCAGGTTTTCCTCTCCTCCCTGCTCGAGTGTCACATCCTGCCCGCTCAGGGGCAAGGCAGTACACTGGATGGTCTTCTGGCCAAATTCCTTAATTCCTTTAAAACTTCTAGTTTTATATCCTCTTGAGGATTTTATTTGAAAGCCCATGTGCATCTGAATCGTAAGAATCTTTACTAGCTCATATTTGGAGTGGGTTGTTACCGGTACGTAACATGATTGCTCTGCCTCTAGTGGATGCTAATTAAGGGGAAAAACTTCTAGAACACCTGCAGAAGCTAAGAATTTCCCAGTTTGGTGTAATTTCCCATTCTCAGCTTAAGAGAATGCTGGTTACAATCTGGTGTGGCGTAGCAAATGCTGGCTGGGTCTGCACTCGGGTGAAATTGCTGTGTTACTGACAGTCTAGACAGCCTTCCTTCCTTTCTTTCTCTCTTTCTCTTACCCCATATGATCTGCTGTTTCAGTCTCCTCGTGACTCCCCGAGATCAAGCTTCCTGCTAACTGTATCAGGGCATTCCCCAGCTGATATGGGAGGCTCGAACTGGAAAATGTGCTCTGTGGGACAGGAGTGGAAAATCTCCCACAGTGAGCTCCACGAGTTTTAAAGCACAGGGTTTTTTTCTTTGGCAAGGATTCCCTCATAGTGAGCAGTACGGGAGGAATATTTTTACTGGATTTACGTTTTAAAGAGCCCAGAAATTGTCCAAAAACACTGAGATGTTAAAGTTGCGTTTTAATTTGAAAGGATCTCTGCTGCTCTGCCCAGCCGCGGTGCCTCAGAGTGAAATTGGTGTTTGGAGGAGAAGATCACAGCAGAATTTTCTAAGCTTGCTTGGAGATGGTTGACCGCAGACAGAGGAGTTTTAGCCCTTTAACAAGAGGCTGTGCTATACTCGAGGCCGGGGGAGCGGGGTGGGACAAGAAGTCTATCAGTAAGAGGTGCTCCAAAGGGCGGAAGTGGCGTCCGTTCCATTCTATCTTGCCAGCACTGAGGATGCAGCCACTTTGGTTGTTTTGCTCAAAAGCGAGCTTGGTAAATAATGAGGAAATTCCAGGGAAAATGGGGGTGGGCTGGGGTGTTTTTTCTTCCCTCTCTCCTTACCCTAGGTCATCTGCGATGTGCTCTTCTCAGTAGCTTCACGCTCAGCGCTCTCTCTCCCTGTTGCTTATTTGCTGGGTTCCCCACAGAGCCACTGTCTTTAACCTGGTGATAAATATCCCCAGGTGCCCCACTTTCTTCGGCGCGTGATCACGTGCTTCCTCCTCTCATCAGCCTCCCAGGACCCCAGACGTGGACAGTGCTCACGTAAGGTGCATCTTTTCAGTGTTTTTGTTGATGCCTCATTGCTCGGTGTTCAGAGACTGTGTCTGATGACCAAGAAGCCACGTGCTTTGAGATGACGTGCGCTTTTCTCTAGCGTCTGAATGCTTCAAAAGCAGTAGTTTGTCTTTACGAAGGCCCCCCGAGACAAGCAAATCTTATCACCTCCAGGTGGTTTTACCACTAAAAGAAACAAACAGCTTTATTCCAGACAGGGCAGTTGTATTAACACCACGTGCGGTTCTGACAAAATGGAGACGTGCAGGATATCATGTTTTAGGATACTNATTGCTCGGTGTTCAGAGACTGTGTCTGATGACCAAGAAGCCACGTGCTTTGAGATGACGTGCGCTTTTCTCTAGCGTCTGAATGCTTCAAAAGCAGTAGTTTGTCTTTACGAAGGCCCCCCGAGACAAGCAAATCTTATCACCTCCAGGTGGTTTTACCACTAAAAGAAACAAACAGCTTTATTCCAGACAGGGCAGTTGTATTTGTTAACACCACGTGCGGTTCTGACAACACGGAGACGTGCAGGATATCATGTTTTAGGATACCTATGAGTAAACTGAACTTCATCCCTTCAAAGTGTAGCGCTCTCTAACTTCACGTACAGCTGTGAACAAATTAGGTTTCTCTCACTGGAGTTGAAGCTTCAGTTCAGATACCCAGAAGCTAACACGCGGACTTCACTTGTTTAAAAAAAAAAATAATAAAATATTAGTTCAAGTATAACATCTCTAGTTTCAGGTAGAAAATATGTGGCAGAGAGAAGAATTCAGTTTAGCCTTTAACCTCAACCCTGACCATAGCTTTTTGTCCTGCAGTCTCTTATTCTGACTGCTATATGCATCGCAGTCTCTGTGAGACTTACGAGCGCTACCACCGATAACCGCTTTTACTTCCGAGCTTTCCTGCCTTCCCAGAGTGTTTTGTAGCATGCATGCTGAGTAAAGGATTGTAAAGGAGGAAAATGTATGATTGTGAAATTGTGAAGGTGGCTCCCATATGCATACAACAGGACTGAACTATGATCATACGCTGATTGTATGCTGATAATTCCTTAACTTTGCTACCAAAAAACCCCGTATATTCTAAGCAACCTGCTTGGTTTTCAAGAAGTTAAACGAAAAAAAAAACCTCTGGAAGTGCTGCCTTGTAGAGAACTATCTTCATTCGTTATCACAGTCTTGGCATCAGTTATCAGTGATGTTCATATTCTCCCCCTGAAGGTCTTTCAGCAGGCTTCTTGTTGCTGTCCACTTGTATACAGGTCAACTCTTGTCCTCTCCTTGACTCTGACAGCTTCTGTATTTCTCTGTGTGGCTACGTGGCATTTGGCAGTTTCAGGGATAGTTGTGTTTAGCCCCTTGGCTGTCCGTGCCCCGTGAAGCTGGACTATTCGACAGTCATAGCTGCAAAGAGCCACGGGTTGTATATGAGATGCAGTTACTCTTGGAATTTTAGCAGCACTCACTACTAGGATTGGAATATGGCATGCTCCTGGTGCAGCAGTCACTCCCATCTAAAACCGTCAGGTATGTGGGTGTTAGAAGAATTGAAAGAAAAAAGTGTCAGAAGTATGGATATTTGAATAAAACATTATATTCTTAATTTTATGTTTTAAAAAGACCAAACTATTCCAGTTGACATTTTCCAAAACGTAAATTTACCTTAACACAGCAGACACCCAGAAAAACTTTGTTTCAAAATTTAGCAGGCCTTTAAAATATGTTTTTTAAACAGATATTGTTACATGGCTTTAATAGGTGGAACAACCAATAGTAGCTACTGGGCCACCAGCAAGTGGACATACGTTTCTATCTACACAAGACTGACCTGGATCCCAAGCAACAATCTAAAATTATAGGACTGTGTGTTTTACTTCCAATGCCAGAGCCTTAAAACATATTTATTTAAGGATTTTCTTTTCTCACTAGAACATAGTCTCTCCCTCGTTTCTTCCCCTTCCTCTACATATAATAAAATGTTTTCTCTTGATCTACGCTATTGAAATTAAATTGTGCCCTGTCTGACATCTTTTCAAGAAGGCAGAGATGTAGGGAGGATATTTGAGCTATTTGCTAAACCTCGTATATAAAACTTTCCATTCTCTTTTAATAATACTTTGACATTTTCTTAGTGCTTATTATTCTTCATAAAAACACAACCCGAAAATACGTCACAAAAAACTGAGCTGGATCCTTGAATGGAGGAAGAAAAAGGAGAGATTCTTGCAGGGCTCTGGAACATACGGGCAGAGGCAATGAGCCGGATTTAACTCTCCTTCATTAGATTTTGTTTCAAAATGGCTGGAAAAAAAAAAAGTCTTGGAACTTGTCCAGATTTTTCTTTCTGTGAGCAGCTAATGTTGCCTTTGAATTGCCTGAAGTAATTTCCAGGGGGAGCTGTACACTCTTACAATAAAAAAAAAGTCAAATACACAGCAGTGCTCGTAGCGCTTGTGCTCCGGTATCTGTTGCACAGTTATTTGTACATACATGTACTCCAGTGTCGGAACTCACTGGAAAGATTGTATAGTCTGCTCTCTCCCCTTCATTTTTTCCCCTTCTCTTCTTTACATACGTTTCTTCCTTGTTATTTTCTCTCTCTCTCTCTCTTCCACAACTGTTTGCTTCCTCTGTACGGCTCGTTTTTACTGCTCGCATTGAACCATAGGTTAGGTCGCTGAGTTTCTGTGCCATTACTTGCAAGCCAAAAGACTGCCTCTTTGTTAAAAACAAAAAAAAAAAGTGGGGAAAAACTCCTACTCTCCACCCTGTAAAGGTCCCATGTAGAGCTCTTGAAAGATTTATATTCTCTTCCATCACATTCACAGAGAGGCACATGCCAAATCTGTTTTCATGTCCATGAAGGAAAAGTTGGACTTGTTTGGAAGAAAAAAATGAACAATGCTGCATTTGTATTTTCACACCTGACAACCGCACGCTTAATGGTAAGTATGTTAGGATCTGCCTTTCCAGGTCTGCGTGCGCAGTAATAAAATTGCAAAGAAATTCATAAGATCAAATGCTGTGCGAGAAACAGACAGAGAGACCCTTTCTAATACCCTCCCTCTTCCAGTATGTTTGCAAAGGAAAATTAATTGCGATCTCTAGTCTGCTTTCTGAGACTAAGAAACTCGGAGCGTTGCCTCTGTAAATCAGCACTGCAATGGGAGGTGAATGCAAGCCTACAGCCTCTCTTTCCAAGCCAAATGGTCTTTGTCAAACGCTGCTGCAGGCACTTTCCCCTCAGCAGTGGTGACTTACTTTCCATTCACATACCTATTAGTTGTGCTTGAACCTTCGTCGTGATAATTGTTCAGAACTTAGCGATAAGAACAAGTTTCGGGTCCAAATTCATTGCTTCTGAATGTACATGTAGGCAATCATATTAGATTTGAGATTTGAAAGGCGAATTTAGAAGCTTTGGATAATTGCACAGTAACAAACCGTTCAGGATTCATTGTACTTTCTTGGTTCCCGCAGATGCCGAATCACCTCTGCTACCCTCTTCTGTGCCAAGGAGTTGAAAAGGAAAAAAAAAAAAAAACCCCAAACAAACTCAAGAACAAAACCCAGGATTTGATGTTCTACGTTCATACAAGGTATTGTGCTGTGGTCACTATATTTTCCGTAGTGGTTCATGCTTGTAGTTCCGCCTCATGTAGCAAGGCATCAGTTTACGACGTGCTGCGCAGAGACGTACGCACAGAGACTTGCACGCTTCTGTGCAAGTCGAGGGCTCACATAAAAAGCTGTTGATCAACTGCAGAAATTCTAGAGCAAGGCATGGCAGCAACATGATTATGGTCTGGAAAGACTGACTCGGGAGGAAAATGTGAAATGATAACTCAGAGGGAATCGTGATAACAGTCTGCAAAAGCTTAAGCACGTGAATGCCAAAGAAGGAGAGGAATTCAGTCACGCAAAGAAAGTACTGCAAGGATTAATGCACTGAAAAATTTAGAGGAAGTATAACTATGAAACTGCAAGATACTTTAACATAGACTTAAATAAGACTGGACAAATGTCTGAAAAATACAGTGCAGGAACCAGCTTTGTCATTGGAAATGGGTAATCTGCTGTTATAGCCGAGGCTTACAGGCTTCCCTCCACCACAATGTTTTTCTGCCAGTAACCTCAACACTCGTCTGGAGCTGGTATGTCGCATTTCTGACTGTTCTGTTACTGATTATGAACTGTGCTACGATAGGCCGTGTAAAAAAGGTAAAGACCTAATGGGTGGCCTGCTACCTGGAGAAATCTCTGTGATAGTAATGAGACATACAAATTTTAAACTAGGGGAGAAGGTGGGGTGAGACTTGTATGGTTTCGAGGCTTAGTATTTGCTCCCCGAGAGCATAAATCAGATGAATAAGTATACAACAAATCGCAAAGGAGTATGATCAGCGGGCAGAAAGACAGCAAAGGGAATCATGTAGATGAAAATGAGGAACGGTATAGGTACTGAAAGAACTACTACCTCATCTCCGAGACTGGATGTGGTCAGTGAGAAACCAAATATTTATATACTAATACCGCAGCATGGCAACACAACGGAGGAAGCCAAGATGGTAGGGGAAATGAAACTAGATGGAGTGGGGATAAGAGGAACATGGTGGAATAAGAATCATGACTGGATTGTAGGTACTGAGAGGTATGCCATGTGCAAAATAATGATTTATACATTTAGCTGGTGTTAAGGCAGATGGATAACGCAACGCACTCAGGATATGATCAGACATAAACAGACTAATAAAAACCAAACAAAAAAGGGGTAGCATGGCTTAAGGAGAATAGGTTTGGATCAAAAGAAAATCTGGTTAAGCATAGTAAAATAAGTTATCGTAGGACAATATTGAAACCAGTACAGATATACACCAGTATATACACCAGTATAGATATATAGATAGATATACACCAGTACAGGTGGTGTTAGGAAATACTTTTGGAAATTGCCTAACTGTAAGATTTTTAGCTAGAGTTAGAAAAGAAACACCACTTACACTGATGAGCCTTAGACATTCCCAGATTTCATAGTTAACATACTTCTTCACGAATTGTTCCCTGAATTAGAAAGGAGTTATTTAGCTCAATTTGAGTGCATAATAAAACATGCTACAAAGATTATATAGAAGAGTTGGCCACAGATAATAGTTGCGACTTGAATGATGGCAGCTTGAGCCACTGTAAATTAAGGGAAGGATAACCAAAAGCAGATCTGTGAGTAAAGCCTTTAGTTTCAAGAGAGAAAACCAAATAATTTTCTTGTATAAATGATGGGGCTAAGTTAATCTAGTTACTTGAACAGGAAAGCTGAGAAGCTTGCATGTAGACAGTACTGACACTCGCTTAATTAGAATGTTGTGGAACTATCAGGAATTCCTATCTCATGCAAGGGAAAACTTATTCAAGGCACTCTGTCCCTAAATAGATAATAGGTACCTCCAGAGTGATACTACCATAAGTAGAGAGCTGGGAAAGAATGGAAAATGGTCTGCTTACCAAAAGTACCTAGTGCAGACAGACCTTGTTAAGAACATCAAAAATAGATTTCAAAAGGTTCTTTAGCCATATAAACTGAAAAGTTTATACCTAAAAATGTTCAATGCAGTGAGGATGTGATCAGAAGTAAAGATATTTAACTAGTATGATTCAAAACCTGAATCGGAGTCAACCTCTTTCTGAATTGGGACTACCACGGGGGTAGGCAGCTTAGAAAGGAGGTGAATTTGGGGTGAGAGAATGGACAGCTATCAGTTGCCAACAAGATCTACATCCACGGGAAAAGACAAATGTCCTGCGAGCCATCAGTCAAAGCACTTCTAGTAGAGGTGGCAGGTATGCGAACAAACTGATTGAGACTGGAAGAGGTGCAAAGGGCAAATAGGATGGTAGAGGGAATGGAGACACTTAGGAGAAATTTGCATTCTTGGCTTAGAAAGGCAACTGGAAAAGGTGGTATTGGTCTGTGCACGTGAACAAGGAGGATAACCTATACCAAGAGACAACATCTTGAACCAAAGAATAAAAGATCAACCAAGTAGAGATGCTGTGACTATATGGAGACTAGGAATGAGAGCAAGGCGGCTCTGGAGGAGCCCTCTATTAGAAACAGTCCGTAGTATTCGTAGGACTTTTAAGATAGAGAGCAGAATAACATGAAAAGTCACATTTCTGACTAGGTGACTCTTTGAACACGGAATTGCTTCAGGTGAGCTTGGAAAATCTTTCCAAACTTACAGTCTAAATGCGTATTCAGTCTTTGTGAACAGTTAGTCCCTGGTACCGCTCTCTAGTTCCCTTAATCTACAGTGCAGGAACTGTTTAGCTCTTCCATATAAACACGTTTCTCAATAAACATTTCTCAAGACTCATCTTTCTGAACACAGCAGTGAACTTAATCACAACTTGAGTGGTTTAAGTAGCATTTCCAGTAGTAGCCAAGGAGGAAAAACCTACTCCTTGTTTCACCTGTAGCGCTTCTATGGAAGAGCCTGCAGGTAAAAAACCCAAACCTTTCTTTTTGCTTTATTTAGGAGGTAAGATGAAAAGGTTAAAATGGCCTGTCACCATTTTATATGGTATAAGCCACCAAAATACTTGTGCCTCAGAGAACTGCTGGCCTGCTGTGTCTGAGGAACTGCACAGGTGAAAGCTTGAGACAGGGGAGGTGACACGAAACTGTCATCCTGCTGAGCTTATTTAATTACGAGCAAAAAATGTCCATCCTCC
>VZSC01006800.1:136427-225087 GCA_013398225.1 Steatornis caripensis | reverse complement strand
GAATTGCTTCAGGTGAGCTTGGAAAATCTTTCCAAACTTACAGTCTAAATGCGTATTCAGTCTTTGTGAACAGTTAGTCCCTGGTACCGCTCTCTAGTTCCCTTAATCTACAGTGCAGGAACTGTTTAGCTCTTCCATATAAACACGTTTCTCAATAAACATTTCTCAAGACTCATCTTTCTGAACACAGCAGTGAACTTAATCACAACTTGAGTGGTTTAAGTAGCATTTCCAGTAGTAGCCAAGGAGGAAAAACCTACTCCTTGTTTCACCTGTAGCGCTTCTATGGAAGAGCCTGCAGGTAAAAAACCCAAACCTTTCTTTTTGCTTTATTTAGGAGGTAAGATGAAAAGGTTAAAATGGCCTGTCACCATTTTATATGGTATAAGCCACCAAAATACTTGTGCCTCAGAGAACTGCTGGCCTGCTGTGTCTGAGGAACTGCACAGGTGAAAGCTTGAGACAGGGGAGGTGACACGAAACTGTCATCCTGCTGAGCTTATTTAATTACGAGCAAAAAATGTCCATCCTCCGATGTTAACTAGATATTTAATTTTATAGTACTCTGCTGTTGCTCACCTCCTTCTCTTCCCATGNGGAAGAGCCTGCAGGTAAAAAACCCAAACCTTTCTTTTTGCTTTATTTAGGAGGTAAGATGAAAAGGTTAAAATGGCCTGTCACCATTTTATATGGTATAAGCCACCAAAATACTTGTGCCTCAGAGAACTGCTGGCCTGCTGTGTCTGAGGAACTGCACAGGTGAAAGCTTGAGACAGGGGAGGTGACACGAAACTGTCATCCTGCTGAGCTTATTTAATTACGAGCAAAAAATGTCCATCCTCCAATGTTAACTAGATATTTAATTCTATAGTACTCTGCTGTTGCTCACCTCTTTCTCCTCCTATATCCCAACTGGAGATATCGCTTTACTCCTACAAGAAGTCGCTGTGCGGCTCTCCTGTGTGAGTTGTACAGATGACAGAATGGCTGAGTTTTCTACACCACCATAGCCTTTCTGAATGGCTGAAGTATACAGAAATTCTACTCTAAACACTTCCCTCCACAGACCAGACTCTCTATCGCCTCTTTGATGTACTTGTTTTGCCTAGCATAGGCATGTACGTTATCACTTGGAGACAGTTTGCCAGATCTAGCATCTGAGTTAATGGCGTATCTGGAGTCTGCCTGGAATTCTGATGTGTAAACAGTGTATACAAAGATGCATCATATAGGAAATATTAAAATAAATACACAGTTGCTCTAAGAAAGTAACTTCTGTTCATTATTGCCCTGCAGTTCACTTAAGGAAAAAAAACTTGCAGGAAATTCCAGATTATCAATGCATTTCATTGTCAGAAAGGGGGCATGCGTTATTAGCCACACTTGAGTTTTGCTGCGGGGGATGCTGAACAGGGGAGAGAATTGTGCGTGACACGAAATGAGAAAGTGGTAGCATTGCATGGGGCTATCTGATCCCTTCAACGTAGGAAAATACAATCAAAGAGAAACATTCTGGGATGGTTGTGAGGAGGCTTGAAATAAGCAGGAGGGAGAAACAGAAAGGAGCACAGAACGCTGTCCTGAGGCTCACCTGCTCTGATATTTCACTCTGTGTGGCCTAGTACAGGGAGAGATTGATGTCTTCAGCTCAGTGTTCGAACTCCAGGTTAGTTTTAAAAAAAAAAAAAAGAGGAAGTAGCGGTCACAAGGCATTGTACTTCTGCAAAAGTAACAACAGAATATATCTTGCAATGAGTTACGCAGTTTCGCCTTTTGATCATTTCATAAAGATTATGAATTGCCACAAAACTTGCTTTTTCTCGGTGAAAGTGAAAACCCTGAGATTCCTCAGGCTTCAGTGTAATAAATTTCATATAGGAGGAATAATTAAATTGATGTGTTTGAAAAGAGAAAAGCTGTGTCAAAAATTCAGTCGTTTTTCATGTAGCTACTGAAAATTTTCTGCGAAACACTGGAGATCATTCACAAAATGCGACCTTTTTAGAGATTCTGAATGATAAATCTAAGCCATCAACTTTCCGCCCATGGGAAACTTTCCCATAGGAAGCATGCATAGTATCAGCTAAAATGATCTAATTCTTGTCTGGAAGGAACATATCCAGGTCAACACTTAAAGGCCAGAAAGTACTTTTTTTACATGTTACTTTGCTTTGGTAGAGGCAAAGTCCTGTGCAAGGGTACTCCTAGGGGACCAATGATGGATAAACGTGAGTGGAAGAAAGAAAAGTCGCAGTTCAGGCAGCGACAAAAACCAGTGTTTCCTATTTTTTGTGTCTGGTTACCACTCTAGTAAGTAGTCTAGTGGTAGGACCCGATGGTGATTCTGTAGAGGTGTGGCAACAAATTGAGGAATGGAAAATAAAGTGCTTGCAGATGTGTGCGTCTGATTCTCTCAGAGTTTTCTAAGCGGAGAAGATTTGATGCAGTAAGAAAAATTTCCACTCCGTTCATTTTACATTACTCTTCATTAAAAATTTCAGTTCCTTTTCTGGAAAACCTCCTCAGCTCAGTTGCTTTTAATACACATACAAGTTGATTTCATTGAGAGCAAGCAGTTGGACTGTATTGAGTGAGAGGGATACAAAAATAAATTAAATGTTCTTCTTGTGAACGTCCACATTGCTACAACGCGGATTTCCGTGGTTTTGTATTTATAAATAGTGCCTGAATTCTTTGCCTGAATCTGCATAGCAGGAACATTTGATCATACTTACAGCTGCTGCGTTCAGACAAGAAAACGTTTTGTCGGTTTTGTTTTAAAAGTGGTTGCGTTAGTTCTCCGTAGTACAAGTAAAAAGTTGTGGTTTATAATTGACATCTAGTAATTTTCTTAGGTCCAGGAGAAGAGTCGATAGAATTTTTTTATGAAATATTTTTGGTAGAATTTACCCATATCCTTTCTGGCCAATTTACGTCACATGAATCTGTTTCTAAATCCAGGCTTAAACTTGCCTCGGTTAAATGCTATCTGATCACTGCTTATGTCTGCACACCTTTGGACTGCTCCGTGAACAGTGCCTGTTCTCCGGGCCATTTGACCTAGGACAATCAGGCAAAGTCCACGTTTGGACTCATCTCTGACTTAGTATTCTGTAAGCCTTTGCACTTCCAGTCCTTTTAGAAACCTAGCTGAGGCTGGAAGAGACCTCTTGAGATCATCTAGTCCAACGCTCTTGCTTAGGCAGGGTCAGCGAGAGCAGGTTGTCTAGCTGGGTTTTGAAGACCTCGTGTAACCATTAATATTTATTTACAGGAAACCGAAGATTACTATAGCGCCGCTTTGTTGCCCGCCTTATCTTTGCTCTCCTAACATGTCGCTGGTGGTGTCTGTTTGCATATAGAGAGATATGGCATAAAGAGCTAGGCACAAGGTTTGATGTATTAACAGTTGAGAAGGGAGCCGGTGAGGGGGAGCGCGGCGTGTCTCCATCTTAACTCATACTACCTATTGGAACAGAGTCGTCTATTGGGCAGAAAACTAATTGGGCTACTTTGAAAGATGCCCCAGAAGTGATGGAGCGTAAGGGCAGTGTGGAGGACAAAGGTGACAGAACCCTTGAAAGAACCTGACGGTGTAGATACCCTCAAAATACAGCACAAGAGACTGAGTAAAATGTAAAAGCTAGTGCTACCTCCTGCTGCTTACCAGTCTGACATTCAAAAGATTCAGCGATGGATTTGAGCCAGACGTGAGAGTGGTTTCTAGTTTCCAGAATACGTTCCTGCATAGCTGTTGAAGGAGAGCTTTCAGACAGCTTCTAGTCTTGATCTGTACCCAATCTTTAATATGATTTCTTTGAAAGAGTTTTGCATGCAAACTTTGCTTTTTGGTGGCTGTAATAGTTTTTAAAAGAACGTTTTAGGATACTATTGAATACTATTTGGAATACTATCAATTGGAATCCAAAGCATATCTGAATTGTGGACATTTCTCCACAAGTCTAAAAGGTTTGATAAACAATTACTACATACTAACACTTCAGCACTTAAGCCTCTGTTTTTTCTGGGTAAGCTTGTGAACAGAAGGGAATTTTTTTTGGTTTTAATATGACTGTGGGAAAGACCACAGTGCAGTATGTTCCTCTTTGGGATAGTCATTCTTTAGGTTCTATAGCTTATTATCTTTTTGGATAAGCAATTTGTAGATGCAGGAGTGTACAAGGATAGTCATGAGAATCTGGCTAATACAGGACAATTTAAGTGTGAGGCTAAAACAGCTTGCGGTTGCAGAAGACAACATAGATTGTACCGTACAAATAAAAGTGGACCATAACGCTTTCTTTTTCCTTTGTCAGCTTCTTAGTAATGTAATCACATTTAATCAGACCTGATAGAGACAGCAACACTTTTCACTAGTTATTTCTATCCTGGGACAACNGAAAGAGTTTTGCATGCAAACTTTGCTTTTTGGTGGCTGTAATAGTTTTTAAAAGAACGTTTTAGGATACTATTGAATACTATTTGGAATACTATCAATTGGAATCCAAAGCATATCTGAATTGTGGACATTTCTCCACAAGTCTAAAAAGTTTGATAAACAATTACTACATACTAACACTTCAGCACTTAAGCCTCTGTTTTTTCTGGGTAAGCTTGTGAACAGAAGGGAATTTTTTTTGGTTTTAATATGACTGTGGGAAAGACCACAGTGCAGTATGTTCCTCTTTGGGATAGTCATTCTTTAGGTTCTATAGCTTATTATCTTTTTGGATAAGCAATTTGTAGATGCAGGAGTGTACAAGGATAGTCATGAGAATCTGGCTAATACAGGACAATTTAAGTGTGAGGCTAAAACAGCTTGCGGTTGCAGAAGACAACATAGATTGTACCGTACAAATAAAAGTGGACCATAACGCTTTCTTTTTCCTTTGTCAGCTTCTTAGTAATCTAATCGCATTTAATTAGACCTGATAGAGACAGCAACACTTGTCCCTGGATAGAAATAACTAGTGAAAAGTGCTGCGGTACTTCTCTCTTCCCGAACTAAACAGTTTGAAGATGGAGTGTTTCCTAGGTAGTACGTGGGAGGCAAGTGATGTGGTGAAGGGGAGATTTAGATCCCAAACCACCGAAGATCAAACCCATGTATTACTTTCTTCCTTGGTGCGGCACCTGATACAATGAACAGCTCCTTTGTGCATTTGCAGAGTGACAACAGAAAGACTACCGAGAGAATGCTGGAGCATTCTCTGTCTTCATTTGGATCGTTGTCTGCCATTATTTAAATCTCAGCTGCACCTTTGTCCCCCTGCTAGTGCTCCAAGGATAAGGGACTTGTTAGTTCTCAGGATGGGAAAGGCTGCAGTGATGCAGTTCTGACCACTATGTATCTACTGCATTTCTACACGGGAATCTGGGAGCAAGTCATTGCCGTTCTGGTGTGTCGGTATTGGTCTGCCTGCTGTAAGCATTTGTAAGTTGCTGCTAAGCATTTGCATCAAACAGAAGCATGAATTCTAGAGCTGCTTTGATGTAGAGGCATGACAGAGGTGACATGAACTAAACGCCAAGCTTTCAAGAATCAACGATTATTGACCTTTTCATCTGTTAGCTCTACAAAGCCTTTGGTTGGTACAGCAAGGTAGAGTCTTCAGAGGAAACTTCACAGTGTTTTTTTCCCTCCCTAGCTTGGCTTTCTTTATAGTGGAAGCAAATGGCCTTTATGTAATTTAACTTCCTTTTGCTTGGTTCTTTCTGTCCAGCCTTACAAACCACAGAAGTCTTCAACTGAACAAATGGGAAGTCCAAAATCTGAGAGCTCTTTGTTAAAGATAAGAGAGTTCTTTGTGAGATCGTATTAAACACAGATACACAGTGTAAAACAAACCATGTGAGTTATCTCCTCAAATGCATAACATATTAAGTTTGACATTTCTCGCAAGAAATTTTTAGTGGATTGAACAATTGAAGAGAACAAATAAGAAAAGGGGAAGGAAAGGGAGGGGAAATAAAACATAAGAATCCGTCAAAGAGGAAAAGTTTTAGTTAAATAATCTCTGTTGCAGTTGAATAGCTTAATTCTATGAATGAAGTGGCTTGCTTTAATAGCTGGTGGGGAAAAAAAAGATCTGCGTTACTTTCACATGAACAGGATTTAAGGGCAATTTAATTGAGAACTTGCTGAAGGCCTGGAAGCATAAAAAAAGTCATAGTTTTAAAATGTTTTTAATCTAGAATATCACAATGTTTTAATAAATTGCTTGTGTTGATTTTCAACCTGATTCCTCAATCCCTTTGAAATTTGAATACAATCTTTTCTAACCTTTTTCCATTGGCTTTTAGAGTGAAAGAATCTGCTACGTCTTCCATGGATACGTGCTGAGTTTTCTTGGAGAGAGCTAGGTCTGTCCAGCTGGTATTAGCATATTAGCAGCTGATAATGAGTTTTGACAATAGCAGGGACAGCATAAAAGCATGTAGATTTGAGAATCTGTAGGAATCACTTCAGCAAAGTTTGGGAATGCAATGGAGAAAACGAACAGAAGAGATTTCGCACTTGGGTGCAGCACATGCGTGTTTGATTTATACATGGATATTCTAACTGAAGTCGTTCATGTTCAGCCAGTGTTACACTAGAAAACGAAACAAAGTCTGACTAATTGAGAGATCAGGAAAAAAGTAACCGTAAAAAGGGAATCATTAGTACATGGAAAAGTTTCTAGAGGAGTCTCTGCTTTCTTGGCTCACTTGTTAAATAACATCTTCCTCTAATGAGTAGGAGAATATAAAGTCATTTCTAATAAAGTTTGTGTAAAACATGGCGCAGTAAAAAAGCGGTCGGACAGATCAGTTAAACCCAGCAGTGTAGTTCACATGGCTGGCCTGTACCTCGTATTTTAGTACAGCTGCATGTAATATTTCACAACTGTGAGCAGAGAGCAGTTTACTAGGCAGGAAACTGAATCCCACAAAGAGCAAACAGCAATGTGCCTTTCTTTTTTTTATGATTGATAACTAACTGGAAATGCCATTCTGGCACACAAATGGTATTATTTATGTCTTAGACCACACCTAGGTCTGAACTGTTCTTCTCTTTTCTGGTTTTGCTCCTATTGATTTGGTATTAGGGTCGTCTAAACCAAAAATTTCCACAGTGCCATGTGTGTTCTGTTTCTTCCTTCCAAATGTAAATATTTTCATATTTTCCCATCCTATTTCAACAAGTACATTGTTCTAGTCTGATTCAGCTGTTCCATTTTGCTCAGTGTCTTCTTCAATTAAATACTGTCTTTACTTCCAAGGCAAAATCAGCACTTTGTTGGAGGTGAGTCAATAACTTCTTATTATTAGGGCTGAAACATTAAAATTGTTTTTCCCGATGGCTTGCATAGAAGCAAGACCAAAATCTTGGTAGCTTTTAAAGACCATCTATTTCTAATTGTTGTAGATGCTTGATGCAATGTTTGACAGTCCGGGTGGGATGAAGCTGACCTTTATATGATGTAATCTTTTCTCTGGTAGTTATAAAAGAAAAGAAAAACTGAAAATGCTGAGTGGACTAGGTCAATGAGATCGTCCCTCTATTCTAACTACAAAATATGTTGTTATTTTCAAAGACGTATTCAGGGCTAAATTCAAAAGTCCTGGCAAACTCCTTGGAATCTCCATTTGAAAGTTATTTTGTCTACTAGAAGGCATTGTCAAGCTTACACTCACCAGCTGCTGCACTTTATATTGTAACTACAGTACTGAAATATGATCTAGCCGAGTACATAAGACACTGACTTAGGCAATCTGACCCTCCAGTGCAAGGAGTCTACACTTCTTCATTGCTGCAAAGCTACTAGCTGTTTTCTTCCAAAACTAGTGCAATAAATATCCAGTGCGATGGAAAAGCCCATGATTATGCTGCTGTAAACGTAACGGCTAAAAAGGCCGTGTAGATGTTCCAAAGTTAGATGTAAAATATTTATATGCTGGGGGCCACCCAGCTGGAAAGCAGCTTAGCAGAAAAGGACCTGGGGGCACTGGTGGGCACCAAGCCGAACATGAGCCAGCAATGCGCCCTTGCTGTAAAGAAGGCTAGCGGTATCCTGGGCNAAAGGCCGTGTAGATGTTCCAAAGTTAGATGTAAAATATTTATATGCTGGGGGCCACCCAGCTGGAAAGCAGCTTAGCAGAAAAGGACCTGGGGGCACTGGTGGGCACCAAGCCGACCATGAGCCAGCAATGCGCCCTTGCTGTAAAGAAGGCTAGTGGTATCCTGGGCTGCACCGGGCAAAGTATTGCCAGCAGGTTGAGGGAGGTGATCCTTCCCCTCTGCTCAGCACTGGGGAGGCCAGAGTACCTGGGGTACTATGTCCAGTTCTGGGCTCTCCAGTACAAGAGACATGGACATACCGGAGAGGGTACAACGTAGGGCCACAAAGATGATGTAGGGAGTGGAGCATCTCTCCTGTGAGGAAAGGCTGAGAGAGCTGGGAGAGCCTGGAGAAGAGAAGGCTCAAGGGGGTTCTTACAAACTTATTTAAATACCTGAAGGGAGGGAGTAACGAAGGCAGATCCAGGCTCTTTTCGGTGGTGCCAGAAACAGAACCAGAGGCACTGAGCACAAACTGAAACACAGGAGGTTCCTTCTGAATGCCAGGAAACACTTTTTTTATTGTGAAGATGACCAAGCAATGACACAGATTGCCCAGGGAGATGGTGGAGTCTCAATCAGGGATATCTAAAAGCTGTCTGGACATGATCTTGTGCAACTGGCTTTAGATGGCCCTGCTTGAGCAGGGCGTTTGGACCAGATATCTCCAGAAGTGCTTTCCGACCTCAGCCATTCTGTGATTTAGTTTGGAGACTGATGAGAGTTCAGTCGTGCCAATACAGATTGAAAGAAATGGCTAAGAAAACTTACGTGAACGTTTACCCGGCCTCCTGTTATTACTGCCATGGCGATGCCATTTCAACTGGCACAGGACTATTGAACCCTGGGGCCTGTATACATACATCCTGATAAGGCTTACATAGGTGGACCTCTCACAATGCATCTTTATTTCTTTATTTGCTTTCTCTGTTGTCTTCTTCAGGTCAAGTGGTCTTCAACAAACTCTTCACTGGTTTCAATTTCCCTCTTTATTCACTCAAGCTCATTAAGCAGAGGCCTTGATACGAGTTTATTTCCTCGTGTAACTTGCTGAAAGCAACTAATAGTGACGATGTGTGCTGTTTTCATCCTGTGCTTCCAGAACCAAGGGGTTGGTATTGTGTTCGTTAATTAAACTGACTGGTCTTGCAGTAAGGCTCAGTAATATACAATATTACTGCTTGTTTTCAATGGCTTTCGTCCTCAGGCTCATCTGAGAGGCCACGATGCCTGGCTTTCTTCCGTCCTCACTGCTGTTGCTAGTGATACAACCGGTGTGAATTTCAATGAAGTTCGTAATGAGTGTCACAGTCAGTGTGTGCCTAAAATATGTATCACATGATTAACGGAGCCTGTGACCAAAAATACAAGGTCGCTGTCCATTTTGTATGTAAAATGAAGACTCTGTAACTGTATGACAGATAACAACTTCTAAGAATTGGACACCAGAAGGTGTTCTGAGAGAAAAAAAAAAAAAAAACCCAGCTTTGCTTTTCACAGTTGCTTCTGCTTATTTGCTTTTTGCGTTTTACTTAGTGAAGAACAAAAATACCCTGGATTCATTTTTGCCTTTACGGTATTTAAGCCAATTTCATTTTTAGTCAGTTCTACAATATTTTCTTTGTAAACATTAGAAAAGGTTGTTTAATTGCTTTTACAAGAAAACTTTCTTCTTGCCATGTGAAAAGAGAATTAGAGCAGCTGCTGTTAATGGTCTTGGTTTTGTGAAAAAATATTCCCTTGCCGCAATATTTAATGCAGTGGCAATTAAAGCTGAACAAATGTTGTAAGCTAATATAATGTTTTCCCAGGCCAACAGATATAATTAATGGCGGACAGAAAATCAGCATCTATGTATCAAGACTGAGGAGCAGTACATTATGCATCCAGTTCACAGCGAGTGATGTGAAAATAAATAAGGTAGCAAAAATTAATCTGAAGAAGAAATATAAACCCCCCGAAATCAAGCATGTAAGTAGAGATTATTTTCATCCGTATTATTTTTAATTTCAAACAGATAGATCCTGATAGTCCTTTGAGATCTGCTGCTAGAATGGCGAAAGAAAACCTTATGCATTAACTCTTGTTTCATTATTGCTAAAATGTTCTTTTAAAACTACTTTGGTTCACCTTACTGAAAGCAAAGATTATGCAATTACTGCAATTTATTAAGCTTGTGACATTAATAACTTTCTGGGAAAACAAATGTGTCAGTATCATGCCCAAGTATTATTTAGCCAGGTACAAGAGTGCTAAATAAACATGATATACAAGCAAAAATATAGCCGTGTAGACTGTGAGAGCTACTTTGAGGCAGTAATTCTGCTGTTCCTGCTCTTCTGGGTAACTTCAGTATCTTGTGGCTAAAACCATATGAAGCTTTGATTGTGGCATTCAGGAGACCAGATGGATGTATACATTAAAAAGGAGTTGTTCTGGATAGCAACCGCTTTACTTCTGAGATCACAAAAATGAGATGGAAATGGTGCAAGCATCAGATTTCCCTGTGAAACCTGCTTATTCGGGACTTAATCAAGTTTTTGGGAACTTTGTTGCTCTTCATGAAATAAATATAAGAAAGATTATCAAGGGCGTCGGTAGACAACATACTGATTTTTTGAATCATTACTGGCTCTTGTTGTTTAGAAAAGATGCCGGCTAACTCCGTGGACATCTTACTGTGAAAGTACCAGGTTTGTTCCTGAGACTTTTTTTCTAAATAATGGCTCTTTGCTTGGTCATCGAAATAATTTGGGACTTCAGTTAATGTAGGCTGGCATGGAGATTGTCAAAGTGGTCCTGTATTAGTATTTATGTAGATAGTATTGTCTGTTTATAAACCCTTGATCTTCTCTGTCCCTTTACAAATATTTTTCTTTATTGCCATGGAGATAATTATGCACAAAGCATGCAAAATTCCTACAAGCACTCCAGTACATCATCTTCAAATCCTCTCAGCAAAGTACTGTATCTATTTAAGCTCATTTTTGAATTGCACACATCTGCATATGTCCAACGCAATGTGGCTTAAACATATAAATTAGTCTGTTGGTCCTGGCAAAGAAGAATATTTTCGGTATTCTGTGTTACTGCTTTGCTGGGCTCTATTATTATTGTCATTCCTTTTGGGAGTGATTCGATAGGAAAACAAGCCTCATTCACTGTTAGAAATTCTTTCTCGCATGCTGTAGAATTCCGATCACTATGTGCACTCCCTCTCGAGACAACGGGACCACATAACACCAGTACAGAGCACAAAATCATTTATTTGTTCCTCTTTAAAAGTGCTGTTGTAAGAGCGAAAAATTTTTGCAACACTGACCTATCTAGTTATTTCTAATTGCAGTAGAATATATATTAGTTTATCTGGCCAACGTAGTAAGAGAGAGCTGATGAATAAGTATTTTAACTCCATCTCTTCAAATGAGAAAATCCATTTTGGAGGAATAGTTTTGTTTGCATTGCTCAAACGCATATCCAGTCTGACCCTTTGAAGGAGAAACTGTTAGGCTCAACACAAACGTTTCTGTGCTGATTAGCACTGCTTCACTTTCTTGCTTAATCTAGTAACTTCTTCCATTAAGATCTGAAATACATATACAAATGAGAACGTAAAAGTAAGCACATATCCTTATAAACATGCAATCAATTCAATTTGTAAGTCAGAATTGCAAAGTTCTTTAAAATACGGAGTTCTAACCTGAGAGGTGGGAGGGATGGTAACAACTTTGCTTATAGATAATATGTTTATAGAGAAACAGATAGTTTACAGTCAGGTTTTGTGTTTTAGGCCAAAAGGATTGGGAAAGAAATCAAATAAAAAGAAAGGAAAGAACATCATATGCAATGGAAGAGGAAATTCTTTAATTCTAGTTGTGATCTCATTGGTGGTGGAAAAACTGACAGTCGCTGCTTCGGGAGCACATATCTTACAATCTGCTAAGCATATGGGGGAAAAAAATGTCTACCAGTATCAGTAACTCCCTCTCTGCCCATGTATTATGCACAAACACAGTAAATGCGTATGCTCTGAAGTGCAGTGAGACAGTCTAGTGGGGAGAAATTGCCATTCTAAAAAAAAAAAAAGTAGGGGTATTATCGTATCATGCTATACAATGATATTTACTGGAGTCCTAAAGATGTACTCTTACATATATATCTTTAAAGAAAAGTGAGGGTATGTAAGAACAATCTTCATTTTGATTTTTATTTAATCAAGAAGACAAGAGGGCAACAGACTGGGCTGAAAGTTTCTCTGAACATTAGTCCGACAGATCAAACAGGGTACAAAGAAATTGTTCCTTTGTTGAATAAGTGGAAGTACAGGTGACCATTTCTTGTACTAGGTGATATTATGAAAGACAGTAGAGAGTCGTGTTTCAGAGATTCAATAGCAGGCAAACAATTTTCTTTCTCTTTGGGAATTTATTTTTGTCCTGAGTACTTTTGTTTGACCAAAACGTGCAGTCATCGATAGTCTCTGAGCAGCAGTTGGGAATAATTGAAGCTGCCTGGAGTATGAAATAGGAACTTGATGAGCCAGTATCATGAGCCGTTGATGACTCTACAGTGACACAGGAACTTGCATTCAAGAGGGAATGTGACAGAACATGTCTCTTTACCCGGTACCTTCGACCATGTGCTATCAGTCGTTACAGATATCCTGAGAATTACCACATGCTGAAGTTGGCGGCTTACTGTGTGAGAACACCAGAGAACACGGGTAGCTCGCTCTGAATCACACCTTCTATTTAAAATTCTAAAGAATCCTTTAGAGAGCATTTATATGGACTCCATTTTTTACCTAAAATTTTCTCAGAGAAAAATTGGTTTAACACGAGTTTTGTAAAACCTAATTAAAGACTGAAAAAATATGAAACACCTCCTTCTTAAATTTGGGTAAGAATGTTGGGTACTTTTTATGATGGAAGAGGTGAGATTACTCACAGCAGGGGGAAATGGGGCCTTCTGGGGTCTGTAGAAAGAGGAAGTTTGAATGCTAAAATACTGAGATGTCAGAAATTTCTTCAGTGAGTTGTTAAGAGGAGACACCTCGCAAGGATGAAGGTTTTGCACAAAAGGGGGAAAAAAAACCCCCAAAACATGTGCTTCTGTTGTAGTAAGCATCGTTACTGCGGCATTGNTGATGGAAGAGGTGAGATTACTCACAGCAGGGGGAAATGGGGCCTTCTGGGGTCTGTAGAAAGAGGAAGTTTGAATGCTAAAATACTGAGATGTCAGAAATTTCTTCAGTGAGTTGTTAAGAGGAGACACCTCGCAAGGATGAAGGTTTTGCACAAAAGGGGGAAAAAAACCCCCCAAAACATGTGCTTCTGTTGTAGTAAGCGTCGTTACTGCGGCATTATAGGTTCTAGTGAGACAGAAACAAGACCTTGAGATACCTGAATCCCTTTCACAAATTCAACTCTCTTACTTCCTGGCAGGCTGG
Source organism: Steatornis caripensis (assembly GCA_013398225.1). NCBI lineage: Eukaryota > Metazoa > Chordata > Aves > Caprimulgiformes > Steatornithidae > Steatornis > Steatornis caripensis. Next base: position 211,537 of record VZSC01006800.1, on the reverse strand, counting down.
CAGGCAAATCCAGGTTTTGATATGTTCACCTGAAGTCGCATTTTAAGTTGACTTTCCTTATTTACAATTTCTTGTCCTGTTTCTTTTAGTTGCCAGTTTACTTCAGCTCAGCTCCCCATCTCCTCGTTGCTAGTTTATCTGATATTTCCTAAGCAAAACAGGGTGTTCTCCGTGCCTCCCACAGTGCTAAGCACTCAGTTTTTTCCTGACTGCAGGAAAACGCAATAATGGGGTGTTATAGAGGGAAATTTATTTTACCGTATTATGAGTCATTGGTAGAAATAAAGACTTTATTGTTATAATTACTTGAATACACTTTTGAGCTATACAGATCTGACATGAGCTGAAAGCATGAACTTTTCATTCCATTTACAAGATGTCAGGAACCAAAGAATGTTTTAATAACTTGGTCAAATAACTCACATTTCAAAACATACTGCAGGCCCCTAAGGATAATTTAGGATTACAGAAAGCAATTGCAATACACATTAAATACGATAAAAACTTTCTTTTTTCATGCCTTAAACATTTCATTTCTTTGCTTGATGTTCCCTGTAACAAACATTCATGTCTTGCCTAGATTTGTTGGGAAAAAAATGGCTGATGATCCCGCAAAACTGTTTTAATTAATAATTTCCCATCTTACACATCAGTCTTCCGTATCGTATTAGTTAAAGGTATGATTCTGCCTGGGCAGAATTCAGATTACAGGGTTCAGAAAAACCCACAGAAAACTTGTTTTGCCATTGCCTCGCATCCTATGTAGCCAATTTGGGGGATTTAAAGCAGTGCGCAGTGATAAGCAAATACAATGCCAGCAGTTAAAATTAATTTTGCCCAGTTATAAGAAATAGAAACATAAGAAAGTTGGTGAATAATAATGTCTCTGTGGTAATCAGTGATCACTTAGCAACACGAGCTCTCTCATTCAGCAAAATACCCAAACTCACAGATTTAAGCCCAAGAACAGCCCCACCGAAACCAGTCAGAACCAGTGACGTAATTTCCAAGGAGCGTACCTTTTTAGATTAGATCCAGTGAAGCACTCAAATACCTAATAATTAGATGTGTCAGCCCTATGGCTCACAAATAGAAGCCAGAATCTCTCCCAGAGTTCCTTATAGAGTGGACAAGCTAAGTCAAGTATCTCCAAACGGGACCTGTAAAGGGCATTTCCTATAGCTGTGTCGTGAAATGTTGAGAGGAACAGAGCTACTTCCAAAATCTTGCATTCCGCTGAGGTTCAGGTAGATTTCTCAATTTTCTAAGGAAATATTTCCATTCACACAGCATCACAGCTCTGAGCGTAGGTTCACACACAGCTTGAATGTAGGTGTCTAGCATCAAAAGTATATAGGTAGCTACCTATGTAAAGCAGTATCTGAAAGAAGAAATTCCTACTCGTCCACACCAAAAAGAGAGCAAACTGGGTTATTCTCTTTCAAAGTATGGTCGGTAGTAGCAGCAGTGACTTTGCACTGGAATTTCCCTTGTGCTTAAAGAGCTGATCGGTTTTAGTACCTACTTAGTTAAACCTGATCAGGCTTAAGGATCTCAAGGAAATCACAAAAGTCAGAACCAATTTGTCACAGAGATGCTGAGAAGTGGTTCCTTGGTTTGCATTAATGCCATAGGTGAGTTCTGGTGAAGTACTTCCGGAATCCCCTTTTCATGTATTTTTGTAGTTTTATTCTTTAAATATGTGATGGGTGATTGATAAAGTTTCTTGTTTTACACACACACACGTACATATTATAAATATATAAATATATACACACACACAAGGGTCTTTGAATGACGACATGCTACGGTGGAGGTTTCAGCCTTCATTGCATGTCAAAATGAAAATAGATACAAAGAAGCCCGATATCACAACTGTATCTTTTTCCTTCTTTTTAAAAACATACTTAAGATAACCTAATGTGATGGAAATTTACATCCAAATCAGAAATCATATTTCTGCCACAGTTCCTCTCCTTTAAAAAAAAAAAGTCTCCACAAAAGCTAACACCGTTAATAGTTGCACTGGGAAGCCAAAGAGCAGAGCAACTGTGCAGAAATACGGAGGAATATTTAAACCAAGCAATCCTCGAATGCCTGTTTGGTACTTTCTATAATCTCCTTGCATAGCTGAGACCTTTATTTCCTTTAAAAGGATGTTGAGGAATTCTGCAAGTTTAAAATAAACTGTAACTAAAAAAACAACAGCAACAAAAACCAACGAGAAAACCAGTATAACAAACTGTGTAACTGTGTTTCCTTTTAATTCAGTTCTGCAGCGTCTCATCAGATGTGCATTTTCTTGACTATAATAGAGAGACTTCTTTGCCAAAAGCTGGGCATGGTTATTTATGTCTTTCCTTCACTCATCATGTAGCCACACGTGGAGGAAAGAAACGATTGGACTAAGGTGGATGTTGAGGAAAATGTGTTTGTTCATTTGGAAACTGGAGTTTATTTATAAACCCCACAGATGGCTTCTGATTCCATTTCAAAAGCTTTTGAAAATAATTAAACAAATGTGTTTGATGCTGAAGTCAAAAATAAATTAAAGAAGGGAATTTCTGTTTATCCAGAAGGAGCGTGAGTAGGTGGTGATTGTGTGCAAACGATTGCCGATTGAGACAATGCGTTCTTAATTGCTGGGTGGAAATGAGTTCTCTGGTCATATCGGGGCTTGTGTGTCCTTTCTCAAGCTTGTATCTGACTTGAGATTATAGCTTAAAGCAGGTTTCTGAATTCTCTCCAGGCTCACCTTTTCTCTGCTGTTTGCACCTCTTTCCACATCATAGCAATCATCAGAAATGCAAATTCTGGTGTGTCTTTGCCTTAACAGAGAAGGCAAGCTGAGATTTGTAGAATTTTTTGAAACTTTGGAGTTTCCTTTCTCCTCTAAAATCTGTTGGGTTTTAGGGTATACATAGGAAGAAAAGTCAACATAGTAGTTGGCCTACTGAGGCTTTTCTTTTTTTTTTTTTTTTTACTGGAAATAGTCCTACACTTGTAAGTACTCAGCCTTGGGGGTAAGCTTTGATTCCTAACCAAAGCTAAACTTTACAACCGAAATGGGGAAATCAAGCTCCTTGATTTTAATACTTAAAACACGGAGCAGGTCAAATTTCGAAGACTTTATTTTGTATCTTCTTCTCCTTTGTTGAACTGTGAAGTTTGAGGTCATTGAGAGGAGAGATACATCTGAGTGCCATTTGGGTTGTACGTTGATTCATAATTCTGAAGGTGGGCTGAACATCTGAGTTCAGACCGCTTTCCACAGAAGCTTGCAGCCTGGCTGACAGATCATACTCAGATCTCAAAATGCTGAAGGGGCTCAAACTGTCAAAAAATGCGTTTGTCTTGGGAAAATATATTTTCACACTGATATGGAAAAGGAATCTCTACTGAGATCCAGAAATTACTTTTCTACCTCTGCGAGGACAAATTCCATCTTAGAGTTTTTACATTCAGGACAAGGGCCCCAAACCTAAATATACAGAGGATCAAACTTGGCTCGTAATCCTTGCATAGCTTCGTTCTGGGACCACTTAGCAATGGGAAAGGCTCAGCTGGGACCGAAGCCTCGGGCGAATTTGAGTCTCTGCCTGCAGGAAAGAATGGCTGAGGCCAGTGTTTCTGGGTCGCCCTGTGTGTCCATCTCAGCTCAACTCTGCCCCAGAAAGCAAAAGGAGCCATCATCATGTGAACCTCTCCTGGAACTCCCCTCCTTTTCCCCAGCTTTCTACAGCTTGTCTCGTGGCTCTCAGATTTATGAAGATATTTTAGTGTTGCTTCTATGGTCAGTGTTGCATGGCTAAAACCATGCAAATGATGGAGCACTGTAAAGAGTCGTCTGAAGGACAATACGTAAGTAAATTTTGCTTGAGACCTCTGTCTCTCTAGAGTTGATTTTTTCAGTGACAAAGAACATATCTCCTGACAGATCTTACACTCGTGCCTTACTCTACTACCATACTTATAGGAAGAGGGCATTATATATTTCATGTTTCTGAGCTGCAGCTCAGAAATGATTCATTGCCCACATTAAAATAACGCCAACCAGAAAGCAATGTGTTTAGCTCAGTCCTGGTACCCACGTTTCAAATCCTGTGTCCCTTTCTTCTATGATTTCTTTCCCTCTGTAGCACTCCGCTCAAAAGAAGTTATGAAACAAATCAGATCTGCGGTTATTATTGCCAGTGTTCCTTAGCATTGCCTGCCATTCTAAAAAGCAACCGTTATTTTCAAAGGAACAGCTCGGCGTGCAAAGCGCTGAAGAATGTGTAACGGCATGGCAATGAGAGCGTCCTTCACCTCGATCATCACTACGTCTCTTTAGGACCACTCTTGCCTTTGTATTGATTTGTTTATTTACAATGGCAGGCGTCAAACCATAGGTTTTCTCTTGTTTATGCTAAAAGCAATTACTAAATCTGTGAGGCAGTAGAAATTATTCTAAGATCTTGATCCTGCGAGGCTCTAATTGCATTGCACAGCCCAGAACATGGTGCCGTCTTTCCATGACAGAGGCACGGAGTGGAGGAAAGTGTAGGTAAGTTGGTGTTTCTTTCGCAGCGCAAAGAGATCATTAAGAATGAATGTCATAAATTCGTACTTAGACTACTCCTCATTTTTCATCTAGTAATTAGCTCTCTACTGATAATCTCTTGCCCATCAGGGATGATAAAATAGATTCTCGAGGAATGTAAAATACAGGATGTTCGTGAGATGGTCGATAACATGAGTAGAGATGAGACAGGTTAAAATACAAAAGTTCTTTCCCATAAAATAACTAACTTGTGCTCCAAGAAACAGAGGAACTTGCTAGCTGAGTTTCAGCCTGCAAGCTGTGCGACTGCAAGCCCCCCTTGCCTGCAGTAAGGTCTCTGAGGAGTGGCAAATCCCACCGTGATGTCATTAGTTCCTGGTACCGGTTTCAGTGACTGTTCAGATGTTTCAGGTATAGCACTTGAGATGTGGGATCCTCTGAAGCGAATCACAAACTCACAGTTAAAAAGGTCTCGTCATCTCGTTCATCATTCAGCAAGGATGAGCTTGTTCTCAGAACCTATTCCACCATGCAGCTGGTGTCGTAGCAGGACCTTCCTAATGTTCAGCTTTATTTTTTTTCCCGGCTGAATTTTATCACTTACTCCAGTCGAGTCTCAGGAGGGATTTTTTGGAGTCTTGCTTGGCCAGATTTCCTGCTTGGCAAAGAACTTACTTGGCAGGGCCAAAATCTGTTACTGAGTAGGCTATTGCTTCAGCCTAAATTCACACCAGAAAAATCTGAAATCCTGCAGAGCCTTGCAAAAGGAAAAAAGAAGGGAGGTGGGGAAAGGACAGACTGCCCCAGGCTTCAGTGGGAGATGCTGCCTTTCTCATCTGAAAGGCCACAAGCAGTGTGACTGGGGCCTTAGGCCTAAATCCCAGAATGCGCTGTTCTTTAGGTAAGCACACCTCAAGGGGCTAGGGACGTGACTTCCGCGAACAGTAGAAGAGGGCGAAGGGATGTACCCAGCTGGTACCTCCACATGATGCAGTGCCAAGCTGCATGGAGGCACGAGTTCCGAAAGCCGTAGATCACTACCAGAATGCAACTGGTCCTACCTAGTTAGGTTTATCTGCAAGGCTAACTAGCTCATATGCAGTGCCATACAACTGTGGCTACAGTGTTTTCAGCTCCGAAGCGGGCTCAGCTGACAGCAGGCTAGAGCTTTCTTTGCTGTGCAGGTGTGCAAATACATGTTAAACTGCCTGCTCCCTGAGGAAATAAAGGGACCTCGGTTCTCCCACAAGAGTCTCAGACAAGGCCATCCAGCCATAGGTCCAGGTTCTCTCTCTGGCCTAATATTTCCCTGTCTAAGCAACATGGAGCAACTTCAACACGAATGCTTGAGAGACACCCAGCTTGAGGGGACCAAACTGTCCACTAGCTAGCGCGCGTTCTTGGCAGAGCAGCTGCGGTTGAAATGGTCACAACAGGTAAAGGACTTAAATCCGTGTCTTCTACATCCCAGGCAAAAAACCCCAGCGCGATCAAATACTCTGGTCTTAGTCACTCATAGGTATGCGTTTAGCCTTATAGTCTTGGGTGCATTCTAATTCAGATAATCACAATCTGAATAATGAAGACTGTAACCTATATTTGCGGTTAGAGAAAAATGACACTTCTATTGTCTGAAATTCTGACACTTAACAATATTGTGCAAAAAATCTGCTGTGCCCTCTACATGATGCACCCATATTTTGGGAGGAAATGAGTAATCTCTTGAGAGGTGCAATCTGAACCTCCTCAGTCATTCAGTAAGAGTTTCTGGCTGCATGTGACTAGCAGCACATGATGTATTTTTACCATTTTATTTCTCAGTTTTCTGTGAGTGCTTCAATTAGTTCTCTAATGTGCTAAACTAGAAAAAGTGCAAAGTATTCTGGAACTGCTAAGTTCAGCAAAGACCGGGCCATGTGAACTGGGTTTCAGATATCAGTCTGGAGAGAAATGTGTCATTAAGAAGAGAGGAAAAACTAGCTAGACTGGGACTGAAGAACTGAATTTGAATATGGGAGGGAGAAGTTAAAAAGGAATCCTTAAATAGTTGAGATAAGCTTTAGTATCCTTATATCTTTATTTGAACTAGACTGTTGAACATTCATAGTCTGTCTATCTCGCATCTATGCCCCTTGAGATATGCCTTGTATAATTCATCACTTAGGGAGTAATACATTTGTAAGAGTTGACGTTGACGTAGATCTCTCCTTCCAGGGCTGGATAATAACAACCAGTGACTGTCCTCCCGTGTAAGGGAAAGAAGCTTTGCCAGGAGTGCACTCGACATATTCCATTTTGTCCCAAGACTCTGAAAAAACTGTTTAGCATGATACTATTTTTATGGCTCCTGCTTGCTAGATCGTGGTGTGCAAGGTTTATTACAGTACCGGATCTATCAGACGAACAGGACAGTTTTTTCCTCCTTCAATTAGCTCTGCCTCTCCTACCCATTCCCCTAGGGAAACTTTTCATTAAATTCTTCCAACAATTAGAGAAGGGTGGGTTATACAAAGCCAAGTGGGTGGATTATGAATCCCAGCTGAATCTTTATGTGTATAAACATCTTTATCTTAATGTATCTTGCAAAAGATAGGACGAGGGGCTTTTTACTGGTGGGACCTCCAAGTACAGTGGACAGCAGATAGACTGCAGACTCTCTTGCTAGTTCTCATATCCATTTGTGTATCACCGAATTTGCCCTCGTATCATATCTTTGAAATCTCAGATGACTCAGACATAGATCGTTTCTTGTAAATTCAGTGCAAGTTGGCTGAAACTTCAACATCTCAAGGAGTCTTAATAGCTTTCCAGATCTGACTTGTTCAAAACGCTGTTCAGACATGACCTGCTTAATCCTTCCAACACTTCAATAAAATGTTTAGCATATATAAGTAATGTTTTAGAGGTGAACAAATAACTCATAATGCTTTATTTATTGCCAGTTGTACATTTCTGCAAATTTTAAGTTTGCGAAGTCACTGCAAATATTTTAGACGTGCATTATTCAGAAGAATCTGGTAAATTCCTGAGAAAATGTTTTCTTTACCAATGAGTCACAAACGATTGAAAATGTGGTATGCAGGAACCAAAACCTTACATGGGGTTGGGTAGCAGTGACAATCATGTGACTCTATGTCATTCGATGAGCAGTGTATTTATATAAATCGCCAGCATAGCACAAATTTTGTACTTTACAATTGCATAACGCATTGAATTTCTTTTTTACTGTCTAGAATTTCTCGCCAGCTAATATCTCCTGCTGGTAGATCCTGTCGCCTCAAACGTCCCTCAAAAGGCAACCAGAAAGGCCTGTGACTGAGTGCAAGAACATTTTCAAAATCGTATTCAAGGTATTTTTTTTTTTCTTAACTTCAGTAAGTTATTGTTACTCAATATTACTAAAGAAAGGACAAAGCCAATAAACCACAAGTAATATCAGCTTTTGGTCAGTAAGCAACATGTATTCTCAAACACAGCTGTGTTATTCTAGGTATGTAATGAAAGAAATAAACCTCAATACGTAATTGAACTCTTAACAACTATGTAATAGTATCCCAAACGAGTGTTTATTTTTCATTTCTAAAATACTGGCTTTCATTGTTACTTAAGCCAAGTTGTTAAGTAGGCACTGGATGTGTGGTCTAGTGTGACAATTCCCAGTTCTCAGATAAACGCACTGTGTTGTAATAGCATTCAGCTCCTCCCTTACCTATTTCTCTACCAGAAATTCAGGAAAGAGAAATGTGCAAAACCAGAGTTTCTGTCTCACTAGCTTTGTGAAATCTATCTTCCGTGCCTCTGTCCCAGCCTCGCACAAAACTCCTGCTTGCAGAGTCACCCAGAATTACCTTCTTTCGCTCATTTATATAGAGAAAGCAATTTCCCTCAGAAGTCGTCATTTATTTTCCTTAACAATTCCCACGTAAATTGTGTAGAGCACAGAAATGAAAAATGCTTTCCTAACTGCCGCTTCTGCACGCTCAGAGTGAGCTCTGAGGGGCAAACTGGGCGGCTTCCCTGCCTTGTGCATTCTCCATCCGTGCAGGGGCGCTTCGTGCCATTGGGACCTGAGGCACCCCCTCAGGCTCCCTGTTTTCCAGGTGGGCTCAGGGAGACAGCTGTCCTGGCTTTGTCCGGGTGTGCCTAGGTGGAAAGGATCAAATCTTAGTGAAGAAGCTGCTGCCGTTGCACCAGGAGGAGCCAAGTTCATTGATCCCTGGCTATGTTTAACCTGCAAAATTAACAGGGTTTAAAAATATGGGGTTTTGGGGGGTGGGGAAGCGGGGGAAATGTTAGACGCTGCCGCTATGTGCACACGCAGCAAGGCAAAAGGACTGCCCGCTTGAGGAAGAGATGCTACTGCTGTAGCAATGCGTTACCCAAAGCCATGTGAGAGGGGCAAAATTCTCGGTGTGTGTTTTACCCAGCAAGCTTAGCAGTCCAAGCGTAGCACTGCTGTGCCTCTCAGCCTCCTCATCCTGTCCATCATGTGATGTGCGCACACCTGCACCTTCCCTCCTAGAGCCAGACTGGAACCAGCTATTATCTTTGTCTCTGCCAACGAACATGCCTATTATGGTCTAAAATGAGGATACTTTTCCTTCCCTTCCACCTTTCACAGGGGTCATAAACAGACTAACAGGGAGACTGCTGAAATTCAGTAAGTTTCTGTTTATATACAGACCAGCTCTGGTTTTAGTACTCTTCGTTACTGGAAAAGACAGGCTTAACTATTCATTCCCACACTGCTACGCTTAGGGCGCAGCCTAAATGCGGCTGTGTTATATGTGGCTACGGCAGTACTGGCACAAACAGACCTAGCGTGAATAGAAACTGTTCCATGAATGAATCCAACTAAAATTTTGTTTTTACTTTCGTTAGACAGGAAAATATTTTATCAGTGGCTGTAAATCTGGTGTAATCCTTCTATCCTCTCGGATTTTATATATATACAGGGAAAAAACGTAACGCAGTCTGCAGCGTCATCATGTCACGATAGATACTGGGACTAAACCAAACGCCGTTCACAGCTGGCTTGACTCAGAATTCCTCAAACTCTGTAGAAAACTTCCCTTGGCTTTGAAGGGCTCTGGTCAGGTCCGTATTAGGCGTAAGAGCCCCTAAGGATTTGTCTGTAGGTGCAGTTAACAGTTTGCTTCTGCAAATACCAAGTGTTTCCTGAATCATGTGAACGTTTGCATTTTGGAAAGCTCGCCTGCTCTTCTGGAGCTTTAAATGTTTGATTTAATTATCGCGACACGCTGCATAGAAGGGAGAGTGGATGGGAAAGGACGGGGGCTAAGAAAAGGGAGAAGTGACTGGAGACACGAGAGAGAAGTCAAGGTAGAAGTCAAGAAACAAAACCAAAAGGAAGAGAACGGGAAGACAGTGGGGAGGAGAGTGAGGGAGACGGGAAAGAGCACATCCTGAAGGTGGCCCAGCGTAAACTTGATTTACCTATTGTTAAACTGCAAGCGAAAGAAACAAAAGTGGGAATACAGAGTGCGTCGCGCAAAGACGGCAGCTCGTGCTCTCATATATCGGTTTCGGGGTTCTTCCTGTGTGGTGTGTGCTGGGAGGGGTGACGGGTGGGAGGGAGGGGCAGAGGCGGACTGAAACCACCTACAGCTAAAATACGTCTCCCCTTCTCCTCTCAGTTCCCTCTGTACTCCTCCACCTCTGAGCCCCCTGCACGACAGCTCGCGGCTCAGTTCAGTCGCTAATGCACTCAGCGCGTCTGTGCTGCGTGCTCGGACATCTGGTGGCAGCTTTCCTGCCCTGTGCCCAACAGCAATGACGTAAATAACTGGGTACAGCAGCGTGAAAGCTGTGAATGCGGCCCGGGACCGTGATCTCCCACCCCGGCTCCGCTGGGAGCCACGGGGGTCAGCCAGGGACCGAGTGCTTTGGGGCAGTGCTAGGAACAAGACAGCTGATGGGGCTATGTGGTCTGCTGCGGGAGAGACCTCGCTGCGAACAGTTCCTTGTGGCCTACTTGAGCGATTCTGGCTGTTACGATTTTTGCCTGTGTTGGGTTAGCGAGCTGTTTCGGGATCCGAGGCAAACCAGTAAAACAGGCTGGTGAATCCATGCAGTAGGTGCCAATCCGGGTTGCTGCCTTTTCCAGAAGTAAACAACTAGAAGCCGTTGTTCATCTTCCCAGCTCTCTGCAGGACACAGGCCGTAAATTACATCTAGGAACAAAAGCGTGATGGGAGTAGAACCGGGTGCCCAACTTCCCGAAGGAGTGCTTTGCCCTCCGGCCAAAAGAGTAGCTTTTCTGGCTTGAACCAGCACAGGCTCTTCTTACGCCTTCCTATCAGCACTCGGAGCCCAAGAAAAGTGTGCAGCACAGGATTTGCGACACTGAAGCATTTACAACTCTTTCCATTACAAAACCTGGTTTCAGGGTTGATCATGGAAATTGAATCCGGGCTGAAATGCAGGAAACAAGATTGCAGTCTAGCGACACAGGAGAAAATCGTATTAAAAATGCCGTATCTCATTGAGATTACAGTTAAATGGGTATAAAATCCTCCCTCGTCCCCTAAAACTGCCTTGCAGCCAGTCTCGTAGACCAGCTGTAGTCCATGCCGAAGGTACGCTGCCACGACCAGAATTACCTAATGAGATTTGTGCTCTTTATATTCACCAAGACCATGTTCTTCAATTCCCCATAACAAGCTTGAAATTTCCACCAAAATATGATCAGAAAAGGATTTTTTTTTAATAATAATAATAAAAAAAAACCCCTTTCTGCTGAACAGGGAAAAAAAAGTTTTTCAAATAAGGAACTTTGTTTGTCAAAGTTTCTGGTTTTTTACAATAGAAATGCCAGCTATTTGGACAGAAACAAAATTCCATTCTTCCCCCCTTTCAGTTCTTCCCGTTTGATAGTGAAACCGGTCTCCAATGGTGTAATTTCTTTCATCGTACGTTCAGGTGCATTCACTTCCTGGTCTGTCCACATAATAAAATCCAAATAAATATACATTATAGGGAGAGGCTGCCCCACTGAATTCCCTGGAATTTGGGCCTTTGACTTCAGCTAGGCCAGGGTTTCGTCCTTTGTCGGAGTTCCTGCAAAACCACCTCTTTATATCGCTGTATGCATGTTCCTTTTCTAGGGCTTCAACACATGTACTCCCTAACAGGTTTTTTATTTAATTAATTAAAATTAATTGGTGCTGGCTACAGTTCACGTGTGCGATAAAATCACGAACGAGTTAATTTGGTCTTCCTGTACTGTATTGCACCACCATAGATTCAGTATCCGCTGTGTCTAAGGCTTCACAGAAAAACACTTTTTTAAACGCTGGGTTTCTATCCTTTTTAGTTGTATCGCTTCGTTCTGTTTTGAAAACTTAATTCATTTGGTACCCTTTATTATTTTACAAACTTATAGTGCCAGTAATTTAACTGCTTGCTGCCAAGGGAGTGAGCAAATTCCAAAAGCTCAAACGTTTAACGTGTGATTTGCGTTGGTAACAATACTGTCACGGGAGCAAATCCCCAACGGGAACGAACGGATAAACTCGACTTAAAGTGATGCTCTGCTGCATTTCCTTAGCTGGAGATTTGCTTTAGGGTTTTTCTGTTCCTATACACTAAGCTTATCCCAAGCCGAAGGAGAAGTCATGGCTTTGTCACAAAAAAAAAAAAAAACCCAAACCAAAAAAACTTTTCCCAGATCTGTACATCTCTTGACTAAATTTTCTCGGTAGCATCAGGCCCTGCGCCCACGCTAAATCTGGACTACTGTCTACCTCGGGCCAGTATATTTTAGGGGGGTAATTCTATGTTTCAGTGGGAAAGAAGGAAATATTTTCGTGTCAGCTTTTTAATTTCTTTATTAGTGGCAGCTCTTTGAAGGGCTCAGTGCGTTGGAGCGCACCTGTGTGTCCTAGGCTGGCATGCAAGCAGGCAGATGGCACGTGAAACGGACAAACGTACATGTTAGGTACATACAGTTCATTAATTATTTCGGTGGTTTATCACAGGAAATGGCGTACTGTTATGAATTACTTTTCTTGTACACGTCGGTCTTTTCCTTTTGCATTAGGTACTAGCACATCCGGTCTAAACGTGCCTAATCCTAGCCCAGTTTTATAGGGCCACAAGTAAGAGAGCGACTTTGCAAAGTGGACTAGCACCCACCCCTGCCAAACACACGCAGAAGTACTGAGACGTCGAAGATGCGTATCGAATACTATTCCACACTGAGAAAACAGCCTGTTCCTGATCTGATGTCAAAAGGGCTAGAATTGGAAACTTCAAACCATGAAGAGACCATGAATTTCCACTCCTGGTAAAATAAGACTTTTGCCTCTGTAACACTTGCCCATATCCCCGAAATGGACATTATTCTCCAGTTACCTGTGCCGAAGAAAACTTATTTTCATTTTTTCCTGCCATGTAATTGTGAATACAAGACATTAACACAGAGATATTTTATGTTCATCAAAAAAATAAGACTCAAAGATACCTAAATTTTAATTAAATGTGCCATTAGTTTGCTTCATCCATAGGGGCAAATTTTAAAAGCCGTTTAGCGACTGAGGAAAAAGATACGCTTAGTAGACTTACAACGCGCATTAACTGCGCACCAGGATTTTAAATCCCACGAAAGCTTCATTCATGTATTTCTATTCCAAAATATCTGTAGCTATAAATGTACGGGAATTCACAGAACTATTTCTTTTCCACCACTACAAACAGTGAGGTGTATAGGAGATTGGTTCCTCCCTGCTTTTAAAGCCGTTTGTTTGAAAAGAAAAAGTAGCATATTCACTAAATAAGATGTGCTTTATCTGTAACTTCAAACTTGCTAGCTTCGTAATAAAAAGATCTCCTGTGTTTTAAGGGAAGATTTTCACTTTAACCTTGTCGCATCAGATATTCTAGACCTGTAGGAAAAGCCTGTTGGAACCTGTTGCTAAAAAATTGGCTGATTGAGGAAAGGATAGCCAGCCATGTCTAAGTCAAAAGTCAAAGAGAAGGCAAAGTCCTGAAAACGTCTTTGTGTAACATTCTTGTGCCTGTGGCTAGAAAGACCTGTCTGTATTTTTCCATTGTTTGTGTTAACAGAGATTAAAAATTAATTAGAAAATTCTTTCAAGTGGGAGGATCGACAAAATGGTAACCTGATATAGAACTATTCATTTCACATTTGCCAAGTGGAACTGAAATCGGGGCATTGCTGGCTGTCAGCCATGGCCGCGCGCTGGTTGTTAAAGGTGAGATGCACCGACTTGGGTGATCCCTGGCCAGCCCCTCAGTGCACTGCGCGCAAACCGCTGTCGCGATTCTGCAGCTCTGAAGAGAGGCCGGTGTACGGAGACACCACGAGAAATCGCTAAGGCGCACACCAGACGTGGCTTTCGCTTATCTGCAGAGGCTTTGACGTGTTCACCAGGGGTTTCACGTGGCATCTAGAGTCACACAAAGCCCCACGCCGCAATGGACGTATGTACCTGAGGAACTCAGACCTTGTCTGGACATCAAAGACTGCCGTGTATTCTCATACCGTTTCTCTGCTCTGCGAATTGGGAATAGGAGGGATAATTCCTTTCGTATCTCATACCGTCAATACGATAAAATATCAGCGTCAGTCCTCGGTATCGCCGCTGGCACTGGCGTTACTACTTTTGCAGGAGCAGCCGGTGCGGAGAAGCCAAGGGTGGGATGGGCTGTGGGAGACTGAGCCACCTTGGCTCACCTTCTGCGTGAGGTTATCCTCCAGGGACGAACACAAAACGTTTCAGAAAGGTCCGTTGCAGACCAGGCGTTTTGCTCGCTCTAAACTGGACTGCAGAAAGAGAAAAACGGTGAGATGAGACAAAATAAGCGAAATATTTGGGGGAAGCATCGAGGCAGTTGCGGATGCTTTGCTGGCGTTCGGGAGCTCCAGTGTTTTGTGTTCACCTGGTTTGCGATAATGAGGAGGTTTTAAAATGCAGGAGGGGAAGCTTGTAACAAACAATGCCTTTCTGAGCCAGCTCACGGGAGAGCACCCGAGTATTTCTGCGAGCGCACGAAGTGTAAGTTTAAACTGTGCTTGTGTAAGAGCAGGAGGTTTAGTGGCTCTTTAAAACTCGAGTGCAGCTTCTTAGTCAGGACCGGCTCCCCTCCCACCCCCGCTTCTTCCACTGCTGGGTAGCATTTGTTGCAATATGGGTGTGACTTTTGATGGAGCTCCCCCTCCCAGTTATGTCATTATTTCAGTTCCTTTGAATCAGAATAAAAACTGCAGCAAACTTCAGGCTCATTGACTGCGGGCTTAACAAGCGTCGGGGCTTTTCTTCGTTCTGCAGCTTGCAAGGATCTCTGGTTTTTTCGCAAAACAGTCCCGAGAAAAACAATGGCCAGCTTCTGCTTATGGGCGACTTTTGGATTATGTTTGCTGAAGCTTTGTCTGACAGAAACGCGTAAGTTTTTGATGAATGGGAGCACTTACGGTTGCTGATAAGTTTATGCTTCAGACAGCAAGAGCTCTTCTGCTAGATAGCGAACAGCTTTCTTGCGTCTATATAAAGTTTTATTATTTGTAGGAGTTACCAGAGATGCGTTAGAACTGTAACCTCCGCTGCGCCGGTCTGTACAATCGCAGAAAGCTGCGTCTTGCCTGTAAAGGGCAATTCCGCATCTATAAAAGCTGGATTGTAGATCGTTAAGGTTAAACTAAGAACAGAAGTACGTTAGGGAATTTAGAGTAGCTCTGCTAAAGCTCAGTTCAGCAACATGCTGCTGTTACATGCTTGGTTTGCTCTCCCAGCGCCGTTTCAGGCGGCACAGAAAAGGGGGGGGGGGACTCCCCCCCCAGCGTACGACAGCTGTGCTCTTGAGTTTGCATGGGCTGAACTACGAGCTAACGCGTACTGCGTTTAGACGCAGCCTTGCTGAACAGAAGCGAACCTGCAGCGATCTGTGACTGAGTTTTGGCGAGCTTTTATGCCAAATACGCTTGCTTCTGACTTCCTAGGGTTTCTTTGGGCTTGACTGACGAGAGTTTTGGAGCAAAGGGGCTTAGAAGTAACCACAGAATCCAGTTGTTTGTCAAATAACTTTCTGTAGCTTTTGTTCTCTGCTTCATGTGTTTTGTATTTAAAAAATGAAATGTTCGTACGGGGGGAGAAAAAAAAAAGCAAAATCGTGTGTCCCAAATTACAACATGCTTTCTGAATTTCACAAGCTCCCCCGTGTTGAAACGGCCATGCTTTTAACAGACTCTCACTGTGACAGCAACTGCCTCGAGTGATTTTTGTGGTTGGGGACAACGATCGTGCTCCGGCATTATTTTACTACTTATCGGTTCCAGGAGTCTAGCAAAATCCATTTTTCCTGGCCGTTGTCAGTCAGGGGCTGTGTGTGTGCGTACGGTAAATACAGATCTCATTTGTTTGAGCAGCAGTGGGTGCTTGTAATGGTCGCGGCGCTGCTGGGCTGTGAACGGGTGTGTCAGAGTGAACAGTTCCCAGCGCATCCGTGGTAGCTGAAGCACCCTCCTGGCTTTCCTTTCTAAAAATTGTCTGTCTGTTGCACAAAAGCGCTCTTGCTAAAATCAGGTATATGGATAAAGCCCTGGGAGAAAGGGCAGGGGTACCGTAGGCAAATAAAGTACGTCTGTGATATGTTTAAAACCTTGGCTTGGTCCAAGTCTGTACGCTGTAGAAGTATTATAATTACTTGGTTACCGCCTGCTCAACTGATTTCTCCTTTTATGAGCTGCCAGGAGCGTCCTAAAGAAGCAGGCTCTGCGCTGACTCTGGGAGGAATGCATTTTTACAGAGAGACACGGCAGAAAACCCCGTCATCTAGTCTTCAGCGTAGTTACAAAAAGTATGTCAAACTTCACCCATGCCCCACAGGGAAGATTCTTTAATGGCTTAGCAAGGTATTAGACTATAGCTACAATATATATTTCAGTTGGTATGCGGTACATTCCAGCATGACTTTGTAGTCAGTAATGACTTAAAACCAGCAGTTGGTGGTTTTGTTTTCTTTTTTAGAGCAGTGACTTTGCTGTGTGTCATAGAGTAGTGGCCATTGCTGTTGGGAAAAACTGTGCGTGAAGACAAAAGTCAGATCTGCGCCTGAGTTTTGATTATTTTAGTGCAGAATTTGGCAAAATTAGAAAGGACCTGGGATTACTGTTATTGTGATTACTAAAGGAGGGATCAGATACAGGGAGCAGCTGAAAAAGTTATTCGTCCCGAGCTGTTGTGACCGTACTGTCGGTGACATGCGAGTGAGGCGTACTCGTGGTACTGACATAACTTTTGCGGTCTGAGGAGTCTGGATCCAGGAGGACGTAGCTGCTGGCATCTCGGTTAATGATGATTCTGGGGGAGATTTTCCCCCGTGAGCGTTACGTATGTGTAAAGACATTTCTCTCAAAGTTTTCCTTGAATAACACAAAGCAAATCCTAGACTTTCGACCCCAACACTGGAAGAAGCTGGAATGGAAGTAGTAGTACAGATGAAATGAAAAGAGGGAGAATGAGTCCGCCAGTGGGAGGGAGGAGCTTAGCTATTAGCGCTGGAGAGGTTGCCGGTCTTTGTACGGGGTGAGGCGCTGAGACAGGGCTACTATAGCTATCAGTCAGTCACAAAGGAAGGGACTCGCCTGCCTCTTGGCTTACGTATCCATCATGTAAATCTGTAAATAAAGCAGTTTAAAGAAGCTCTTTGTGCTAGTTTATTTTCACTTACTCCTTAGTGTGTGTATCTTGGCTATTTTCCCAAAGTTGCAAAGTAACTAGACTTCATTAAAGTTCACTTGAACTTCCATCATCGTTTAATGGAAAGGTTATATACCTGCCCTTGAAATGCTCTCACACACAGAACCGACAAACCATGACAGAGGATTGTCTCACAGTCTTCAGAGAAATGTTTGTTGATTCTTTAGTTACTGGTGTTCACTACAATGCAGAACCATTACCTTGAAAACAAGAAATGAGAGAAAGGCTTAATGGGGAAAGGTAGCACCGTGCAATTGAGGAAGAACTTCTTAAACTAAATGCTTTTAAAACCGCTGGTAGGTCTAGCAAAGGTTAAATGAAATGTTCCTCCATACCTGATGTGTCTTTCTTTCCAGAACAGTCCCCATGACTTTTATAGGCCAGGACTTGAAGGCGGTATTAACATTGCAGTTGTTCTTCTAGCACCTAAACATGCATGAGGTTCTACTTTAGCAAGAATGTGCTAGCACGATGGCATGTCCCGAGATACTGATAGACTGGTAGAAACAGCAGACAGACACATGTGCTCATTACTGCTGAAAAACTCGTAGAAAAGACGGGTTCTCGAAAATTTCGTGAAGGGGTAAGGAAAAAAAAAAAAAGCTTTCATTGAAAGACAGCTGCCCTCTCAAATGAAAGAACTGATGGGAGAGAGCAGGAAAATGTAGTGAGGAAAAACGTAGATCTCAAGGGGATGTTTGGTTGTATGGCAAGGAGCATGGTGGATTGCAGGAAGCAACTAAAATTAGTTATGTAGACAGCATGAAGTCTTGAAGAACTTAAGTTAGAGAAGAAGTCTGAAACGTATCCAAGGAAGAACCCAGTGTAAACCTCTGCAGACATTTCCACAATTTGGATAGCGACTGTCAGAAACATGGGAAAATAAATGAGGAATGAAATAAGGTAGCGGGAGGAATCAAGTTAATTTATATATAACAGGAATGGAGCCTGTAGATCTGTGAAAAGTTACAAAAAGTAAAAACCGCGTTGCTGACATGGCGGAGGTGAAAGAACGCTTTGGTGAGCTCTGTGGGATATAGGTTAATTAAAAAGCGAAGGGCAAACAATGCAAGATGGCAATGTTCTTGCCAGAGAAGAGATGGTATTCAGAGGGAGTGGCTAGGCAGCAGCAGTAATTAGGTTTGAAAATAGGTTGCTAAAATACGTTGGTTTTAAGGACAGATTAGATAAGGACAGACTAGATAGAAACACCTTTAAAGGACAGTTTGGGTATTGGTGATCGTGCTGCTGGGTAAGAAGACAGAGAAGACGACCTCTGGTAACTTCTTTGATAAAAGGATAATTTTAGTTCTGAATGTAGTTGACTGGTAGTAGAATATTTTGTGGAGAAGCAGGGGGGAAAATTATGTAGAGCTTCTTATATAAGGAGAGGGTAAGCCCAAGAACTTAAAAGGTTTTTGAATTCCAGAGATGCTGTAAGAAGGCTTCGCCGTTTGCTTTCTGGTTGTCTTGCCTCTCATTTCTGTTCCTGCGCTAACGGATAAGTGTTTGAACATAGAGTCAAGACAGAAGATGATGATTCTCAACTTCTTATGACATGTATTCCGTTATTGACAAAACATTGACTTTTTTTTTTTTAATGGAACCCTCTGCAAGAGAGCAAGGGAAGGTGTTGTGCCAAACCCTCCTCTAAAATTGCTTTTTTCCGGCGCCAAGGCTAAACGTACATAGCTACCTGTAAACTGTAACTTCACAGAGAGGATAACCATGAAACAAACGCGAGCCACCACGCTTGAAAACAATACAACGTTGTACTGGAACAATTCACGGTCTTCAAAACACGCGATATTTTAGCATCTTCTGGGAACTGAGAGCGTGCTTTATCAAATTTCATTTTCGCCGCTAAATTGAATTCTTAGACTAGGGACGTTTAAACTTCCAGTTGAAGGCCAGCAAAATGAGAGGAGCAAGACGGAGACTGTGTTTGTTAGCAGCGTGTCTCTGACGCGTACATGGGGGCTGCTACCCAGTAAAACCCACATCCACAGTCTGTTTTGTTCTCTGCCTTTACCTGTAAGAGTTTCCTTGTGATGTCCCTGGTGGTTTGGACCGTTCTCCGTGGGTTATCAACAACTGTAGGCGCGAAGCCAGTTTGGTGTATCTGCTAGTCATTTTCCAGACTAGACCAGAAGTTCATCAGCTGTTAACGCGCAGTTGTCTCACTCCCAGGGAGGTAATAATCATTTCAAAGCCATCAGACACTGTAATTATCAGTGACCTTTATGGCTGCTGCTAATACTGGTGGCGGAGAGGATTGTGTCGGTCCTGGATGTTTATCAGTTTTCTCCCCGTCAGGTCACGGGCCGCCCTACCGTGGCATCAGCAGCAATATCGGTAGCAGCTGGCTGTGATTTTCCTCCCTTGCCGCGGCTGCCGGAGCCGACCCCACCCAAGGGACGACAGAGCAGCTCGTGGTATTCATGAGCTTGCAGGCAGTAATGCGAAATGGCAACGGAGAGAAACAGGGATTTTCCTTGGAGAATGTTTTCAGTCAGACTGAAAGTTCAGCTAATTGCAATTTAAAGTTCAAACCTCCGTGACTGTTTACTGCCTAACGAAACCTGCAGTCATTTTTGGAGTCTGTGCCTACAGTTAAGAACATAATTGAACTCTCTTCTGTATGCGCTGGCTTTGGGACTTTCCAGTTCCTCTACGTGACAACACTGGCTGCATTATACCGTGTAGCAGTCTTCTTTCAGCACAATAACCTTCAACCCTAACATTGTGAAACAGAAAAAAAACGAAAGAGGACGGAAAAAAGTTGAAGATTAAACTACGATTTAGCAGTTACTAATGCGGAAGCTCAAGCAGCCATGCCAGTTCAGAGTAAAAATCACAGAGAAGACCTCAATTTTACTTACATTTGCAGTTTGAAAAATTCATTGCTTCACTTTTTTCTTTCCTTCTGTTGATGGCTGAGCTAGGCTCAGTAGCTGGAAGCTGTAAGAGACTGAGTTCAGTGTCTTTGTTAAAAAAAAAAATAAAGGCAAAAATCAGACACACAGCAGCTGTGGTAAAACTTCCGTCTCTGTTTCTGCTCATGATACTGTTCCGAAAGCAATGCGAGATGGTTATAAAACGAGTTGCCAGGGTACAGGCTGACAGCTGCCTCCGAAAAGGGCATTAGCGAGCAATCATCAGCTACATGGTTAATGTCTGTTTTCCTAAATACCTGCTCTCAGAAAGAAGGAGCTGCCCTTGACAGAATGTGTAATAGTAAAAAAATCCGATGTGACACAGCTTTTGTTGATTATATATGTCTCACCGTGGCAGCATGTTAGCAAGGCCTACAGCAAAACAGGTTCTCAGAAGTGTGTTTCCCTAGGGGGCTTTTTTATTGTTATTTTTGTTAATGGATAGGTGTCTGAAAAGAAGCAGGGTGTGGCATGCGTGGGTAGGTGTAATGAATAGTTTCTTGCAGCGTTCCCATGCAGAAGTGAGAGGTTAACTGGAGCTCAGCGTATGGTCTACGGCCGCCCAGGACCCCGTGGAGAGATGCGAGCGAGCTCTTTGCAGGCAGCAAGCAAGCTGCTATCCAAACGGGGATCTAAAAGTCAAGCACCAGCCTTAAGCTGGCGGCCTCTCTGAGAGAATATATCTTGCCGCCAGGGAGGCTTATCGGCAAGGGCTTGGCATCGCGCTTGCCAGAGCGGCGTGGCTGCAGCTGTTTCCAGAGAGCAGGCAGAGCCCACAGGCCCACTCAGAACAGACGGAGCAAGCGGGCAGCTGCTCTGACTACAGCACGTAAGCGCGATAGTTCAGCAGCGCCATAGGGGCGATTGCGATGGCAGTGGTTAGTTGTTCACTCGCTCTTTGCCACTGGCCGGTGCGCGTCTTATCTAGAAGATGGAGTACGGGTGTCGTGGAGCGAGGAGGCTGAGGCAGCGACACAGCGCGGGGGGCAGCCGGGTCTTGCCAGCTCCATCGCTGCGCTCCGGCTGAAGCTTCCGCGCCGGGAATACGGAGTCGTTAACTGGGCAGGTTCCAGGGAAAGTAGTATGTGCCAATTATAAAGAAACATGATTCATTCATAATAAAGACACCGAGGGTGAGGCCTGAACTCATTGAATGTTTTGCTTTCACTCACTTCCCTGTTCTTTCTCCTCTTGCTTGATTAGGTGTCCTCCATTAATTTACATGTTCTTCCCCCTTTTGCTCATTCGCTCAAGCATGTAAGTGTGGAAAAAAGAGCGTCTTTTGCTAATGAGCCTTCATATTTATGAAAGTAAGTTTGTGTTCTCTGTTCCTAAGTATTGCTTATGCATCTGTTCCTAAATATTGCTTATGCATAAATTTCACGTACAGGAACATTGAGGACATGAAAGTGAAATAATATGTATTCTGTTCAAATCAGTTTCTTCACAAGCAGCGCTCTAAAAATCAGATAAAACTTTTCTTTGTTGTTGTGGCAGTTTTATCCTGTTTGCTCGTGCGCGCGCTATCTATACACGCACTGAGGACTGGCAGCTATTTTCAGTTCAATAACACTCGTTTCCTGTTAAACAACAGCGAATGTGTAGCGTAGTTTTCTTTAAAAGTTGTTGTTCAAGACTTATCTTTTTATGATTAGGGATTTCTGAAGCCGTTGGGCAAATGGGAACGGACTTAAATCTTTTGTCCTACTGTCAAAATTAACACGTCTTTAGGTTCAAGAACTTTAGAATTGATTTAATCATTAACTGAAGAATGATGTCTTAAATGTAGGCAAGTTTCCTTCCTGTTCGAAGCAATACTTTCTGGTGATAACTATCAGCTATCTTCTTGAGATCTTGGAGGTATTTGTACATAAAGGCTTGACGCCCTGGGAAAGCCGAGCGCCGAGGGACATAAAATGACCCAGCAAGTCAGAGGAGAAGCCAAGAACGGACCTACTGTCTCTAACCCAAAGGTGGGCCACCTGGTCACGATGGCAGAAGGCCACGTGGCCTGAACATTACCGGTTCAGAGAAATCCGAGTGTCGCTGGGCGGTAGCTACGTGTTCCCAGGTGGTACCCCGGTATAACTTTTAAATGTCCGCGTCTTCCTTTGAACAACTTTTTCTGTTTCTCACATCTATTTACTGGTTTCCCCGCTGATCTGTCTCTGTCTGTCTGGGACGCGTGGCTGAAGCAGTCCAGTCAATCTGACAGACTCTTGTCAGCCTGTGTGTGTGAGATGGAAAGTTAGATCCGTTTGATCCAGTGAAACTTCTGCTCAGCAGCGTAGTCATTGTCAGGCAAAATAAAACGTAGAGACCAAGTTATTCGTCCAAGAGACAGGCCTCGGAGGAGACTCAAATGACAAGAAAATCCTCTTTGTGATATTTTTTATTATTTTCTTTTGATTTCGGCCTACTGTGCTGGCAAGCCTGACTTACTGTCAGTGTGTTCAACACCAGGCTAATAGGGCAGCAGCATCCACTCTCACGTTGCCCTAGCGCTTCGCCTTCTTGGGAGGAGCAAAAACTCTTCTAGCACAGGAAATAAAAATACTTCAAACTCTTCAGCTCCTCTTTTCCAGAATGTAACAAAATAATTTTATAGCCCACTGAGAATAGATGCTTGGTGGTTCCAGTTCATCACCACATGGGCCCAGCTGAGGTTTTAGACAGGCAGCTGTCCAATTCAATTCTTGTGTTAAAAGCAGTAGCAGGCAGACGTCGTGAGCGTGTGAGACACCTTCCCATCGTAACTGCCTAGAAAGAAGTTTCTTTCCTGCTTTTGTGGCTTGCCTCAGAAAACCCTGGATCCCTTTGCTCGCTGTTGCAGTGTAAGATGTTGCAGAGCTCTTATCAGAGCGTGTATGATGATTTTTGTGTCTCCTGACATTTCTATTAGATCACTCCTATTCGTTCTTTTTCTTATGGCTCTGTTTCCTGGCCGCTTGTTGGGTGGGAAAAGATCGCGGTAGTTTTGCTTGATTTTCTCAACGTCTCCTTGACCTGCCAAGTCTCACACATTATCTAGTAGTGATATAGTTCGTGCTCACGCTGAACAGAGCACAGCGTTAACTGGCTTTTAACACAGTGAAGCAGAGGCAATCTTAGAGGATCACGGAAGGGTAAGACCAGCACAGTTACTCAGTTTTTTCAGACCATCTCTAGGCTTAAGTGCGAGGCAGCATTTTCTGTCTCTGTGGGTTCATGCGGATTAGAGAAAAGCCCGACACTCCAGTTTTCCAGGAGGAGGCATATCCTGTGACTTGGAGATGAAGACCAATGACTAAATCCAAATTCGTTTTCTGTTAACGCTTTGTCGAGAGTGTATTTTTATACACGTAGTTCATTTAACAAGTAGTTTGTGTTTCTTTCTGGAGCTGGAGATGTTTTTTCTTCTTCTTTTATTTTTGCTAACAACTGTTATTTATATATATGCCAGTGGGGGCCAGCCCTACAGTAAATTAGTGTAGAGTACACGATATATTACACACAGAACAACGCAAGACTGATAAAATGCTGCAACGGTGCCCTTAAATATCAGTGGAGTTTCTATCTAAAATTTTGCATTTGCAAATGAATTCTTTAATTAACTTTCTTTGCTAAGCAAAGGAGGAAAGGTTCAAAATAACCTCTCTACCTGACTAGGTTATCCTTCAAAATAAAACATAGGCAATGTTCTTTTCTTCATTTGCTTCTATGTTGTCACAGTCCCATTTAACAAGTATAGCATAGCCGCAGCACTGAAAGTCTTGGGCCAGGCAAGGGTTCTATCCATTGATAACCTACAAGAGCGTTTGTTGATAATGTCTACTTGCTGATACGTATCCGCATCTCCTAAGCTCAAGGTGGGCATTATTAACAAAATGCAGTGGTCTCTCATCAACAGCACCTTAAACATTTGAATATTTGGCCATCAACATATGTCTGAGACGTATTCCTTCCACTTGTCATCTGCTGTATTCTTCTAAGTAGCCTAGAAGAAGAACTTGAATTCTTCTTGAAAGATATTTGACGACTTCATGCTTTCCCAGTGTATCACTTCAGAAACAGGTGGTGGCTCTGATGAGGTTTTGTTCTGCGTAGCGTTTCTTTTTCTTGCATTACCTGGAGTTCTCATAAATATGACAGCTTTTGGTCTCAAGGAGGTTACTGCCTCATCTGGTGTGCCCCATCAACACATTCAGCACAGTTGGAATCATGCCGAATGGGTTTAAATCAGCATAGAACTTAAAATTTCGAGTCTAGGTATAGTGTTATTTAACAGAGTAAAGATGATCCCAGCTAGCAAGAAAGACGTGAACTGACAAATGTGCTGATAGTAGACAATAATAACTAGGGGGTTTTGCAGCCCTTTGGGAGTCGGTGATTTTATCCCCACCTCGCAAGCAGGGAAACAGAGAGAACGTGAAATAAGCCACCTAGCAACGTAGCTGTAACTAGAACATTTTACCCTAAGTCCCAGCCTGGTGTTGCGTCAACGAGACTGGTGCTTCTTTCACTTGAATTTCAGAAGGCAGCTATGATTTCACATCCAGGGCTATTTTAGCTGAAATAAGCATTCATAAGAAAAATGCCCTTGTGCAAACATTCTTCTGCTGGTGCAGAAGTGAACCAGTGTACAGAGGACTGGAGCATTCTCTGAAAAGCTGTTACCTTAAAAACGGGAAATTCTCTTCAGTTACTAACTGTTTGGTAATCCGTAATTGAGCCGGGCTACGCAATCCTTACTTCGGTTGGACAATCCATTCGAGAAAGTACTTTTTATGAGTAAGAGCTGAGTATTTTCCGAATTTTTGAAACACCCTTGCAACGCACTGTTTGCAGACCTGCACTTAATTTATAAACAGTGTCAGTCAAACACTTTATCTGACTATTACTCATACTCATAGCGCTCAGGGCATGCCACTTCACCAACACCAGTCACAATCATATTACTGTTGCCTCATGGCAATTCCAAGGCAACGTATTAACACCTTTTTTCCACCCCTGACATGATACAAATATATCCACAATGATAGTCATAGCAACATGTTCAGATCCAAATGTAAGTCTGTCTTTCGCTTTTTAACTTACTGGTTTGGTATCTTGAATTGATTGCGCTATCGGGAGATATCCCAGTATCTCCCATCCTTCCAGAGCAAATAGTTTTAAGAGTGAGCTGAATTAGCAGTGTTTCAGGAATCTATATAGGAAGGTGTGTCTAAGACACGCTCTCAGACTGTTCAAGACAGACAAATGGGATCTATGCACAGTGACTGGTAGCAGATCATCTGGAAAATTGCTTCCATGCTGTGTCAGCTACTTCTGCTGTTCCTAAGAGAGCTCTCCACTTTATTTAAAGAACTTCACGCTTGTATTTTTTGCAAGTACGTGATGAGATCTTCTTACGTCTGGTTTCAGAGTTCTTTGCTGGCTGGTTTTCCTTTTCAGCTGTGATACAAGCTTGCTGGTCTCAATCCATCTTTTGTACTGTATATAGCTTGCCGTTAGTACTCATCGTCACGTGGCAAGAACGCGTCTCACGAGATCAGTTTTTTGCTTTGACTAGTGTGCTTGACAGACAACTCAATGGACTTTGCTTCAAGAATGTAAATAATTTCCTTGGGGGGGGGGGAAATCTTGTGGTGCTTTATTAATAAGAAATTAACTGCCTATCTAGGATTTTATATTTATTAAGATTGCTTATTTCTGCTTTGCTGTTTGAACTGACTCGCGCTCATCTGACTTCATGATGCTTTCCAGTGTCGTGAAACTCACAGTACCTGAACTGAGGTCTGTCACTGTATCATTTGCCAGTCAAACATTGATTTAAATCTGTATCTTTGCATGAAATCCAGCCGTATCTCGTCAAAACAGAAGATTGCTAGAATCAGAGAGCCTCACAGCAAAATCGGTGACTTCACAATGATTCAGCACTTTTGGGAGACAAGGGTGCTTCACTATTTGAGGATGAGTATGTTCAAACAGTAGTGCATTGCCCTTACGTATCTCCACTGCCTAAATATACGTAGGATTTCATGTAGTGTTTGAATTGGCAGAATATCGAGGCCACTCTGCCAATGCCTCTTTCCCATTCTTCCCTCGTGCATGTGAATCTTCACTGCCTCTCATGAATCGTTTAGTTTAAATAAACTTTCCTAAAAAAATAGGAAAAAATATGTTAAACTCAAGGCATATCATTATTCTTGCCACACTGGTGATAGCAACAGCACTGTGTACACACTAATGTTAATTGCAAGCTCTAGTTGTTGAACCTACCTTTTTACTAAATCAATTACAAAAGATTCAAAACTAAGACTGCAAGAATTATTAAAGAAATTTAACTGAACGTCAAGCTTGGGGTACAAATAACCTGCATGCATCTTAGGAAAGTTTCTTTCTAGTCAGTGTTTTCAGTATAAATCTCAAGATTCTTGAAGCTGTAGCATGTGGATGGATAGAGGGACACAGAGTCCAGAAAATGGAAGCATTTTGCCACCAAAAAGTCCAGTAGAAGTTGCCTGCTGGCCTAGGCGTTCTGGTTACAGGCTATGGGATCCCTGCCCTTCTGGTGTTAGGGAAAAAACAGAGGGAGTAGTGAATGCGATGGTGTCCTCTTCCGTCGTCAGAAGCTTGCTTTGATTTGATTTGCATTGATTTGAAACTTGCATTGGTTTCTATAGATTCTAGGTGAGATTTGGTTACGTAGACTGTGTTAATCATTACATGTTTTTCACAAAGTAATCATTTCCAAAGGTAGCTTTTTGTTTGAACCATCCTCACAGGTCCCAAGCCAAGTCTTTCTGCCAATGAAAATCTAAAGTTTGGGAGTTTTTTCACTCTTATTCTGTCCGAATATTTCCAGAGTAAGATTTCAAGCTCTTCAGTAAGCGAAAATGAAATGTGCATTTCACGAGGGTTTGGGTTTTTTTTTTTTCAGTAGTGTGTAGCATGCTTCCCAACACTTGTAAGAGCACCATGGTTGCCATTCCTCTGTTGAAAACGATCTTGTGGCTGGGTTCTCCTTGGGTTTTTGTGGAGAGGAACACACTGAGATCAACCCACTCTCCGTCTCTGACACTGAAGTAGCTTGTACTCACGGCCGGATATGCAACTTTCGGCTTTCATTATTGCCTTCGGAATTCTTCCATACTCTGTTCTTCAGGGAACACTTTCTTCCAAGATCGTTTCTTTATCTTCTCTTTCACATCCAGCCTTTCTGATCTCTTCAAATCGCGCCATTTGTAAGGTCTTGTGGATAACAATGACCAGACAGCATTGCTAGCAGAGTTACTCAAAATCCCCCTGTGGAAAGACTGCAGGTTTTCAGCGTCACATCACAAAGCAAGTCAGCTGCTTTTTGCTGAGCGTTGATTCTAATAAGTAACTTTCTTCAGTTTGCGGTTGTGATTTGATTATCGTTCACCCAGTAATTTGTTAGAACTCTTCCATATTCTGGAGACCTTCAGAATGCCCTACTATACCTTGTTCTGCTTTTTTTGTGAAAATCACAAATATTCAACAGTAGTGTTTTATCCATATTTAAAACTGTAAAGTTACGTCCAAAGTTTACAGCTATATTCTGAGAGCTGTATTCATTCTATATTAATCTGAGAAATCTGAATTTAGTATGAGTCATTAAGTCATGTGTTATATTGGAAGTTTCAGTACTCCAGTTTGATTTCCAGCAGGCCATATGCAGTGGATTATTGGACAATATTTTAATCAATAACCAATTAACAACTGTGATCCCTGATTTGTTTAATATTGTGCTACTTTGAACTATTACGTAAGGTACCTCCTTGAAAATTTGTGCAAGCAACTTCTACAAAAAGGTTGGGTTTCATCTTAATTTTCCCAGACATTTTAGGGAAAAAAAAAAAAAAAGGAGAGGTGGTGTTGTGAAAGAAACTGGGAATGAGCTCATCTGCGTTGTGAGGAGGCTGAGTTTGGAATAAGTACTGATATGTCTCCTGTTTGGGCGGTCCTCTCCTGGCATTATTTGTTACTAGGAAGTCTGAATGGGTCATTTGTCATTTGACGTGTCTTACATTGTGAGGCATATTCTAAGCACCCTTCTGCTGTTTTAGTATGTGTGCCAGACTAATGTTATCTTTGTTTTAGCTGGCTGGCTTTCAGAGCTTTTAAAAAAGTTCTTGGGGTTCCTTTCTCTGTTTTCTTGCAAAGTAGCCTTGTTAAAGTCAATGGATGTTCTACTTCTTATTCAATGTCTTTTTTTTCTCTATTTCAGTTTTGGTCATCCCTTGCTTTTCCATAATGAACCTATTGTACAAATGAGTTTCAAATGTTGAGAATGCTTTTAGAGGGTTTCCTGTATAACTCAGAGGAGCAGAGGAAATCTAAAAAGCATATTGGTTTTTTGTTTAGAAATTGTTTACCGAAAACTAAAAAAAAAAAAAAATTCCATGTAATGTGAGAAATTGTTTCAAATCACACCTGGTATTGTTATTAACTAACATACTGCAAATAACCAAAATTCAAAATCTGCCGTTTAATTGGACTTGTGTATCAGAAGTCTGATTTTGTACAAATTTCTTATCTAAATAACCACAGAACTCGAATCAGACTTCCCGTGGCTTGTCAAAGCTTAGGTGGAGGCTGAACGTAAAAGCTGTCACACAATAAAAGAACAACATAACAGTTCTTCGCTTTTACAGCATTCTTGATCAGTAAATCTAAAATTGCGTTGTGAAGGAGGTTAGTTGCAAACTGAGTTAGAGAGAGATGAATTGGCTTTTCCAGGTTATATGAGCGGGTAAATGACAGAGCTCCAGGCTGGGGATCTGTCTGCTGAGCAACGCTGGGTCTCATCTGCTTTTATCCCGAATGACTAAACAACGTCAAACAATGAAAATCAGACTCCGACTGTTATTCACCGGCTTCGTTCCATGTGTGTTTCTTCACCTGGATTGCGTGGAGCTGATCCAAACCGATTCCCTTCGCAGTCCCTGTTACTCAGGCTTTGGGGTTAGACCACTCGCTGTACAGCCTGAAGCTTTCCTGGTATCGACAACGATCATTGTGTTTTCGTCATCCTGAGGTGGGGGATATCTGATAACTGCCTAATTCCAGGACTGTGATTTCACTGCCTGCGATTTTTCCACTGAGGTGCTGCACAGCTGTGCCACCTTCCAGTGTAGTCCGAAAACTTCCAACTCACTGTTGGGTGAAACTGTTACAAAAAAGAGTAATATTAATGTCAGCACCGAGGAAGTTTATCGTAAGTGATGACACCGTATAGGCTCACTCAGGATGTTTACCAGGGCAACAGTTGCCGAGCAGATAAAGTATATTTGGAAGATGCATTAGCAGACTGTTTTCTTCCTGCAGCAACTGCTGAGGAACGAAACGTATTTCTTGCGCCTGCTTGCATTTTGAGTGACCCTGTGAGTGCTTGATTCATGAATAGTGCCACCCCCACTCCCACTTTTTTAAATTAGTAGCCAGGAAAGCTATCAGATTAAGAGAATGAAGGTTTTTGCCCGTCAGTAAACAGATACAGATACAATGACTTTGGTGGCCAGTGGGCAGCTTCGTTAAGAAGAACAATTTAGAAGGAAGTCAACAGCTTGAGCTTTGTCCCACATCCTATTTCCAGTGTGAACTTACTGAAGTAAGAACTGCAAGGGGTACTTATTAGTATTTGGCAGAAAAAGAGGATCTGCCCGCTGCAGTGTATCCCTCTCCGGCTGCCGCCTATATATCCCCAGCCACATCTCTCCTTTTAATTTCAGAGATCCACTCGAGCCCACTTGGATCACAGGGTTAGCGTGGCTATGTCATTGCTTTTTATGTAGTTAACAGCCTACAGGAGAGCGAGGAAGCTACTCCCTTATTTGCCTTTTCAGCCCAAATTACTAGGTACCCAAATATAACCGGGCAGTAGGAATAGCTTTGGCACAAGTTCAAAGAAAGGTCTGATTTTATACCTTTGGATCAATGGAGAGACATCTTCACTTTCTTGTCACCACACCCAACCACTAAGAACATGTTGCCTGTTTATAACAGGCACTCCTTGCAACATGCAGGTAAATTCCTTTTAAAGTGTTTTCCTGGACTTTATCGCCTTTAAAAAGTCAGGCGTGCAGGGAATTTCTTTGGCCCTTGAATATCAGCAATCTGTTAGGGATGTAACTATGTTTGGTTTTTCTCTCTGCCATGAAAACTTTCAAGACTTACAACATTTTCCTAGTCCAAACTGAAGTGAAAACAGGAAATTTTAAAGAATCCTACAGGCACATTTTGGGCCGAGTTCCTTAAACCACTTACTTACTTGTGTTGCAACCGTGTAAACATTTAAACTTAACTTTCTTGAATTGTTTTATTTTATTTTGCGCAAGCTAATTAACGAAGTTTCAAAACGAGAGGCAGTTCCGGGCTGAAAAACGAAAGCCTTGGTTTGCGTTGTTTATGTATTCACAAGGGATACTTCGAAAACCGAACGTATGATTTATTCCCACTAAATCTGGAAATGTACTTCCTGTAAATCATTTCTGTTTCACAGCCTGGCAATACCCCAGGGAAAGTATTTCATCTGACAACTCCCAAGAATCCGTAAAGGCTTACTTTCACTGTCACTATTTGGAGAAGCCTCACTTACGGTGTAGGTGGCTTATTTCCATGTTTGTTTCTCTGCTTTCTGAGGAGAATGGTGGCTAGCAGAGCAAGAATATTCTGACTGGGGGAACACAAAAACATCGCTCGGCCACACTAAATGGCTACGCATGTTGCTTGGTCCTTGGCGCTTTTTTGTTGTGATAGCAAAGGGCTGCAGCCTCGTAGACACGTGCTTGCTTAACTCACACGGATTCTGCAGAATTTGGCTTCTAAGTTTTGATCAGTGTGTAGTTATCTCGGTTTAGAGTTCAATTTTCCCGGCACGGTTTTCCTTTCCCCATCAAGCCCTCAGGCTTCCAGCTATAGGCGTGTTTCAATGATGTCGACACGTGTCTGTTAGTGACTGGGGCTGGGATTAATGAATCATTTTACATTACCTAGCAAACAGCGATCCAGTGGTTTTCATCACTACTGAGCTGGGCCTTAGTCCAACTTCTGACCTAAAGCTGGAAGCCTCTGTATCCCATTTCAGTTGTCTGGGCTGCGGATTGCTTTAGTGAATGGTTTCACTGGTAGCCTCTAAAGAAATGGTGGAATACTCAGCAAATAACAATGCCGTCCAGGCCTGTGTGTGTCGTAGTGTATTAGGTAATCACTGAATGATGTTTTGCTACATTGACATCTCCCAGATGTCAAAATGGTGGTAAAACTGGGCTATCTTAGTATACCTGTTGGCAAAATGCCTTGGATCCTGAAATGTTTCATGAACCCGTCCCATATGAAATTTTGTATTCAGAGGGCATTTCCTCTAGTCAGGAGTTAAGTACGTGTTCTCATTTAGCCAGGAAGTATTTTTCTTGAGAAACGTTTTACAAAACAGACATCAGCTGCAAGTAGGTCTGAACCGAGAGCCAAGATCTGAACTGTCCAGATCCCCTCAGATCTTAGGACTTATACGGCCCAATTTCTAGATTTGCCTGGAGAGGAACCACAGTTACTGTGAGCCTCTTCTTTTAAAGGGATGTTAATCTGTTTCCAATATGCCGCTTTTCTCTACTCCATTACTAGCATGCATTAAAGCAGGTGCTAACATTCAAAATGTACATACCAGTGCTGAGCTAATGGTTGTTCCTGTTCAGAAGCGTCAGTACAAGATTTTATAATCTGTGATTATATGGGAAAGTTTACCCATGTATATCTGCCTAGAGTTTGAAATCTGTTTAATAAATTTAGAACAAAGTTCTTACAATACATGTAAAAACTGTGTTCTATTAAAGCAAACAGAGTATGAAAACTATCTGCGCCGTTCAACCCCTAGTTCTGTCCCTGTGTTCAGCCCCAATTTGTCATATCCTGGTGACCTATCAATCATCTCGAACCACAAACCGAAAAGGAAAATCCCCATGAGAGCGGCACACTAAGATTTCCTGCTTGCCATGCGATGCAGACTGTGGTTTTACCAAGAAGTCTGGTAGCAACCTTGTGTCTAAGTACTCTTCTACAGGTTTCTGTCTAAGGGAAGCAGGGTTTTGGCAAATCTTTTGCTTCATTTGCTTTGATGTATCTCTGCAGTTGTTAAAATAACACTTTTTTTTTTGAAATATAAGACAACATCGAGCTTGAGAATAAAACCTCTAGGTATTATCTTGAAAAAAACAAAAAGCAGGGAGCAGTGCATGAAACATCCATACAGTGGATCAAAAATCTTTATGGAAAATCAGCTCCGGTGGGAAGAGTTTGCATGAGTCAGTGTTACTCATTATGAGTAAGGGTGGAAATGCAGATCGCACCTGGCTTCTTACTGTGACAGCTTCTAACAAGCCTCTAGTATTAATAATCAGGGTGTAACTCACACTTTCATGAAAGGACAGCGCTCCTTAGTCTGTCTCAGCCAATTCTATCGCACCAGTGTGCTCTAGCTAGCAAATTGTCTGTGGAACTGGAGGTAGTTATTTTGGCTGGGAAGTATTAATTGAGCCTGGTTTAGAATGGCAACAGCAGAGATGGGCTTGCACGTAGCGACTTAAGACAGAGCACCAGAAATGCCAGAAAAGACGGGGAGAAATGGCCTGCGTGACAGTTGTCCTCCGTGCTCGTAAAACTCAGCGCAGGCTTAGGGACATTCTGTGGCGTTGGGTTGAGTCACCCAAGTCGCATGGTCTGGATGAGATTAACGATGATGACAATTCAGGCCTATCTAATACTTTTTGCCTTTTTAAAGAGCTGTTGTTAAACAATTTCGTCTTTCAGCTGTGGCAAATCATGCGGATGACAGGGAAAGATCATGGCCTGTCAGCCCCCAAAGCCTGCCAGCTACAAGGAGGGGCAGAAGGGAAGATTTGGGTGCTGTTTGTGATTCCACCGTGAGTCCGCTCTGAATCGGCTCCTTTAAAACTTCAGAAGAGTTGAAGGGAGTACTGATAGTTTGGCACACAGCGTGAGGTTTGCATTGCCCTGTCTCTTGAAACAGAGAAAAAAAATCCGTCTTTGCATAACTGTGTTAAAGCCAGCTGAGTAATATCAACATAAAACTAATGGCTTTGACCTTCCCGCACTATGGGAAAAGGTGGAATATCTGTTTAGATTTGGGTTTGGCAATCATACTTCCTCCTTAACTCAAAATTAGCCTATAAGCCTCAGCACGGAAAAAAGAATTTAAGGTGTTAATTTAGTTTAGGCACCATCTCTTGTTTTTTACAAGTTTTGTATTATTATGACTACAAATACTTCCATTAATTCAATTAAGGGTTCCCATTGTCTGGACATCAAAATATGAGACCGCAAAGTAGAAACTCTGGGTTCCCTAACAGCTCTGGGCAGTACGCTCTGCATCTGTATTTTGCCATTTTTAAAATGAAGTAACTACTGTCTTCACGGAGGAGGTGCTGGGTTTATGCAATTTGCTTAGACTGTGAAATGTCATTGTGAGTTTTAAGTACTGCTGTAGCCCTTTTTCTGTGCTTGCCGCCCCACGGAGTGTCTNATTAAGGGTTCCCATTGTCTGGACATCAAAATATGAGACCGCAAAGTAGAAACTCTGGGTTCCCTAACAGCTCTGGGCAGTACGCTCTGCATCTGTATTTTGCCATTTTTAAAATGAAGTAACTACTGTCTTCACGGAGGAGGTGCTGGGTTTATGCAATTTGCTTAGACTGTGAAATGTCATTGTGAGTTTTAAGTACTGCTGTAGCCCTTTTTCTGTGCTCGCCACCCCACGGAGTGTCTGTACTACAGCAACGTTACAAACATTTTTAATAGTAGGTGCAGAAGACGTCGTCAAAGTGAAAACAAAGCATGCCGTCTCAACGTTACTTCAGGGCAAAGTACCAACTAACTGAGAGCCTGAGAACCACTTTTGAGAACTGGATTGCCTCATTTTTGCCCGGGGTTTCCCGGACACCCACGTGATGTCCCGCGCTACATAAGCGAGGCTTCCTGGGAGGTTTGGCCCATCTGAGGGTGCACTGAGTGCTGCTGGTCAGCACACGTGTCCTGGTGTACAGTAGGTACGCTGTAGAGCCAGGCTGAGCACTTCCATGGAAGACGTACGTGTGTGGAACTGCAGCCCACAAGTAGTTCCGTTAAACCAGTTTGTGTAAATAAGCCTATTTATTTTCAAGAACTGGAGTTTTAAGGAACTGGCTGCCTACTAAGTAGGATTCTGACTGCAACTGGATCTCTGGGTGTTGATGGAGCATATACTGTGGTGTTTTAAAACCATGAACGGGCTGAGGTTTGATGACAGCTGAATCAAATTCGCTCGAAAGTCAACTTTACTTAACATTTCAGTGAATGTGGGATGAGCTGTGAGATTCAAATGCAACCCAAAGCGAGTGGATGTGGTATCTGCTTTCATGGCAAAAGTTCTCCAGAAATTAGCCTAAAGTTGTTGGAAGAGATGTTGATGTTCCAAACAAATCTAGTTCCAAAGTCATTGAGCTTGTTACTTTGAAGTAATTGCATGGATCTTTGTGATCTGATCCCCAAATTTAATATTAAGTCTTGGGCTTCACAGGGTATGTTTATTATTAACAAATTTAGGTCTGCCTTGTCCTACAGAGAAGAGAGAATCAAGAAGGGAAAACTAAAGAGAAGCCTTTTTCCTGTCTAGATCGCTTATGTTTAATACAACTACTGACTGCACAACTTCCAAATAACGTCAGGCTTTGAATATGGAATATTCGAGGCCGAAGTAGAAGTCATTCATGTGGCAGCTGTGAGAGCAGCTCCATCCCATTGCAGTAGTCGTGGGCCACATCCTTCTATGCAGAGCAGCCGTTCGTTGTGTTGTTGTAAGAAAACAGCTATTGGGATCTGCATCCTGAACGTCTGTTGACTGAATTTGTGACTTGTAGGTACACGCGGTGACGGCTTTTGAGCATGCAGTGCTGTTCAGTGAGGGGTATGGCCGCAGAAGGTGTTTAAGTCCATCAGCTATCCCCAGGACCGGTGCTAAGCATGTCTGCATCTGGCGGCTGTGGAAGCACTGCGACTATTTCAGAATCATGTATGGGAACTTGCTGAGACTATCGTTCTATGTTAACCCACCAGCTTCTCATCAAACTGTGAAAATCAGCCCTGTTGCAAGACATTAAGTCCTCCAGGAAAGAAAAACGCATTTGTTAGTGTCGTCTTCCACACAGATTCCTCATTCTTGCCTTCCAAACCTCTCAAGACATGGCTGTTATCAGAGACATCTTAATAGAACTGGTTTTCCCTGGAAGAACACAGCTGTGTCAAAATAAAGGCGTTTTGAGAAAACGTGTTTACCATGCATAGATTTTACAAAACTGAGAATTAGGTCCTCTTGGTATTTTTTTGTAACGTGGTAATAAGTTAAACAGCTTTGCAGTGTATATCAATTTTGTCTACATTAAATGTTTTTGTCAGCCTAAATAATTGGGGTGACAGGTGAGAGAAGAGATATATTTCACAGTCTTTTTGTGGAAAGTCAATCCATGTAACCATAATGATGAATTCCATTGCCTATGGTAAAAGGATTTAAGATTGGATGCACAGCTTTTGAGCTTCTTTGGACAAGCAGTCCAAATACTGTTGGGCTCTTGTCTGTTCTGTGAATAATGATTGTCTTCTCATACACCATACGGTCTGGATCTAATCTCGTATTTTATCTATTTCATTGTTTCCTGTTACCTGTGCAAAGGAACACTCCTTGCAGTTTACGCTGAGTAGATAAACTGTAGATAGACTAACCTCAGCTTACCAATGACCAAAAGCAATTGAAGGAAGAGTGCACGCCTTGATTGCTATGATTTGCTTTCACATCTATGCTATAGAAGAAAATAGATCGTCAAGCAAAAATGACGTTAGGAAAGTTGCTTGTTATTTACATAGAATGTGTCGATGCAAATGTGCATAAATTGCATTTTGGGTCTTTTAGGAAGAGAGTTATTATGTGGCATCTTATATTTAAAACAGAGGGTATAGGCACTCCCTTTTAATATTTGGAGAAAACCCGTGTATTTTTCCTTTTCTTGCACGTGAAACTCCCATTAAAATTAAGATAAAAATAAGTCACGCTCCTCTCCGCTGGGAATAATAGGCTACTCCAATGAAGCGTACTTTGCCGTTGTCATTCTAGTCTGGAGTTGCAGCCACTTTTTCCTTTTGAGGGAAAGGTGGAGCAGGAGCAAGGTTAATTCACATCGCTTTGAAGCATCCTGATCTTTCTCCATGTACATAATTATTATTATTATTATTATTATTATTATTATTAATTATTATGATTATTTATTTCTTAGCTGTTGCAGCTAAAAAAAGATGACAGCCACTGTACCAGAGGCAGTATCTTTCCAACACAAAGGTGAACGGGGTATGATCTCCTCAGAGCCTCTGGCCCTTATGCCTTTCGTTCAGTGTCTATAGCGAATTGTATGAGGCGCTCCCCTCCTGTAGGCTCTGCATGTACTGCGTGTTCAGGGTTCCCAGGCCGAAGGCCAGAAAACAAATCCCACAACATAACTATGGCACCTAAAAATGATTTTTCTTTTTATTCATTGTTTTTATCCTCATACTGCTTGCCATTGAAAGTTACTTCCATGAGCAAACCTTTACAGTATTATTAAATTAAAATCCATCTAAGACATCCTTTAACGTGAAATAAGCTTACTGCGGTACATATTGAAACTCTGTCATGGGTTGGCAGCAAGATGTTCGTGTGTGAGTGTGAGGTCAGCAAGAGGAGGCCTTTCAAAATGGAGTGGAATACTGTCAAGATGAATGGACAGGGAGCAAGAAATTCATTCAGATGAAGTCTTGAGTATTTGCCACGTCTCTATTTGCCCCATCAGGCTAAGAAGAGCTTAAAGGTTATCATCTTTCAGGGAGTGTTTAACAGCATATCATTCAGAAGATGTGTGCAGCTCATGTAGATTTTGCTCAGCTAGGTCATGCAACGTCAAACCAATGCAAGCTTTCTGCTTTTGTCTAGCTAATAACAGGCACACGCTGCTTGAACTAAAAGGATTCACTGTGAAGGGATCACAATGAGATAATCAAGGACTCTTATGATCATAAAGGCTCTTACTATACATCATTTCATCTTTAAAACGTTCTGTTATGGATGAAATATTTTGTTTTCAAATACATTTGAATATTCAGTTAGTTTTGCAGTAATGAGGCTTCCAGGACTTTCACAACGTATTTACATCTCCTGCATGTTATTGTTTATGGTATGTTAAAAGTGCTAGATACCTCACAAAAACATGTTGTATAGCTATGTTGGAAAGGCTGAAGATTTGACTTGTGTCTCAGCCCAGAGAAGGGAAGTACGAAGAAGGTGACTGAAGCTGCTAGCTCTCTTTCTGAATGAATCGGTAGCTGCTACTTGTTGCTGGTTTGCATTGAAAGCACTATCCTTGAAAATAAATTGTTTCCAGGTCTTCAGTGAAGCGTTAAGTCCAACAATTTGTAATTCCTTTTTTTCTTTTCTTTCCTTTCGATAACAGAATTCAACGTAAGTTGCAGATATGGAGGAGTTTTTCACGTTGAGAAAAACGGTCGCTACAGTCTCACACGATCTGAAGCAGTCGAACTCTGCAGAGCTCTCAATAGTACCTTGGCAACACTAGAGCAGTTGAAGAAAGCTCATGAACTTGGATTTGAGACTTGCAGGTAAACAAATTATTGGAAAGATAATATATCATGACGAGTCCATCCATGCATGCTATAGTGTAGTAACTACAGTTGACTTCATATAGCTGTTAATTAGGTGTCCATGTCAGTCCTCAAGTCAGTTACACTCTGTGATGAGCAAAACATATTTGTGTGCATGTGTTTGCTCTGGGTCTGGTAATAAATAAGTCCTTGAATGCATATACTTTTTAGCAATTATATTTAAAAAATCGTAACCTCTTACAGATAAAATCTAAAGATAGCAAAAGGTTGACAGTGTAATAAACTACTTAGGAAGTGTCACTGACTAATTGGTAAGATAGGTATGTGAAAAGTATTTATGATTTTTAATGACCTGATGTAAGGTCGAAGGCTGAAGGTGATATATGCAGTATAGGGAACTCTGTCTTGTCAAGCGACAGTGAAAAGCAGCAAGTGGTACTGTGAGGGACTAAAACTCCTGACATGCCAGTGAAAAAACGACCACAGTATTGGTGCATTCTTATAATCTGTGAATGGAGACGTTTCAGAAGGCAGCCATAAAAATGATTAAAAAACCCCAAACCACCCTCTGTAACTAGTGATGTATAGGGCAACAAATGCAGATAATACAGACTCTTCAGTTTAGCAAAAAATAACTAGCCCAAGAGCTTGGAAATTACAGGCAAATTTGGATTAAAGAAATTGAGTATTAATTCAACAAAATATGTAAGGATAATAATTATTGGCTGAAGCAACTTACACGAGTTGTACTAGATTCTTTGTCACACCAAAATTTCATCAAGATGAAATATTTTCCCCAAGGATGCCCTCTGCGCAAACGGTAATCAAGTCGGGACAGTCCCGTGTTCTGTAAATAGGTCGGACTAGCTGGTCATGTGATCTTGCTTTACAAAACATATAATACGCTCATTGTGCAAGTCATCCTAAGCATTCATAGGCAGAAAAAGTTTGAACTCAGGAGTTGTAAATTTGAACTTTGTTGGGTTTTTTTTTTTGTAGTCAGGTAACGTAGATTCATGCTGGTAAACCATTACAGAGTTGTAATAAAATTCAGTAGATTTTCAACTTTATTACAATCTAAACCAGACAGCAAATACGCATAAATTGAATTTATCTTCGAACTGACTGGAGTAGAAAGATTCAGTGGAGATTTCCCTCAAATTCTAAGACTTTCATCCTGCTGCCATGAGAAACAGGACTAGCATCAATACTGCTTACAACTATTTCCTGTTCATTATTTCATTTCAGTTAAGTCAGCGGTGCTTGACTTTTTTTGACACCTAACGCATGAATGCTCTTTCCCACTGGCTGGCAAGCCCACGGGAATTGAACAAAGCTCCTTTCATATCAGTAGCATCCATATGAAGTAATTTGCAATCATGGGAAGATACACGTGCAGTGCCCTGGAAACATTCTTATACATATAGATGTCATGCGCTACTGTTGATGACAGCATGTAGCCCACTCATTTTTCACAAGCATTATGCCCTGCACAGTGGTGAAAGAGGGGGACAACAGCGCCAGGGAACAATGGACAGAAAATTCTGATAAGATTCTTCTGTCATTTAAAATAGTACCACATAAAGACTAGGGCCAGTTCTTTACTCTGAGGGAAAAGTCCTGTGTAACACAGTAGGCATCTTCTTTCTCTAACATTAGCGTGTGAACGTACGTGGCATTCTCAGTTGTCCTTCACTACACAATATGTAGAGACTAAGGATCAAATCCCAGCTAAACGCCTAGGGCTAGAGATTTCTAGGGCTAGCGATTATGAGTATTCTTCAATGTGGAAAGTCTTTTATGAAGTTAAAATATAAAGGTAATTGAAGGAAGAAGTAGATGGAAATGTTTTTTGCAGTCGTTTGCTGCAGTTTTTCGTTAATGTTACAGTTATCCCTAGTTCACAGTTTAGCAGAGGAAAGATTTGGGCATGCAAGGTGTGTAGATAGGATTCCCTCCTCCTTTCCTTCTGGCCAGCCCTCGCACCCTCTTACTTTCGTTTGT
Source organism: Steatornis caripensis (assembly GCA_013398225.1). Lineage (NCBI taxonomy): Eukaryota > Metazoa > Chordata > Aves > Caprimulgiformes > Steatornithidae > Steatornis > Steatornis caripensis. The sequence continues at coordinate 171,617 of VZSC01006800.1, read as the reverse complement.
TGATCCTGTGCTAGAAGTCCTTGTCAGTAAGGCTAGGCTCTTATCAAGCTTGAGTCGGAGAGAAAAAATGTGCTGCTTGTAATCATCAAAATACATGTGGGATGGTGACTCAATAAAATGAATCAACAGACCATAACACAAGTAGGTGATTAATGGATTATACAGTGGCGACGTCATAAACTCAGCTGGAGGTGTCAGTAAAGCAGTTCATAACTCTGCCTAGAAGAGGGTTTCAGAATTGCAAGTATCTGCACGTTAGACGTGTAAGTGGAATGGGGCTCGCAGATAAAAAACTGCAAAGCTATGAAATTTGTTCCTCCCTGAGAAATTGTACCTCTCAAGAAGTAAAACAATACCCAAACCAAACCCCAGTTCTTCTTACCATTCTATCCGCATCTCCCAGCTGAATACACTGGAATTGATCAGGTGCTACAGGATTGCGAAACATCTGGTAACACATTGTGTGTTACGGAGCTCTGTAAACCACAGTCTTCATGGAAATGTGTGAGCTCTGTACTCAATAGCCACACTGTTCTGCTGAAAGATACGGAAAGGATTTGGGGGTGAACGAGTGTTGTATCTGAATATTTCACTAAGCTGTCATCTTTTGCAGGACGTGATGTGTCTTACAATCATTCTCTAAATTTGCTCAGATAAGATAAATTGAGCCCCCGGCATTGCTGTGTGAAATGTCGCTGAGCAGTACGTTATGCTCACAGCAATGAAAAAGTGACTCCCCGAAGAAAAAAGAAACCAGTCTTTAGTGTCAGGTAATACAACCTCACACTGAATCGGCAGCGCGCTTGCCTCCCAGTCCCTCACTTTCACTGCCTTGCTCTGGAACGGATTGTCCTAGCTAATGAGATGTTCCCTTAATGAAAATGGATTTAGGTGTAGAAATTACAGGCAGAATGGTGTTGAGTGGCTGGAGGCTAATGCGGCTACACGAGAGAAAGGAACCCCCTTCATATACCAAAAGCACGCATAAACACATGCACTTTTAAGAAATAATGTAAGATGAAAATAATGGCTTCTTCGTAGCCGCTTCACGCTTGAGATATCTAGAACATTTATGCCATCCGATATAGTCTGCAATATGGTATATTTTCCTCTGTTCTTCACAGGTACGGTTTTGTAGTGGGGAATATTGTTATTCCACGGATCAATCCGTATCATCTTTGCGCAGCGAATCACACTGGCATTTACAAACTTTCGGCAAACACAACTGGCCGGTATGATGCGTACTGTTACAATGCGACAGGTTTGTATATGCTTTTACGATGTGGTTTAGATGTAGATTGACAATAACATAGGTCATCTCCTACTCAGCGTACTGGAATGAGGGCTTCCACAGTAAATATCATGTGCTTTTCAGCTGAGAAGAAATACATTTTGTCAGCCTCTGGAAGTGTGTCGATAATACCAGCAATGAATCTGACCCGTTTTGTCATTAGCATGCTTTGAACGAAACCGTTTTCTGCCCTTCAGACTAACTTAGTCATTTCAGAATTGTTCATTATGATGGCTTAGTGCAGTGAGCCACTGCAGCAGTGAATCTAAGAGGCGTAACTGTTGTAGGCGATGACACTCAGCTCTCCTGCTCATGAGCTTCTCTAGTGAGCAACGCTTACCTGTGTTAAGGGATTCTAGGAGCGGCTGCCACCTGCAGCAGCTGCAAGGCCCAGGGTGGCCGTCCCAGACCCGTGGACGTGACTGCTGCTCTCCTCTTTGCAGGTTCATCCAGGATTTGCTCTCAGGCAAATCTCCATTCAGACATTAGGCAGTGAGATAGCGTTGCAGGTCAGAAGCAGACCGCTTTCTCCCACGATTTTGCACTTCTTAATAGGTGGAAATATTTTACTAAGTTATTAGGAAAATGTAGATAAACTTGTGGCAGATGCTGAACACGGTGTGATCCCGACTAACTTCAAGTGTATTCAGTTTCAGTAGATTGTTACATTCACAGTGGAAACATCTTAGAGAAAGAGGTAGGCGAAATTCATTGATGATTTGAATGGCAGTGACTTTTTTTGTTCTGCTCTTGGTGGTCATACCATTTAAAAGCATCTTTGCATTGGCATAGTATCAGGCGAGCTGCCATCCTCTGTCACCCACGGCTGCTACAGCAACGTCCATCCCCACGGGAGCTTTATAGTCCTCCCGAGCCTCATTCGACACTATGAGCAGGCGGCTCATACACTGGCCCCAAGCGTGGCACTGGGGCTGGAGCAAGCAGTGCTCACCACTGCCCATGCAGAGCCCGCCGTGGAGGGGACAGGGTCCCTCTGGCTAAAAAGGATTACAGCTGCCACTACCGCCACAACGGTGGGGCTGTCTGCGTTGAAACTGTGCCATAAGGCTGTTTTAGCTGACCTAGATTGCAGCCGTTTTTTTTGGAATGGTTATGGAAATGGAGAATCTGTCTCAGCTGACAGAACAATCTCGAAGTGCCCCACCTGGGAATGAGCCAAAAGGGAGGGTAGGTAGATCAGTGAATAATGTGTGGTTTGGAAACTTGTTTTGTATTGTCTACATCTGAAGCTGACGTTTTGCGATTGTGTACAATTAATATGGATATGCACGTGATTTTTTCTCGATTATCTCAAATTAATATTTTCTATTTTCCTTCTTTTACAGAAACAAGGGACAAAGCGTGTGAGCCGGTTGAAAGACTGGATACTTCTTTCCTCAATAATCAGGGTGAAATAGGTACTGCATTGGTTGGAAAGACCTGGCACTTTTTTCATTGTTAGGATCTGATTATCTTTTTTTACATAAACAGTTGCTAATGTTAAAAATCAAGCCAAACATAAGAAGTCAAGAGATGTCCAACAGCAATTAAAGCAATTAGTCACTTATCTTCCCCTAAATTCTATGGAGCTTGATTTGTCTCAAGGTGCGACCAAACTTTTTTTATATAGTTATTTGATGTTTTTTTATCACCTCAGAGCTCCTGATGTTCCTTTGACATATAGGACTTTGGTTAAGACAGCAACAATTCTGCATCTCATTTGAGTTGCTTGTTGGAAAAGCAGCAGGAAGTGGAAGAAAACTCTCACAATAAATTATTTGTCCCAGTTCTAAAATTCTGATTGGCTTTACAGGGGCCAAGGTTTTATGTTCAAAATCACATTGTCGGATCAAAATATCAAAATATTTGGTGCAGAGGAGGCCCTATATGCTTGAGAAATATATACATTAGCATATATACATTAGACGTAGTTTAGTGATGTATGATCTAGACAACGTTAGATAGGATGGCGAAAATGGATTAACTAATCCACAACTGTTTATTGTTTTTGTCATAGGACTTAAACTTTCTAGCAATACTGAAATATAGGTACGTAGCTCCTTGGTATTATCAGCTGCTTAGTTTCCTCTTTCCAACAGTCATTGACAATGCAGATGGCTCACGTTACAATGCAGATGGCACGCGTCATAGCGGAGAGTCCTCAACCTCAGGTGCAGATGATGAAAATGTAGGTAGCGGATCAACACACGACACAACTCCCACGGATACCTCCATCAGGAGATCCAGCCCCTCATATTACGGAAGTGCTACTCCAGTCTCACAGCTGCCAGATCATTCTTCTGGAGGGGGTGAAAAAGAAATTCCAAGAAAAGATTCTGGTAAGGACACTAGGTTGCCACTATAGCCCCGCTAAGATAACTGAGTGAAGGATTACGTTGCTAGTTAAAGGATATAATGAGGGAATAAGAAGCACCATCTCTAATTTTTATCCTGGAGAAGTAAAAGAAGAATGTGTGTCTTTGAAAGAAAACAGAAGCTTTCTGAATTTCTATGGATTTTTTTTTTTGGTTGCACAGGAGTACAAAGCAGCCACACATCAGCATAGTTTCCCACATAAACCTTTCCAGGCTGTTGAGAATAGGTGGTTCTAAGAATTTGCTCTTGTTTTTATTAAAATATTTATTTCATCAAAGGCTCAAAAACATATCTAGCAGTGAACACAGAGAGGTTATTGAGGCTGGGGGTATGGGTCTATAGAGATGAGGATAACATATTCTTACCTGTTCTCTAAAAGGATGAATTGACATTAAGTAATAAGAACAAGGAGGACTTTATAGTACAAGTGATTTCTCTTTGTACGAATATATAGAGGGTTTTAGGACATGTTCTTACTGCAGCATGTTACAGGATGCATATAGGGATGAGGATTAAAATGTTGTTAATATCTTCTTCCCTTACGTGGTAAAGCCGAATTCGATTTTCATGAAGCCCTACCAAATACAAATGCCATACTCTTTTTCTGTGGCATTCTGCAGGGTGGCAAATCAGCGAATTAGAGTCCTTGCCCGTGTCTCACTTTCTTGTGAAAATGACACATTACTTGTGTGGCTGAAATTATCAGAGGTCTGGAAGACTAGCTCCCATCGAACCTAAGGGATACAAATATAATTCATTCTCTAAGTACAGTAAAGTTACGGTGTGACTTCTGACTACAGGCTTTTTATCAAATCACCAGTAAGTTAACAGTGAAGGATACCGGTAGCTTGCATCATTAACCTCAATAAACATTGAAATTTTAAAAAAAAAAAAATTGAGCAGAAGCATTAGGGTTATAAAATAACTTTTTGCTGCTGGTATACTCATGACACGTTATGCTTGTTTTTCCATGACGTTAGCATCATGAAAGGTAAATCCTACCATTCGCTTCATAAGGAGCTAGGATCAGAACAATTCCCAAGGTGCATGGCTTGTGTTTCAATTGGTTACCGTGACCACTCGTCAACTCTGCTTACATGCAGAGTTTAGATTTTTGGCCTGCACCTCAGAATATATCTCAGTAAAGAGTGGAATACAAATAACTTCACTTGTTGCTCTAGAATCCCTGTCCACGTGGTATACAGGTACAGTCAGAGCTTAAATCACATGAACAGATCTTTGCCAGAATGTTCGTTATCACTGTAATACATACCCGTCTTGAAATAGTCTGTTTTGGTGATACCCTTACTATGTTAGTAAAGTAAGACTATTTGGGGTTGAATTATATGAGGGACCTAGTCTGTATCTTTCTTCTCTCTTGGATCAATAAATTAAGGAACGAAGCTTGCAGTGTAGAATCATTGCAGTAGTTGCAAATACTGCATGACAACCCAGCTAGTGAAATAGTAATGATTCATCCGTCACCATACAGATGATGAAGTTTCTCCTGTATCACCTGACTTCTCGTTGGTGACGGCAGCTGATGATTCCCCTGGAAAAGATGGTGGACAGTATCCTGCGAGTACTAGTAAGATTTATGTACTATAATAACTACATCAAATACAGATTGCATTAAAACTGTTTTTTTCTTCCAGCAGGGCATTGTGGTAAGTGCTGAAGTATACGTAGTCTTTCCAGACCCGTTAAGTCTAAGTATACATCACTGTCTGGGACAAGGGGAGCAAAAGCATTTACTGTATGTTTACTTCAATGCTTATACATGAGTTCAGAAAGAGCGTTGTTTTGTGTTTCCTGCTGCTTTTCTATTGTATCTACGTACTTCGTGGGGCACCACAAATTAGTGCAACAAATTATCACTTGAAGTCAATTTCTTTCTGAGGTAGAAAAGGAAATTTTGTCAATTTGTGGTGAAAGTATCGGTGATTCTAACGTATTCTTGATTGTGAATATGGGTAATCCATGTCAAAACCATGGCCTCCCTAACGAAAGCAGTGCTTTAAGCGGCGGTTCCAGTTGCCAAGCCACTTGTACACTGCAAAAACTAATTTCATCCTTGTTGTTGGCAATATGCGTGAGAAAAAACTGGGGCCTGTGGCGGCTCCACAGGCTTTGAGGGCTCAAAAGAACGGAAGCCATTTTCTCGCATTGTCCTTAAATAGCTGAACTGAGTGGGGAAAAACTGCTTGTGATGCTTTTATCAAATATGAAGTGCACAGCAACTGCAGCGAATAAAAAACTTTTAATGTCCTCTTGCATCTTTTAAAGTGCACCTGTGCATATATTAGCTCTAGTTCTTTCGTGAGAAAGCTCTTCGCCCCACAAAATAAAGTGAACCTAAAGGGAGAACATTTTAGTTACGCAGATGAGATCTACAGAGGCGTGTTGTAGTAAAGATTGAACTGACAGAAATGGAAGTTTCTTCCTGGTGACTCCTTTTATTTTCCCACCACGGAAGCCCGTGGTGGTGAGGAGGTGAGGAATTTGCTTAATTGTTTGTTGGTGGCTGATAGATGGTCAGATGGCCTATGTGACTTGGTGGGGCGACGCCCTCGTTGACTGTATTTAGAAATCACAGGACAGACTTAAGAATGATTGTGTGTTGTACACAGTTAGCAAAAGCTTTACTAAAAGACATAAATCGTTCAACCAAGCATCTTGTCTCAGAGAATGTGAAGGTTAGTAAGACCTTAGAAATATGTAGATGAAACAAAGAAATATCCGGTTGATTTTCCCCAAAGCCTCAAAAGCAAGTAGAGAATTTTCTGGTGTTTCTTTCAAATGAAAGGTTTTGCTACAAAACATTGCCTATAAGGTGGGGGGAAGGTCCTACCTGGTAGCAGTGGGGAGTTTGATTGACTCTGGTGGAGACTTTTCCTTCGTATTTATTTGTTTATCTATGTGTACGTGACTTAGTGCTTCCTTGTACAGATGTTCCTCTACCCATTGCAAAAACCTGTGCACTGTTTGTAGGCAGGAAAGCTTTCGGTTTTCCTTGTACTACTTGGTTATCAGATGTATTGATCCTAAACACGTATGTGTCCCCTCCTGTTGCTGACAGTTCTCTCTCATGGGCATGACTGTTTTACAGAAGGAAAACTAGAGGTATTTGAGATTTTAAAAGATCAAAATAACTATACAGCTATGTAGTAAAAGATGTCAATACTGACATACGTGTATCACAAAAGCGGTAGCATTGGTATGATTGCTTACTGGTTTAGGGTTGGTAGATTGCTTCTCCGGAAAAAAAGATTTATGAAGGTCTGGGGCTTTCTGGTAGCTTTAGCGATTACTCAACAACATCACTTTAAAGCCAAACAGACCCATTTCATTTAATTTTACTGCATTACAAACAAATGAGTGATTTAGCACTCCTTTCAGATGTTGGGTATAAGCTATGCATCTCCATGAGAAGTCATCAAATATTCGGTAGCATAGGAGAAATTTACATGGAGAACAAATGAAAAAGAAGACAAAGCCATGCTCCAATGTCTGCTGTTTACATTGTGTAACAGTGCAGGCTCATTGGAATATCCCAGCCACAATTTAATTTCCTGGAGAAAAATCCCACAGACAGAAAAGGTGAAAACTAAGAAATAAGTAAAGAAAACCATTTGGCATGTATCTTCAGATAGATGGCTAAAAATATGTCTATGCAATTCTGTAGTGTGTGAAAGTGAGAAACAAAACCAGTGGCTATCCATGTACACACCATTTGTAAAATTAAAGTTTGGCGTAAAGGTGTCTAATTTGATCAAAACACTTCTTTGCTATGGGTTTGAAGTGAGAAGTTGCCACAGCTCCTTGTTCTTCAGATGATCCCCTGTCAATATTGCTCTGGCCTTGGACATTACTGGTGATGCTCTCCATCGAGTTCACAGTCCAGATTAACACTCTGCCAGCACTTTGCCACCGATTTTCTCTCATGGCTGAAAAGAGTTTTCTCTTTTTTGTTATTAACAAGTTATTGTTCATCTTTAGATGTATCATGGATCAGATGTCATAAAATTCTGTTGCTGATCAATGAGATACTTCCCTACGTTATCACAGCTAGTTACTCGAACAGTAACTGTGACTGTTTTTGTTCATCCATATATAGTAGACGTTTTTATATTGTGGTGGATTTTCCTTTTACTTGGTTTGGAGCATTCCCTGAAAAAAAATCTCATCAATGAAAAAAGTCTTATGTCCATACTTTGGCTCATCTGACAGGAAGGCATCTGCATTGGTATTTTGTATGTGGAAGGAAGTCATGAGTACATACTCATCACTTAAGAAAAGGAGCTCCTAAGGCTTGTTGCAGGTAGAGGTGAGAATTTTTCTGTGATTGCAGCACGTCAGATGGCAGTTATTCAGTTATTTTCTTGTTAACCAATTTTTTGGCATTACCGTTTTGTTCACAGTTCCATCCCAAAAGTCCTGTTCTGAGACCACCTGGGTTTTGATGCTCTGTCGCTCAGAGATCAGATTTTAAATGTCCAAGTTTCCCGTTTTCTAACACCAGTGTCAGAGTGGTGCTAGTAGTACTAAGTTTAGGGAGCAGTTAGTGACCATGAGAAGAGACAATATTTATTCAGTCAAGTACAGCCTCTCAGAAAGGCAAAACCTGTTAGATTTTGCTGCCAAAATAGCTACACCTTGAAAAAGTGCAGTTCTGAGTTTAAGTCCATACACTTTGTACGCTTTGCAGTTTACAGATAAGCAAAACGTAACTACTGCAGGCTGAAGAACATCAGTTTCTCCTATTTTATCATTAGAACTTTGATGCCTAGATCTTCATTTTCCAATGCTTTCATATATTGCAGAAAAATTGGTCAAAACTAGTGTCTTTGATGATAGTCTTCAATGTATTTTTCTAAATTAATTATTTAAAGAACTTCTTCTGAATGAAAACCAATACATGATTTCTTTTCTTCATCTACAAGATATAGAAGTAATGTGGTCTAAATGCTGATCAAAACATTGCTTGTGAGGAATTGCCAAAATAAAACTATTTCCAGAGAAACGTTTTGAAGTAGATTTTGCTTTCTTTTGATAAATATGTTTGTGACTCGAAGTGCAGCTCCTCTTGCAAACTCTACTTCTCTGTTTATTGATTAATAACTTCCGGAGTAGAGAGAAAGCTTAAACTATCAACTGGCTTGCTTGAGGGGTTTCTATGGTGTGCATGCTTCTATTGGCTTTGAATGCTTTTTGTCAAAATACTGGGGCGTATTTCATATACAGTACATATTTTGATCTGTCACAACTTAAAATGCTATGCAGAATTCATTGACTTTACTGGACTTTCAGAGCTGGTAACACAATCTTATACTTCAGTAGGATCTTTCCAACTTCACTTATACTAAAAACATTGGATATTTTTGCTGCTGTAGGAATGTAATGATACCACGGGTTCATACATTCTCCTTGCACTCACATCCATCTCAGTGGCATGAGCATGCTCAGGGTGCTGGTGGACTTGTCTTTGCTGGAGGAGAAGTGTTTCTCAAGAAACAATAACAAGATCTTGGTTGAATGAACCATCTCCTAACAGCTCCAGGGCCTCATCATGACAACCCGGAGAAAGCCACCACCCAAGCTCAGTGGAGTCTGTTCTCAAACCACTGGTCGTGGTCAAATCCTGGAGAGAAGATGCACGAACCCACGCAAGCAACGAAGGGTAAAGAATGTCATGCTAAGAGGGTGCTGTGATTAGGGGCTGAATAACCAGAGCACCGGGGCAGCAAGCTTCATAAGCCTTAAGTGGACGGGGGTTGAATGAGTGGTATATGTCACTGTTTTTCATGGCCGTGTGCTTGAAGTGGGAAGAGCAAAGTACTGGGCTACCTCTCCCTGACCGTACATTTGGTAGTGATAGAGCAGTTGGGCACATGGTTCGTGTGCTGCAGAGGTATGCAGCGTGTCTGAAGTGAGTCATTTTATAAAGGAGGTAGGGGAGACAGGAAAGCATAATTGCTGTGAGCAGAAGACCTTGCGGGTTAGGGCTTCATGGCAGATTTAACGTCATCACAGCAGACGTGTCCTCAAGCGGCAATGGTTCAGATGATGAAGACTCTTCAGAGGAGATGGTTTACCCAACAGTGTTTCCAGGCTGGGGCAGGAGTGTGGCCAAGGACGAGTATGCTCCAAGTACTAGTAAGGAACTTCCTTTCTCTTTGGATGGTTTCTTTCTTCTTCTTCCTGTCCTACTGAATGTTCCTTCTCCTTTGCCATACACATATTGTGTGAAAATTGGATGCTCTGCTGGTCAGCTCTTGTTTCAAACACATCTCCCATGCTGCAGGAAAAACCCATTTAGACCTTTTGAGGTCCGTATCCTTAGAAGCACCATCTTCCATTGCTTCTAGAATTGATGTCTTGTCTCCATTCATATCTGATTTGTGGGCTTCCGTCATGGCGTGATATGTCTCAAGGAATAATTCCTTTTTGGAGGGTGTTCCCAGCCTCTATACAAGTGGCACAATTGTCTCTGCATGCCAGTGCCTATTTGGCTTGCCTAGCACAGTGGATGAAAAGGCTGTTGATTCCTATAACTTTTCTGAACAAAAATCTCTTTCCATCCACCTGTCACAAACCTATAGAACATTACTGTTTGTAACGCTATGTTCTGAGAAAATATTGTGCATTGGTAATGTGATAGGAGTAAAGCTGCGCCTCTCTCTCCTTGCTATGCTGATGCCTAACTGGAAAGTGTTTCTGGAGTGGATTTTGCTGACAGTATCAGGCCACGGGGATTGCATGGGTCTTTCAAGTGGAATGGCCGTAGTTTTGAGCCCAGGTTCTTGGCGGCATTGGCTTCATGGGATTGTCAGTAGAAGAGAAGGCTAAACTAATGGGTGTGCTTATTTCTGGGTGTCCTTTTCCCCATCGTGGGTACTTCTTTCACCATTTCTACGTGATTTTATGTTGTCTTGGTGGATGTTCCTCATTCTGGAGTATATCTAGGGCTATCTACTCTCTCCTGCTGGCAAAGCCTTTCAGGTACGCATTAACCTTGTTGAATGTGAAGATCTTGCAAAGACCCACAGGGGTTTTGATGACTCCTCTCATGGGACCATGTTCTTTCCTGGGACTGCCGCTAGTGCTTGCATCTGGCTCAATGTTTGAGGAATGTAATGATACCATGGGTTCATACATTCTCCTTGCACTCACATCCATCTCAGTGGCATGAGCATGCTCAGGGTGCTGGTGGACTTGTCTTTGCTGGAGGAGAAGTGTTTCTCAAGAAACAATAACAAGATCTTGGTTGAATGAACCATCTCCTAACAGCTCCAGGGCCTCATCATGACAACCCGGAGAAAGCCACCACCCAAGCTCAGTGGAGTCTGTTCTCAAACCACTGGTCGTGGTCAAATCCTGGAGAGAAGATGCACGAACCCACGCAAGCAACGAAGGGTAAAGAATGTCATGCTAAGAGGGTGCTGTGATTAGGGGCTGAATAACCAGAGCACCGGGGCAGCAAGCTTCATAAGCCTTAAGTGGACGGGGGTTGAATGAGTGGTATATGTCACTGTTTTTCATGGCCGTGTGCTTGAAGTGGGAAGAGCAAAGTACTGGGCTACCTCTCCCTGACCGTACATTTGGTAGTGATAGAGCAGTTGGGCACATGGTTCGTGTGCTGCAGAGGTATGCAGCGTGTCTGAAGTGAGTCATTTTATAAAGGAGGTAGGGGAGACAGGAAAGCATAATTGCTGTGAGCAGAAGACCTTGCGGGTTAGGGCTTCATGGCAGATTTAACGTCATCACAGCAGACGTGTCCTCAAGCGGCAATGGTTCAGATGATGAAGACTCTTCAGAGGAGATGGTTTACCCAACAGTGTTTCCAGGCTGGGGCAGGAGTGTGGCCAAGGACGAGTATGCTCCAAGTACTAGTAAGGAACTTCCTTTCTCTTTGGATGGTTTCTTTCTTCTTCTTCCTGTCCTACTGAATGTTCCTTCTCCTTTGCCATACACATATTGTGTGAAAATTGGATGCCCTTCTCATCAACTTTTCTTTCAGAAATATCTCTTTTGCAGTTGGAAAAATCATATGAGGTCCATATCGATAGAATGAATATCTGTTGTACCACCTCTTAAAATTAACTTCTCAGTTTCGTGCCTGCTTGAATGCATATGTTCACTCACGATTTTCCAAGAAAAAAAAAAATTTTTTTTTTTAGGAAACAGTGTTAATATAATTCTGGTTCATGTTATTTGCAATCCACATCTATGCAATTGTAACTTCCTGTCTGTAGAATATGGTGTGCAGGCACAATCTGGGGAGCCCAAACTCCAAGTGCCCTTTCCATTGGGAAGTGTCAGCAAAACCATCTTATGTTTGCTACCTTCCATGCTATTCCCATGCACTCTTCTAACATAATCTCATTCGTTTTGTGACCTCAGATGTTTAGGCATGATCCAATACCATAACCCAGATACTTTAATACGTAGCTTTATTTTCCTGATATGAATCATACCACAGTGATTATCTGATAGCTGTTTTTTAACTAAAAAAGCCGTCTTTACCTAAAAACATTTTGTCCCCAAACCAGAAAACCACACCGCATACGAGGATCAAAGCCAAACGCTCTGTGTCACTGAAGCACGCAGTCTGCTACTTGGTTTTATGACCAGGGAATGGCCCCAGCCCTGGAGGTTTTTTTCGGTATAGAAGTTGCCACTAATAACTGTACTCTAACGCTCTTATTTGTACGAAGATAATAATCTGATCCTTTTTTTGAATTTAATTTAATTTAACTTAATTTGAGCACATCTTAATATGTCTTTCGTCTGTGCACTTATTTACTCAGTAGTGTTTATAAATCATTGTTTATAAGAATTTGGTTGGGGTTTTTTTCTGAAGATAGTGGAGTATTTGGGTATTCCAGCAGTGGTCTTCATGTTTAGAAGAAAATGCAAAAAGAGCAAGTCATCTTGCTTGGGGGTTTTTTACTCTTTTGCCTAAGTTTTGGGTGTTTCTGGTGTTAATTTATGTATTTTTGAGACTGCATTGGTGACTTATTCCACACGGCGTACTGCATTCCAACTGCCTTCTGTGGCTTAGTGGCGTCTGCCTGTGTGAAAATGTCTCTGATCATCGACTCTTGTTGAAGTTTTATTTTATCTGTTCAATTGTATTAAAACTTCGTTGACTAATACTGGTTTCCTGCTGGCTGTCAAGGTGCTTTCGTTTTTTCACTCACTGTAGCTTTTGAGCTCAGTGGTGGATATTCTAACATGAATCTGAATACTTCTTGAGTACTTAGCAAGCATGTTTTCATGTGTTCAGCTATCTACCATATTCTTTAGATCCAGCATTATTCTTCAAACTTGAGTTTAAATGTCTATAACCGCCGTAATGGTTTTGCACTACTTCTGCTATACATTATTCTTCTATTGCTTGTTTTACCCATTCTTCTTGGGAAACTTGGCATGTGTCCACTGCAAAGAAAAGAACAACTGGTTTAATGAAAAGGGATTTGATAACAAGCGTCGAGAGACTGCAGTTAAGCTATGCATGAATTTCCATTTTCCATCACCTTTATGGCACACACAGTAGGGTAATAGTGGTGGATGTAGAGCATGGCCAGCGTTGAATCCTCCGTTGTCCTAACAGCTGTGGACTCGCAACATGAAACACTTCTGGAAATCTCCACACAAGTTCACTGGAACCCCGCCTACACAGACGAAGAGGAGCGCTATCCGAGCTCTGCTGGCAGGGGTAAAGCAACTAAGTATTTCACATAATATTCATATTTGTGACATAATTCAGTGAACTATAACATTTATGTTGCAGCTGGTTGTAATCCACATCATTAGCCTCAGTTCAGTATAATACCTTTATATTATTTGTACTAGAGCCCTCAGAGGTGGCATCTATAACATTAATCTGTCATTCCAGGTCTATCTTTTGCATCTAATCTTCATTACTTGCCACTTTTCCTCGCACCTCTGGGATTTTTAAAGTTGCGCTGCCAGTAGTGTAATAAAACTGAGCAGACTGTAACATTTGGTGACCCACCTTGGTGAGGAAAAAAATTCCCTTTTTTTCCTCTTCAAAAATTCTATTGTAAAATCTGAAGACAAAGGACAAAAAAGGGAGCTAGTGATTCAAATACATGAAACCGTGCTACAAAGGAGAATATACTCCCTCCAGATGAATGTGAGCATTGTGCTACGAGGGTTAGCCCCAGTAGCCAACTGAGAGACTCAAAGTGAGCTCTTTTTCTTCAAGCCTAAAAACCTCTGTAGGCGAAGGCTTACCGAGTGCATTCTCCAGCTATTTTTGCTGTGTACTTAGTTTCCAGTCAAATTTTTTTTGAAAAGCATAGCTGGATATCAGCTTCGATTTTAGGATATTTTGGCTGTCACGTGCAGCTTTACCCTGTTAGGGAGAGGTGCAAAACTGAATAGCTAGAGGCACAGCTATACATGGGGGCCAGCCTTGTAATTGCATAAAATTAGATTGTACTGAAAAGAAATACATTTCACCGGGACTTGTGGAAAGCCTTCTTATCTCTTTGTGAAAACAAGCATTCTCTACAACCTGTGGTAGCTCTTTGGATTTATATGATCTGCCTCCAATAAGCTAGATGCCTGTCTTTTTGCTTCCAAGATTGTTGTGAACAGTGAAGGTTTATACAGTTTGCACCAGAATAGGTGCTATAATCACTGAGAAATCATTTTTGTGATAACTTTCTTTTAGTTCTGAAGTATTGTTCAATCAGTTGTATTCGTACATTAGTTAATTTTAACTGGGTTTTTTTACAATATAATCTATATGCATTGGTTTTAATTACAAAAATAATGAATTACATTTGCATGAGTGCCCTCTTTATGAACATTTCGTTGCCTAAATGCGAAGAGGAATATTCCTTCAGTTTTGCTCTTTTGGGGAAATAGCGTAGATTTCTCTAGCTGATGACTTATGGCATATGTAACAGGTCAAGCTCGTTCTTTGCATGCTCTGATTAAGGACCTTTGCTTTCCCTTTCCTATATCACTCATGGAAATGTTTGATACCTAAGGCAGAAAAACAAACTGAGTTCTAACGCTCATCTTACTGTTACAGGTATTCTTTTTTTTTTCTGGTGTATCTTTTCTAAGCCTTTTAATGTTCACTAGAAAATCTCTTATGGTGGTGGTACTTCAGGTGACTTCTAACTGCATCTTCTGCTGTGTAAACAACAGCAAATTAAAGAGTGAGCAATGAATTAATTTTATCAGTAAGAGCTTTAATTATTGCTGAGTTCAAAACAAGTATGCTTTTCAACTTCGAATACGTGAATCTACTTATTTCATTCATCCTGTCCCAGAAGAAGTGACAATTTCCTTGGAGCCAACCTTGGAATTGAGATATTAACTCAAAAGAGAAAGTTCATCATCTGTTTCACTTTTAAAAACCCAGAATACACAAGCTCAACAGTTACGTTACTATTAAGAAATACGAACTAGAGGTGCGAGCTGTTGTTTCTGTGTGTTCTTCCATTGCTCCTCCTGTAGTGTTTCTGTGCCGTTGGTCATTGGGATGCTTTCTAGCACACTTCAATCTTCTTCCAGTCCTGGTGATGCTTTGTGTGATAGGGTTTCCAAAGGGCTTTTGTTTTCTTTCACCTTTCATTTCACATCAAATGCAACAATAAAAAGAAAGAGCCAGAACACAAAAGCCAAGCACCCTTGTTGTGTAGACCATAAAGATGAGAATAATGTGACTGGTGTTGGGTATTTTGATCATTATTGATTCAATCATCGTCTTACCAGCACTAGTTACAAGTGAAAATGAAAAACATGAAGAACCAACCCAACATCCACTGTTACACAGTGTTCATTCTGGATGGATCAGGAGAGAACAAAATCCTGCAAATACCACTGGGAGTATTGAACCACATGAATTTACTGTTGCAGGTGAAAATGGTATTGAAAAGGAGCCTTCTCATACAGGTAATATTACAGGTCACATTTTAGTAAATTATCAGTTTACCGATGATAGAGTTTACTAAAGCTTTAGTTTTAGGATTTTTTTACAAACATTTTTGCATTCTGAGACCATAACAGAGGTTCTGTGAATAAATCTGAGCAATTCTCATGTTCTATTATTATTTAAAAAATTAGTCTGTTCTTCAGACCTGTTCCTGTAGGTTTCTTTTCTCTCCTATTCGGAGTGTGTGTCAAGACCTACGGTAGATTAATTAATTCCATAACTGTCTCCTACGTTTTGTGTTCTGTGTCATGCAGTCACAAGGTTTTAACAGGCTATCTACCAGGGTAGTATCTGTAAGAAACAGTGAATGTTTAACTGGAAAAATAATAACATATGTTGTATTTTTCACATATTTGGGAGCTGTATTCCCAGCTGCAAGTCATTATTGGACCTGGGTTTTTTTTCAGTTTTTGTTAATATAGTTTGGTTCTGCAACCAATAAAGCAGTAAAGTTTTGAGGGGAAAAAATTAGATATAGTCAATACACTCAAATTCTGTGATGAAAATCTTACTGGAGAGTCATATTCTTGCAGTTATTTCTGCTTTTGCTGTTCTTAATTCTGCATCAGTGGATATTGGTTTGATATTCAGCCAAAACAGAGTCAACAGCATGATTCAGGGAAATACTTTTGAAAAACAACGAGATACCTTGATTCTGAAAAGCACGTGAAAAGCACAGTTTGAGGAAGGAGTCAGTCCTATCGGTGACAGCAGGCAGCTTTTCTAAACATAAACCAGAATGAGAAGCAAATCTGCTTTACTTCTCTTCACCATTAAATGTAGTAGACATGTGAGAAAGGCATAGAGATAAGAACCGAAGAGGAGAATAATATGAGTAATGGATCTTTATGTACTGAGTTCATAATTGCTTCACCATCATCACAACAGCTACGGCCTCCAACCATGTGGTCAAACAGAACGACTCAGTGCAAGACCCTTTTGTGTATCCAGGTTGGGACGAGGGAGAGGATTATGCCACACAACCTGCTATAACGGATAGAATTATTCCTTCCAGAGATAATAATCATGGAAAAGAGTCTACCACTACAGGTACTAGTAATAATGTCAGTTACGTTATTTCGTTACTTCTGTCTCTCAGATGACCTGTCTTGGAAATATGATCTCGTAGACAGGAGTAACTTACTGTTCTCTTCAAGACAATGATACCAGTTATAGAGTGATTATTTCCTTCTGTGCGTTGCCTGGATGGTGGTGAGATAGAAGTTTTCAACTTTAGCTCTGTGTAAAACATTTATTTTTTACTTACCAACACCACTTCTAGTGCTTTATTTTTAGTGCTCTTCTTAACGAAGCATGTCTGTGGAGTTGCGTTTGGCTCATTACATAAGTTGTATTATTTGGTGTTGCCAGACTGTCTTTACCATGAAGTTGAATTGATACTTACATGTATTTGTGCATCAACAGCGTAACGCTTTTAATTTCTGAATATTTATCTGGGGAAAGACTGTTCTTTTCATAGATTTTATCGAAACATTTGTCCCTCTGGTTCGTAGAATGATGAGAGAAAGGAATTTACAAAACTGGCATGACACAACATCACGATGCAGTCTTCTTTAACATATACCATTTATACCATCAAAATAATGTTCTAAAACCTTGGTATGAGAAACACATGGCTTATTCCTGAAATAAGAGGAAAGGTAACTTTACTCCTTTCTTAAACAGACAATGCTCAGAACCTATTTTTGATTTTGTGACAGCTAGTTAACTTTGGTTTATGGTTGCTGTGTGTTCCTCTGATGGTATCTCTTCTGTCTCATTGCTCCTGCCACTATACAGTGTTAGCCAGCTACTCTGGACAGCTTAGGTTAGGAAGCTGGAAAGTTGATGACAATGAAAATAAATAGAAAAGACTGTTTCCTTTTCTTCTTTATGACCCAATTAGAATAAAAACCATAAAATCTACTCTGCATGTAAGGAAGAGAAGAACAGTCTGGATGGTGGGTTCACTAAACACCATACCACAAAGTAATTCTAACAGGTAAAATCCTTCAGTAATGCCAA
Source organism: Steatornis caripensis (assembly GCA_013398225.1). Lineage (NCBI taxonomy): Eukaryota > Metazoa > Chordata > Aves > Caprimulgiformes > Steatornithidae > Steatornis > Steatornis caripensis. The sequence continues at coordinate 153,945 of VZSC01006800.1, read as the reverse complement.
AATTTGAAGCTGATTCTGGGAGGAATCTTGGCCTTATGACTACTATGAACAGAACAGCGAATTAAAACCATTTTCTGTAACTTGTCACCACTCACAGAGTCTTGAGCAACAGAGAAAAATTAGTGCCTGTAGAAAGGATTCTTTACTGTCAGTACTGATACCTGTAACGTAAAGCACACTGCAGCGGCACTTGACAGGGTCCTTGATGCTGAGGGTCTGTGGTCGCCCTGAGACGCAGCTCAGGGAATTCTCCTGACTGCTGTTTCTGTGACCTTTCCCTGTGGCCACTGTCGTTGGGAATCTTTGGGATTAAGTAAAAAAGTGCATGAGAACAGCAAATGAACATAACTGACAAATACATTGCGAGAGCAGTGATGATGTACGGGAGGACAGGAGGTCTCCCTTCTCTTCCCTTTTTGCAGTGAGGTAAGGGTAGCTGTGGTTTAAAGTGAAAGGAGACTTGAACGTGGTGGGAATGAGAGGGGCACGGCAGCACACGTGTGCAATTCGTAGCTGATTAAATCATTGTGGTAACAGCTGTAGCATCTCCTGACGGTGCCCACCAAGAAGACCCAACTCAGCCACCTCTGCCTCCAGATAATGAACCAGGACAGGGCACTGAAGGTATCACACATCTCACAGATGCCCCTGAGGATGAGGTCCTCCGCAGGACCACAGCTAATGTGAACGAAGCTGGTGATGATTCTCCTCTGACGAGTGCCAGTAAGAGTAATGGATCATACTCATTTCTCATGCCTGGTGTGAAATGAGACATTATTTCTTCTCAAATTGACTCCTTTCCCTGTCTTTCTCATCCTCGGGGTCTACGTTCTCGGTGTGGACTTGCAGTGCAAAAATCTGTGGTGGGATCTGTGCTGTTGATAGAATTACCTCCTGTACAAGGCATAACGGACTCCTTGCTAGTACGCTTGGTGGTTTCTGTCCTTTGCTGAAGCATGTTTCTGGGTGGCCTCCTGCCTGTTCCGCAAGGCGTGCACTTCGGTGATTCTGAATCCCCAGCCCTGTCTTCCTTTCTTGCACATCGGTGGCATTAGGCTTGATAGGCTTTGGCACTGTGGTTGGTGTGGTGGAGGTGCTCTGGTAGTTTAGTCAAAGGGCTTGCTCCTGTGACTCAGCAGCAGCACCATCACCAGGGAGCGCTGTCCCGGTGGTGAGGGCAGGGCAATCATAGAAGAATTACCTCCCATACATTCTGCCTTCGATTCCTTACTCCTGGATTGCCAGGCAAGACCGTTCCAGATCTGGCTGCAGTATGGCAGCTCGCTTCTGAGTTACAGGGTCAGGTTGTTGCTGCTGTGGTCTCTTCTTCTGAAGGTCTTCCCTCTCCAGCTGTCACTGGGATCTATATATATGTAGCCAGCATCTCCCCCCAACATGATGAGCCTGTATGTGGTGCTTAAGGGTCTCTCAGAAGCCAGTGACAGTGTGGAAGAAGAAGGGGAGGCCTTCGCTTCTTCTCTCCTGTGCTTTGAATGAGAAAGCTGGACATGCTTTCTGGCTTGCTGTGGTACAGGAAAGAGGTAAATGATGTGGGTGGTGGTTTTGTGAGCGCTCACTTTCGAAGCTGATCATGCCATCGTCATGGCAGTCACAGAGTCCGTGGATGATGTTTACCGAGAGAAAGCAACCAAGGAGCCACTGGCACCTGGCACTCCACCTGGAAATGAAAGCGAACAAGCAAACACCACAGATGGTTCCCATGTCAGTTGGATACCTGGAGTTTTTCCAGACATTGAAGATCGTCTTAACCAGTTGCAGACCCCTCTTCCTACTAGTAAGAACCACAAATTATGAGCGTTTTCGTTTATCCATCAGTCAGTTATTATTTTGGACAGTGGCGATTGTCCAAAATCGTGAGTACTAACCATAACTGTAAATTATTGTCATGTTATGATTTCCTTTTTGGGTTTTATTATTGTTTAGAACCTGCTTATAAGATGTCGTTGGAGGGAATCTCTTCCTGTGCAAAGTAGAGGACGTTTGCTAAAAGGCTGAAAATAGTGTTTTGCTAATAACCTTTTCTTATACTCTGTTATCTGTATGTGGTAACGCAACTATTAAAGTGAACAAGCATAAACTTTCTTCTCATGCCCATACATACCTCAAAGCATTTTGTCTTTCTTTTTTGCTGGACACAACTGAGAGCTGTGTAACGCTTAACTGTCTGTCACTATTCCCCCTGTCCGTATTCCCTCTACGTTAGTTGTATACGTATCAAAAGAAAGGTAATTCTCCGTGAAGACTTTTTTCTAGGTGTATTTGCTGTTGGTATCCTGCCAGTGATCGATTACAGCTGTGTGACTGGGCCGTGACTGACATTTCATTTGTGAACGGTGTCTTTTTTTTAAAAGTTTTTGTGTTGTTTTGGGGGTTTTTGTGGGTTTTTTGGTGAGTGGTCACATGCTAAAAGTACGGGAAATGAAGGGACTTTTCCTTTTTTCCCAAACGCAGTTTCCGTACAAATAATCATCCTAGCAGCAAGGCTTTTTCCAAATGCTACTTCTCATGCACAGTAATCCAAGCACTATTTTCATGCACTTTCTTGGAAATTAGTGGAATCATTCCAGGGTAGATTTTGGCAAATGCTCTGTGGGCGTTCTTTGCACATAAGCAAGATTATGTACCTATATTTTTACAGCATTATACAGCAAACGCTTTAAAGATAATTCTGTTATTAATTAATTAATGTTAATTCCTTCATTGCCAGGTAGAATTTGGCCTACCTTTTTTTTTTTTTTTTCAGCATTTTATATAAACCCAGTAAAATCAACCCTATCGAAATTGCTCGAGTTTTAGTATTTTGACGTAGGCACAGCAATATAAATGCAAAATATGTATTTGATAGAATTTTATTGGAAAGATAAAGCTATTTTTAATAATGGCTTTCTACTACAACAAACTCATTTCTTGACTTTTGCTGCCCTATTCACTTAATTAATCCAAGCTGTCTCCTTAATTTTACTTGCAGACATTGCACACTGTGAAAAAAATCTTTGCTACCTTTCTGTTTTGAGTGCATAAAACCTGTGAGATCTGGTTTGAAGATTATTTTCAAGGTGAATGTCTGCATTGAATCTTTGCATTGGCCGTGCCCTGGCAAAGGCTTCTAAGGCCATATTCCCAAAACTCTTTCTTTTTTCGTTTATCTTTTCGTGGCGTTTTTTGAAAACACAATACAAGGGAATTACTGGGGAGTTACCATCATCATAAAAAAAACGATTTATTGAAAAGTTCATTCATTTGTAACGTTGCCCCATATCGCTGTAATGGAATGGAAAAGATTCATGAATGTATGTTGCTCTTGGTCACCTTTCTTGGAGGCTAGGTCAGGACCCTTAGCTGCTGAGCTAGTGCTCTGTTCTTTGTGGTGAGGTAGCACAAAACGAGTCAACAGCCACTAAAGTTCTGGTTAATAAAAATAATGAAAACGTCTGGAATATTCATGAACTACTTGTTGGCTAAGCTTAACAGAGGGAAAAGACATGTTTCTCCTTTTTGTATTTGCCAACTGCTGTTAGGAAAGATGATCAGAAATGCGGGCCAAAATCGAGGTGCAATGTGGGTTAAAGAAAAAGAAAAAGAACTTTAATTGATTAGAGTAAGTGCTTAATTTGCTCCTTAATAGTTTTCAGTATAAATACTTTTTAATGACCTGAGCATGAACTTTCTAGAATATGTTTTCTCAGTTGTGAAAGTCACAGTCGTTGTACGTTACCGTTCAATATTCACTAAGCATATTTAGCCTAACAAACAGATCGTTTTGTTCTTTAGGATCCACCCCCAGTACGTACGGTAATCGAGGACCACACAAGGGACAGTATGAATCCACTACCTTCCCTGGAGAGACTACAACAACAAAAATAGTTTCACAACCAAGGTTGTCCCCGGTACCAGGTAGGTTTTTGAAGCCATATGTTTTAAACAATTTAAGCACAGAATTGTATTAATGTGAACTGAAGAAAGCGATGAAAATGTAGGTCAAGTACACTTGTTCAGACACTGTTCTGAACCAGATAATATTCATCATTTTCACTAGCAGTCTGAAAAATGGAGCGTATTGTAACTCATATAATTTTCCACAAATATCAAGGCGAGAGAAACATGCATTTGGAGAATGCAATTAGGATCCAAATAACCTTTAAAAATTGACATGAAATCAGGCAAAATTCAGTAAAGGTATATGCAAAGTATCACATCAATGGGAATGTTCGGTGAAAATAATAGCTGAGACGAGTGTTGCAGAATAGAGCTTGCAGATTAAAATGGAATAGAAAGAATCCAACACCATGATACAATTGCAAAAGAACGCAAATATATTCTGGGACGTATTAGCAATAATGTCATTTTTAAAACAGAGAAAGTATTTATCCCGCTCCACTTAGGCCTAGCAAGTCCAGAGCTAAAGCTCTGTGTTCAGTTCAAGGCATTGCATTGATCACATCATAGGGAAAAAAAATGGAGAAGATCACAGAGAAAATTTTGGAAAGGTAACCTTTGAAGCACCTTTTGAAGAACTTACAATTTTCAGAGAAAATGGAAGGGAGATATGAGAAGAGCATGCTACAAAAAGAATGCTTATCATTGTTTTTTTCACCATGGAGTAATAATAACGAAGTACTTAGCAGAAGTAATCTTTTTCAAACGAAACTTCCGAGACTTGTTAAGCAAGGGACACTTGTTTCAAACAAATGAAATAAAGGAATAAGCTCTTAGGAGAGGATCTCTGTCTATAATGGTAGTACAGCATAAAGAATAGGGTACCTGGAAGGGTGTGAAATCTCCTTTAAAAACGTTAAGAGCAAATGAAATATTGATTGTGATATTATTGATCCTGTTTCACTGGAGTGAAATGTAGCTGGTATGACCTCTTAGGCTTGCTTCCAGTTTTGCAGCTCCTTTTTTTCTTTCAGAGTTTGCCCCAATAATACCTCTTAAAGCAAGATTTTAAATGAAAAAAAAAAAAAAAAAAAAGAACGTTTCACTCTACCTGAAAGGCGTCCTGCTTTGGTGCCTAGGATTGCAGGTGTATCATTGCTAAGCCTTTTCTTTTGCTCTTGGTACAACTCCCCTTCACCTACACCCACAAAAGTACAGCGCTTATAGGTGCCAACATCTGAGTCGGCCTGCGTATAGCTGGGCGATGAAAATGTGTTTGACTTGCACAGAAGCAGCTCGTAAAACAAACATTCACGCAAGCTAGGAAAAAAGTCTGTCAGTTTAAAGAACATGAAGGAGCTTGTGTTCTTGCCATTCTGCAAAACGGCAAAACTACGTGAGATACGTTAACGTGCTCTCTTCCCCTCCCTCAACTCTCCCCACAGAATGGCTGATCATAGTTGCCGCTCTCGTGGCGCTTGCGTTGGTTCTTGCAGTGTGCATTGCTGTCAACAGCCGGAGAAGGTAAGGCAGCCCTTTTCCTTTTTTCAGAACACACTGCCTTGCTGTTTTCTTCGTCGAGAGGCTTCATAGTTTCATGAAAGAGCGGAGCGGCGTAACGCAGGAAAGAGCTCCGTCTGCGAAGCTCCGTGATTTGGGGCGTGAGGGCCCCGTTTGCCGTGTCCTGCACGGGCCACACGGCAGCGTTTGCACTCGCACGCAACCACGTGAAGGCAGTAGCTGTACAAACCGTTTGTTCTTTACTTGTGGATGGAAGCTAACTGTATATAGATCACAGAGAATCAATTATTCCCTGCCTATTACTTATTAATAGGAAAATCTTCTCCACTGAGAGTGAAAACTATGTCAGATGGACATAGACGGTAGCAACCACGGCGTGAGCTGGGTGTAATCCTCCACCATTAGCAGCGTTCTCTGTGCGCAGCGTGGAAGGGCTGTATCAGACGATCGCTGTCGCAGGGATACGTTCTCACGTTGTTGTCAGAGCGCTCAGTAGCTTTATTTACTCCACTTTACAGATGAAGAAGCTGAGGAGCAGAAAGCTGCAGCGACGTGTGTGAAGTTAGCCAGGAAATTTGAAAAAACTCTAGCCTAAATGATAGGCTGTAATGTCCTTAACTCTTTCTTTTCTCTGAGGGCTGTTCCGAGGTTGCTTCTCAATTGTCTGGAACAGCTTTTTGCTGCTCGAACGTTAAAGTTGAACCCGTTAACAGAGTAACTAATTTCTACTTGAATGTTGAATTCGAACTTTTTTTGTCAGAGTAACCACTTCATACGTGGAGATTTTTATTCCGGAAGCAGCGAGCAGATTCATTCCTAGTCTGCTGGTCACCGGAAAGCACACGTTAATGCTTCTGTGAAACAGCGTCAAGGTCCTCCAAAGCACGGCGGGGGTGCTAGAATAAAGCACTGCCACCGTGGCGAGGGAGCAACCCTGGCAGTCCTTGCCCGTAATGCAGAAGGCTGCCGTGAGACAAAACAGCGCGAACTAAATGCCGAATTGTCCGACGGTGTAAACTGATACGGTTTGGCTGAAGTCAGTAGTGCGATGCCACCTGGTACGTTTGCCCTGTGACTGTATCCACGGTCTCAGTGCTTCGCTGGCAGGATTATTAGAGACCCGTTGAAATAAGAAAGCTATCAAGCATATGGGGAGGCAGAAAACTCCACAACTTTCTTTCTGTGAAGTGATCGTGGAGTTACGCAGCCTGCGTTGCATGGCTTACCGGTTTGTACGTTACCCTGTTATGCCTTTGAAAGTAGAGACCGCCGTTGTTTCCTCCCTCTTAGCCCAGAGTCACTATAGGAACAGACAAACAGGGCCACTATGGCTAATTACAGACTGCATCTGACAAGAAGTGAAACAGTCTCAGAGCCGTAAATTACACCCTAGGTACCGTTAATGGAAAACATATCTTTTACTTAGAGCTTCCATGCATCTAGGAGCGAGTCACAGAGAAGCTGCGTGTGGGTGCACGCATGTGTACGAATGCATGGATTAGACCCGAGCGATACGTCTTCATCGCTGTGAGGAAAACTTTTTGAAGCAGGGACGTACTCTGGTATGCTGGAAACAAGCGGTATTTTTTTTTTTTTCGCTGCAGCAGGGTCCAAACGATAACACGAATGAGTCAAGCACCGTTTCTTCATCTATCCTGATAAATGCTACTAAGCTGAAAATCCGTAGAGTCGTAGTCGCTGTGCAGTCAGCATACTGCACACGAATGCCAACTAATCTGAAACTAACGCTGCAACGGTGCTACGGGAGAACGGGATAGCTGAGAAAGGAGGATTGAGCGTTTCAGTGTTAGCCGAGCAGTAGGTTGAGACCATTTCAAGCACTAATTTATTTAAAAACTGAGAACAACTTGTGGTTTTTATTTGTGTCATGCTGTTATACCATGGTTTTAAAGGCAGCATCTCCAGTTTCGGTCTCGTCCGCGTAGTTAACTTCCTGATTCAGAAATCAATAGATTTAGCCTTTCTAGTTAGCAGGCCGGCATGGCAGAGATTTCAAGCATTTCAAACAAGCGACTGGGCCTTCTCAGCAAATAGCAAATTGCTTGAATATAGTATTTCCTTTTTTTTTTCTTTTTTTTTTTTTTTTTCCAAATTGATATTGTCATACGTTATCTTAACCGAAAGCCAACACGGCCAAGGTTCGGTTAGTTATTCCTCTGGTTACAAAGAAGACTACCTCTGTCTGGTGTCTGTTGTAAAAAGCGTTAGGATCTCCTTCCAGGGTCCGACAGAAGATGCTGGCGAGCCTGACCATCACATCAGGAAAGAGACTCTGAGCTGCTCTTTTGAGAGGCTGTGGAGCCCTACAGCTCCTCGCTGGCCTCCTCCGGCATTTCGTAGCTGCAGAGCAGGAATCGTTCCCAGGGGCGTGTGTAACGTTAGCACAGTGAACCGAGCTACTTCGGGTAAAAGAACCTCCATCTATCGCGCTGTAACCGTGAAACAAAAGTAATACTTCAGAAGGTTAATAGTATAATTGAACCGCCAAATTAGTCATTCAGGCAAAATATGCTTCATTTAAGAAGAAAGCACTTTAAAATACAACTTCACAGAGACATTGTCCCACGTAAGAGAGAGCTGTGCTTCGCATATTCAGTTCACACAAGGCTATACGAGGACAGGTAGGATGCCCAGCGCCGTGTAGACTGAGAACCATCCTAACAGTCTGGAGCAAACCTGACTAGTTACAACTATTACTTTTGCACTACCCTGACGAATACCCAGCTCGCATTGACCTGCACGCGTTAGTTTTGGACTGGCGACTTTTTAAAAGAGCGTGCGTGGGTGTTCATTCAGAGCTACCGATAGAGTTTACTGGGCAGCACAGCAGCGAGCGTAACTTACTTTAAAAGCACCATAGCTGTTTCCACCTTAATATCATAAGGAGCTATGCTGTTGATAGTAGCAAGAGTAGTTCTCCGCGTTGCCTCGCTGTTGGTGGGCTTCTGGGCCTCACATGCAAACGCAAAGAAGGGAAAAAATTCTCTCGTGTAATGAGGTGAGGGCTTGATCCAAATTTTCTGCTATCTCAAGATATCTCAAGAGCTTGAGCGTTTTCAAAGGCGTGGTCCCTTTGATTTAGAATGACCCTGTCCTTACAGTGGGATATATACAAAGTTCATAAAAGTGGATGTATCCAGACGTTAGAAAATCTTTTCTAGCTTTCAGTAGCGAACGTTACTCCTATCTGTAGTAATGCCAGATAGAAATCCAGTAAGTGAGCTCCTGCCGAATTTTATGCATGTAATGGTGGATGCTTTCAAAAATAACGTATGCCATACGGAGAAACTTTACACTTTGCATGGTGTAAGTCCGCTCTGGCAGACACAAGTTGCATTTCCAAGCACCTTTTCCTAAATACTGACTTTCAGGTTTTGCCTTATTTCTGTTAGTCTCCATCTATAGTACTTGGTTTCTTTTTCTTTCTTTCTAGATGTGGGCAAAAGAAAAAGCTGGTGATTAACAACGGCAAAGGAGCAGTGGAGGACAGGAAGACAAGCGGTTTAAATGGAGATGCCAGCAAGTCACAAGAAATGGTGCACTTGGTTCATAAAGAACAGTCAAATGACCTAACAGGAGCATCGGATGAATTCTTGACCATTAACGAAACACAAAATCATCAGGAGCTGGACATGAAGAGTGGAGTGTAATGGTACCAAGTTGCCAAGTAGATCAGAGCTGGGGAAACCGAAATCGCATGGAACTTGGACAGGAATTCAGAGATGCACTGTGCTACTGATGCCTTTTGAACATAATTAAACATAAGTTTTATTCATTTTTAATCACCTTTAAATGATGTCTGAGTTACAAAATTGACGTTTTCTTTCCGAAATAAGCCCCCAGGAGTTGCATAATGTTTTCAGTTCCCAGTTGCTACACAGAGAACACTCGCTGTGTCCTGGGCGTTAGGGAGGGACGCAAGTTTCCGTCACTGTTCCCCAGATGGAGGGTCTTCGCTGTGTGGAGCTACAGCAGTATCCAGTCACTCCCTCTGACAGGCACTTACGGTACTAAACTGGCCATGATACACGAGTAACTGAGGAACAAATTACCAAGAGCAAAAATCGAGTTTAAAGCCAAAAAAGGCCTCCCTATACAATGTCTAAACCGTCAGAATCCTTCAGAAATGCCTTGCAGCCAGGAAGAGCAGTAGGTGCATTCAGAGTCTGTCAGTATAAACCAAAAGGGACACTTTATAATGATCTATGGCTCGGTCTGCAATCAGGGAAACCCAGAAGGACAAAATCTATTTATCGCTATTTTTAAATGTCTATGGGCACACAGCGACTCTTCTTGGGAGGGGGAATAACGAGATGAAAACATGAGGAGCTGATACGTAATAAACTTCTATACTTTATTATCCTAACAATCTGTACAGTTATTCTTGAGTTTTTGAGGCGTTCATTGCTCTTCCCCCTCCCTCCTTCACTGGTCACAGTTTGTACACGTTTTTAATGAGTCTCTTAGTTAGGATAACGACTAAAGCCGAATGACCCCAGCTCTATCACACATGCACAAATCGAGCAGTTGGAGATCGTTAGGAAAGATGACAGTGGGTTTTTTTAGTCCTGAAGAATAGGTCGCTGTCCTCTTCCGCTCCATTTTACTTAGGAGATGCCGAGCCTAGTAAAACTTGTTTCCCCTATAACTATTATATTATACCAGTTTGCTGATATTTTTAAAGTTGCCTTTCTGTGATCTCGCTCACTTCCTCTGAATTCTATTTCATCCACATTTTTCCCTCTGCTTTTTAAAAAATACCAAAAGAACCATTGCTTGCTTATTGGTACCAGAAGTTCAAATTCTGCAGAAAAAGATCAAAGAAAATTCACGGAAACTCTCCCAGCTCTGTCATATAGAAAAGTAGCTGCAGCTGCATTGTTACACGCTTTTGTTTTGTCCTTACGTGTCTGTTATGTAAAGTATTTGTATTAAGCTATGATGCTGTGCATTATATTGATATGAATTGTCAGAAAGAAAATTATTTACTACCAGTGGTCTGTGCCATTTTTAAGAGAGCGTATTGGAACGGGGTGGGGGAGANCTTTTGTTTTGTCCTTACGTGTCTGTTATGTAAAGTATTTGTATTAAGCTATGATGCTGTGCATTATATTGATATGAATTGTCAGAAAGAAAATTATTTACTACCAGTGGTCTGTGCCATTTTTAAGAGAGCGTATTGGAACGGGGGGGGGGAGAACGACAATCCTAATTGGGCTGCCTCCAAAAAAAAAACCGCAAGTAAAAGCAATCGAAGGTAATTGTAACGAGTGATCTGTGTGAGTTGTGGGATGGGGAATGTCCTGCAGCAGGGTTATTGGGGTGTTCCTGTTCACTGGTCGTAGCACCTGTCTTTGAAGCTGTTCTGCTAAAGCATGTAATTTTATGTTCTCCATCTGAAGCCATTTGGAGCACGCGTATTCTGCTGGCTAAGTACTAACATCGGTAAGCACTGATCTTTACCGGAACAAAAAGCACGAGGCTTGTTTGTGATTTTTCTCGGTCGCAGATCTCCAGCGGTTTCCCATGCGTTTCGTTGAGTTGCTCAGCGCTCTGGTATCTGCACATTTCCTCAGGGGCAGTTTACACCCGGGCAAAAGGTCCCAAGAGGAGGTGTGCTTTTAAAGCACACGTGGCATGTTTTTCGGACTTTATATAGGTCAGTACGTTTCATCTGGGAACAGTCGCGCAGTCACGCTCATGGTCCGAAGGTGTTCAGACAAGCTGAAGCTAGCAGGGTCAAGGTGGTTTTACACTGTCAGTACTTGTGGTCCACCGTCAAACTTCTCACTCCCTTCATGTATTTTGAAACTGAACCATGCAGCGGGAAGTCTGTTGACTCTGCGCATTGATTTTTCTTTAAATCTGTAATGGTTTTAAGCAAGCTTTTTTATTTGTCGTTACACATCAAAATGATCCGTTGCAAGCTGTGTTTAAACCGGTGTTATGTACTCATTTCCCTAAGTCGGGAGATCCAGAGTAAGAGTTATTCCTCAAATCCTAAAGGAATATAGGTCTCAATGAAAAGGAGACATGTCGTTGTCTTGAAGGCTAAATTTTTCTTTAAAAAGAAAATACATACTGTGGCATGTTATTCGTCTCCCTGTTCAGATGTTTACTAGAGAAAAGCACATGCTCCTTCCTAATTTATCCAATGTTCAGCAGCTATAAATGCACAGACAACACTGGCTGGCTTCTTTTTGTATTTTTAAATAGGGAGATGCTCAAGTTCTCTTTACAGAGGCAGTGCCATTGTTTTATATGTGCTGATTCTTTTTAGATCATGTCATGTGATTCATGTGTAATTAAGTATCATTATGGTTTCAAAACTAGATGGCCATTTCATATGTGTAATATAGTGCATATTTTTATTAATCTTGGTTTTATAATTTGAGGGGTTGTCTGTTGTGTGTATGTATTTTTTTATAGAGAGCACTTGATATATTTGCGTATTTATTGAACAGATTAATCAGAACGAAAGAAAATACCATCTCTAAATTGTACCTAGAAATAGTTTTGCCAAAACCACATGGAACTGTAAAATAAGCTTCCAAAAATAAACTTGATTCCACATTGAGGATAAAAAGCAAGAAAGACGGGCGTTATTAGTGGGAGAGAAGCGTTGAGCAGCATAGCCGTGTTTCGTGCTGGAGAGCCAGGGGTAATTTTTTCTGCTTGCAAATTCTAAGCCAGGCTCAGCCGAATGCTGCGCGGCCTTGCCTGCTCTGCCAGCCTCCTCCCGTGGGCTCCCCCGATGCCCTGGGAGTTCACTCAGCTCCGCCCTAGAAGCAGACAACTTGGTCCAGGTTAGGATCAAGGCAGTAAGATCTTGACAAATACTCCTGGCTCGCTGAAACAGTGGCGTTTGGGAGAGCGCAGCACCCAGCAGGACCCGGCCCTTGCTCCAGGGTGCTGACAGACGCGCTGGGTCTTGGTCTGCCCTCGGTGCCTGGGAAGAATGAGGATCGCTCCTAAAAATGCTGAGGAGACCAGGCTGGACCTAGACCAGAGCCCGTGATCAGCTCCTGTTACTCCTTTGTCTTTTTTAAATAAATTGACCGTTTTAAATAAGGGTAACCCACACGACCTCTCTCATAGAAATACTCTCTAAAGCAGTAAGCATATTCAAGAGGGGGGTTGTATGTTTTATGGGAACGTAATATTTTCATGAAACAACCCGGGGTGATCGTTTCACCTGTATTTTCTTGAAGATCTTACCAGGAACGTTCGATTAAAGCAGAGAAAGGTTACGCAGCCAACATGTCTACCTGCGTGGATGTTTCCAAACCCTTTCCACGGCATCACTGCCAAAATGACATCTCCGCACAGTGGTTTTCATGCGATAGGGATGGCTTTTGTGTGTCCTTTGTCAACAACGACAACAGCCCCTGTACTAAGTAGTTGCACGCATGTTGCCTGGAATATTCTTAGGAGACAATTACCGTGCGCGTCTCCAGCACGTAGAAACGGTGCTGGGCAGGGCCTGGGGTCAGTGTGTCGTCCTCGTTAGGGCTGGTCCTAATTACTCTTTACGTAGATGAAGGAAAGAAATGAAATCCTCCGACAACTGCGTTCTGCCTCAGCATACACGGACACCAGGATATTTTGTAAGCCGGCAGTTAATGGTTTTATTTTATGCTGCATTAGCCCATTCGCCTGTAATTATTATTAAGCAATTCAAGGTTCTGACTGCTCTGGTTGCAAGAGACTTCGTTAGTCAAACACAAACACTTTGAGTAGCCACAGGTAGCGACTAGTTCTCCTCTGCGGCGCGGAAAAGGGCAAAAACGGGTCGGGAAACGCGCGGCGGCGGGCTGGTCCTCGGGGTGCGGTTCGAGCTGTGTGCGAGTGGGTGACAAAACTCTCGTTCCTTACGGGGCGGGGGGCGAGAATTGCGCAAAGGTCGTTTGGGACTGGGAACTGCAAGGGGTTAGGGACGGAGAGGGGACACAGTCATCGGCAGAGGAAGTAAAGGAAGAGTGAAATTGCTGTGCTACTTGTGGGAAAGTCCCTTTGCCACCCCCGGGACTTTGGCGCTTGAATTTTCACAGCTCTGAGAAGGTGAAAAGGATCGGCTTTTCCCTGTGAACCCCCCACCTCCGAGTCCCCCTCTACATTCACCTCCTCACTCGCAAGCTGATTTCCGACTAAGTTTCCCCTAGCAGTTTAATTTCTCGTCATCACTGTGCCACGCTGCGCGCGGCATCCGCCAGCCCCGTGCTGAACGCAAGCAGCTGCGAGGAGCGCGGGGCAAAGCGCAAACCTAGCAGAGAAGAGTTAACGGCGTCTTTTGTACGGCGCAGGGTCGGTGCTTTTTGTCTTGCCGCTGTCATCCATTTGAAGTACGGTGAGCAACGGCAAGGTTCCGAGAACACTCCCTGCTCACCTTCCTCGTTTTAAAAGTACCGGATTTACACGGATCTTCACGTCGGTCAGCTGTGCTGCTGCGCGGTTTTTGGAGAAGCTGAAACCGAAGACGCAAATCCATCATCAAGGAAGCCCGTCTGACCCCAAACGAGGTGATTATCGTTAAAGTGCGAGCAAAGCAGAGGCAGTGGAAGCTTTTATGCTTTAAACACAACCGTCTTTCAGTTTTGTCCGGGCGTTCCCAGCAAGCATTAGAAAAGTTTTGCCGGAGTGATAGCTTCAGCGAGTCTCAACATTTTTATTAACGCTTCATACTCTACGGGCAAAAGGGTTTGGGATGAACAAGCGGACGGATGAAACCCATTTTCATACATTCTCTGCCACGCAAATCTGTGCGTTGAACGCCCCTGTGAATGTCATTAGTTTTGCGTTTCCTTTCAGGGAAAAAAAAAAAAAAAACAGAAAAAAAATTAAACCGCTAAAGTTTTGGGTCAAAACAAGTTGACAAAGACTGTCAAATGAGAACACGAACATTTTTTTGTCTTCAGAAGTAGACATAGTTTTAGCTAGTTTTAATAGCCCAGATAGAAGATCTAGCTGTGCAAAATCACTTTTTTTTTATTTTCTGGAAGATTCACCTTGCCTAATACATAATGTAGCCTAACCTTTGTACTAAAATGAAATTCTTACAAGTAATTTATTTTCGCTATAAAAAATGTCTGTGCAAATTGACCGTAAAATAGCATTTGTCAAGTCGAACACGATCTGACATAAATTTAAGTGCATCTATCGGAAACCCCTCAAGCATTGTTTCGAACGTTAGGGAAAAGCCTCACCCTGAAACAGCCACCTAACCCAGGCTTTAGCTCAGCAGCAGCTTTCTGCTGGCGCTGAAGCTGAGGCGAGAGGCTGCCTTGCAAGCGATGCCAAAGGCGCAGCTGAAGCAGGGGCGCGTAGGCTGGGAAACGGGCGTACAGCTCACAGGCAGCGGAGGCTCTGTGTATCAAACAGCTTTCAGGTCTGCTGGGTTAGCCCTGGAGTCCTGCAAACTGCTGGAAAGACCCAGGACGGAGCGGGATGCGATGAGGCGTTTTCCCCCTCGTCGCCGTGCGCTGTAAGTTTTGTACGCGGCGTCTGAAAGCCTCGCCTCGGGCAACCGTGTTAGGGTGGGGTCAGCCCTAACGCCCGTATGCCAGTCCCGCGCTGCGGTGCACGAATGGCTTGGTTACAGCAGCGTTTTGGCTCTAAACCTAAATTTACTTGCAGTCACACATCTAGCTTCTGGCACCGCGTACTCAAAAGGGGTTTTTTGTTTGTTTTTTTTTCCCGGCTTGAGCTGAATCGTTTTCGGTGACCACATTTTGCTCGCGTGAACCGAGGCTCCACGCTTTCGTTTCACCCAGAACAAGCAACACTAAGCTGGGTGTATTTTGCCTCGCGATTGGATGTCAGGTCTGAGCCTATATTCACCGCTTTTTATCAGCCTGCTCTTTTGAATAAGAAGCATCTGGTTCAGGGCTGCTGCTGCAGATTTCCAGCAGCACCCTTACTGTAACTAGCTCAGAGAGGAAATTTGAAGCAGCTTTCAGCCCGAGCCAGGAGGATGAGTTCTTCTAAGATGAGCCCATCACAGCTGAGCCCGGTATCCAAGACACAGTGATCTCAGCTGACAACAGCACACAACAAGGGATAGGAAAGTCTTCCTGCGAGTGCTCTGGACTGCAGCCGTCACAGCAAATCTCTAGAAAAAGTACGTTGGGTCGATCTTGCTGTTCGGATCTACAAATGATTCGCTGTTTTGACTTTGTTCAAGCGCTGGCAACGTATGTGTAAATGCTGCCGGTCTCTCTGTGCCCTGGTGTGCAAGTACTGTGCGGGTTTGTTTTACTGTAAAACTGTTTTACAATCATCCACTCAATTAAGCTTTTTTTTTTCTTCTTTTTTTTCAGCAGCTGTAGGTCATCAGATTCACCAGCGGAGACAAGTTTATAGTTATCGGATACTTCCCTGCAGTTCTTTCGTGGTTCGTTTTCTAACGTTTCTTTCATTCACCAAGGGAAAATCCGAAACAAAGTCTGGGTAAGGATGCTTGTTTGTTCAGCTAGTGACTTGAAAACCAAACTCAGCCTTTGTTCGAGAAGGGCGACTTCCCCCCGCTCTGTGAAGAGGACGGGTGCAATGCCTACCTGTCGGTCACACGCCAGTCAAAAAAGGGAGAAACCGGGTTCTGATTAATTGCAAAGGTATGGATTTTCCTCAGGGAGCCTTTTCTTAGAGCAATCTGCGTTCATACGGAGTAGTGCCTTCAAAAATCATTGCTAAGAAGCGAGCTAACCAAGCCTATTTGATCCTGGCAATTTAGGTAATACTGGTAACCCGGATGGAACAGCGGAATGAGTTTTGGGTAAATTTCCTAGCCCGATCCCTTTCCTTCCCCCTTCGCAGCGCCGGGAGCCAGCTGCCTTTTCTCGCTTGCGCATCCCCACAGCAGCGTTTCTCAGGCGGTATCCACGGACCACGGGACCACGGAGTACCTTCGGGCGCTCCGGTCAGGAAACAGCCAAAGGGAGGTAGATCGGCTTGCAAACGACTAAGGGAAAGGCAAGCGCCTTTTTAGTTCTGTCACAAGTGAGAACCAATAGCACGACCCTGTGAAAGACAGACCCTAGGCTGCTTTTCTACACGCTCGTCCTTGTACTACACAAGTGCCATGAACGGTGTGAGGCCCCGCTCCCCCGGATCCCATCCCTGCAAGTTTTCGACGGGCAGCAGACAGCTTCGCGATCTAGCTGTCCGCGCAGCCACGTTGTCCTTACGGCGGCAGAACCTGCCTGCCTCGCTAACGCCGCCACGACCGCAAGACCTGATCTCGCGGGCAATCTCGTTTCCTTCCTGCCGTAGCAGAAGCGCGCTTCCGCCGCGCGCCGTCCGCACGAGACAGCAGACGTGCCGAGGCTGTGAAGCCGTCCCAGCCTTGTGTGCCTGCGCAGGGCTCTGCACAGCTCAGGGGAACTTCGGCAGCGAATCCGGCTGGGGTGTTTGTACGTTCTTGCAGTAGAAGTGCTTGCTGCGAGGAACTCCTGCTAGCCCAGCTGAGGGTCATTTTTAGCGTTACTTTCCTCCGAAAGCACTGTGAGTTGGGGCCGCTTGTTTCTTTCCTATCCTTGTCCTGTTCACCTGTACTCTATAAGACAAAGGAGAAGACTTTTTAAGGTTTAGCAGCCCCAAAGTGCTCTCTCGGTTCTTCTTTCACGCCCGAGAGGGGATACAGAAATATCTCTTAACATGGGTCAATGATCCGTGACTCGCTGTCTTTTACAGAACCTTATAGCAGATGCTGTCCTGTAGAGAGGGACGCACTCCGGATACAAAGACGCTCCTGAAATAATCTTTTTCTCTAAGGCTGAGGACGTCGAGAAAGAGCGACACACGAGGGCTGAGAATCAGCCTTTGGGGTACGTGTTTTCAAAAGCGGCAACTTCACGCAGCTGCAGAATTGGCCCCTGCATGGGCTGGGTTTTTTAGGTCACGCTGGCAGAAGCGTGGCTTCGAAAAAAGTGACAAACACGGGTCACAGCGTCCAGCCTTTCATGTCAAGCTTTCTGGCGCGGTGTGTAACAAAAGAGTAACTACCTTTTACGGAAGGAATTTGAACGTACACAGCGCACACTAAATATGTGAGCGTTGGAGAATCCCGAGTGCAAAACACTTT
>VZSC01006800.1:88747-136239 GCA_013398225.1 Steatornis caripensis | reverse complement strand
ATCTGGGGGGGCAGGATTTTCCATCAGCAGCGTGCATTTATTAACAACGCTTGTCGACGAGGCCAGATGAGGACGTTTCTGCCTCTGGCAGGAAGCAGCAACGTGGTGCAGACATGGCAGCAGGCTGCCGCAGCCTCAGATTTATCTTTTGCCCCAGTTTGTTCCTAGCGCCGCGTTAGGACTCGGTTCGTTACTGACGCAGAGGGCAGGTCACCAGCTGAAGTGCTGCCAAAGCCACTTCCTGGCATGCCTGGATTTTCTTTGGAACCTTCTCAAGTGGGTGCTGGCCTCGGTTAGGTTTGTAAGAAGTAAGCCCAGGGTGGTGCAGACCGTTAAACCTCATAACTTGGTTTTCGGTTATGTGTCTGGATGACACAACAGTCGTTACGCTACTTCTGTGCTCTGTGCTACTCTGAGCGCAAATGTCGGAGCTTTCTCTCCGTGCTTAGCAAGTGCCAGTCCTCGGGGCCGTGCTTCGCTCCACGAGCGTGTCTTAATTTATGTATTAGAATTGATTTCCTTACCAAGCACCCCAGGNTCTGGATGACACAACAGTCGTTACGCTACTTCTGTGCTCTGTGCTACTCTGAGCGCAAATGTCGGAGCTTTCTCTCCGTGCTTAGCAAGTGCCAGTCCTCGGGGCCGTGCTTCGCTCCACGAGCGTGTCTTAGTTTATGTATTAGAATTGATTTCCTTACCAAGCGCCCCAGGGGTTGAGCTACGGGCTTTGGTTTTGATTTTTTTTTTTAGAAAGGCTATGAGGAAGAGAGTTCTCGTTCAGCAGCAGGGCGAGGGAAGTACGTTTCTAAAGCCACTGCACCCATTGCATTGCATCCTCCTACTCTTCTAACATCTCTTCCCACTTCTCTAGGCTTCACTGCCAAGAACTGCAGCTCGTGCATCCAGACCTTTGTGGCAAATGAGCTGAGGTGCAGTTAGCACCCTGGACTCTCTGGGGGATACAGCGAGGGCTGAGATTTCTAACACCTCAGCAAAGGCAGGTCTGTCTTCTACCCTGCGTGCGGTGTTCGGAGCAGGCAGCCTCTCACATCAGGCTGCTTTACCCGAACGCCTACCCAAAGCGCTCCCACGTTGAGCCCAGGCTGGCATTAAAACTCGCAGATGTAAGCCATGAAAATTATGAATCAACATTTATTGATGATATGTACATAAGAGGTACAACACTTAGTGAAATATTATATTCACTACTATTGCCGGTATAGAAAGGATGTCTAGTTTGTTTTATCAATGAAAGTTACAGGAATCTGTTCACACCGTAAGAAAGCGTTAAAAGCAAGGGACTACCAAACGTCGTAAGGAGGAAAAGATCTGAACTGCAAAACCAGACTCGGTCTACAAGGCATTCCAACTACAATATACAAGAACAGAGCCCAGAGTTGGGAGAAATTTTATCATTTGCATTCATTAGGTTTTAAATAAACTGCCATAGGTACTGTACAGTATGTAATTCCAAAATCTGGGGAAGTTCTGGGGTGTAAGGAAAAGGCCAACCTTACCCCTCTTCCTTTTTATCCTTTTTACATGAAACGTCTCAAAACATTCCCGCTCGCGCCTGGTCGCTTTTAAGGGCAAGGGACGATGAACAGGCGTGTGCAAGTCACGCTGAGGCACCGTAACGGGACCCACCGAGCAGGGTCCTTTCTGGGCTCTGGGGCCTGGTTTTGATCTCCTTCCGCTCACAGGGGGTGATTATATTTATGAGAGTCAGGCCCAGGGTGCCTAGGAATGAACCCGCTGCTTCTTGCTGCCCCAAGCTCTTTCAGAATCGCCTTCGGTTTTTCTCCAGAAAGCTCTTACTTGCTCGCAGGTCTGAGCTGTAGCCCCGACTTCAGAGGATTTTCGCTACTGACTACGTACGTCTGTTTTATGACCAGAGATACTTTTCGTATAGGGTAGGCCTGTACGACAAACACAGTAGCTCGAGAAGCGTTTAGCTTTGCATTTCATTTCCAACAACTCTTAATACCCTTTCTTAACGATGAAAGAAAGCGCACCTTGGCCCACGAGCGCATTCGTCTTTCGCAGGGACTGTTCCCGCCAAGGGGATGAAGCAGGGGCTCCTACTTTGGCTTCTCGGGCCCTCTGGAGGGAACCGGCAGCCCCTTGCTGCCTGCAGCCTCGTCCAGTCGCAGCCGTGACCGCACTTGCTCTGCTGGCGTCTGGGGTCAAGGCGGAACTGGAAGTGACTCAGAGGGATCCTGTGATGCTGCGGCGTGACTAACGGCTGGCTGATGCACCGTGCACAAAGAATCGGAAGCAGCCAGGGCATCCAGTGGGAATGTAGTTAGATGGATTTCCCCTTACTCACTGTGCCAATTTAAACAGCGACTTACTTCTGGTGATAAGGAGCCCCGACGTTTCAAGCAAACGAGGAGAAAACAAAACAGAAACTAATCCTTCTAGGTGAACGTTAATCCTTTATGTCGTAACAACTGCATTCACAAGGGAGCGAATCTATGCCGGGATCACTCTCCCTCGCCTCCCGGGAACTATACACATGCAGGTACTGACACATACCACCCCGCTTAGATAGCTGAAAACTAAAAATAACGTATTTACAGTAAGTTGGCTGCATTTATGATTCTGAATGTTATCAGAACAGGATACGCCGTAACAGACAGATAAAGCGGTTACTAAGCTGTGGAACCTAATCAGTTGAATGGCCAAAAGGAAACCGACCCAGATGATACAAACGAAAAACAGAAAGCAGAACAAAATTCTAAAAGACACCCTAATTTTTCCTCTATGGCTGAATACACTGAAACCAATTAAATTAAAGCACTGCTACGCATACTGTATACAACATTTCACTGAAATTACATGTTGATAGCTACATTATCTACACTAAGTGCAGAGAGGCACCGGACATCATGCTTCAACAAAATGTCAAAACTCGTACCAACAAGGTTTTACAGCTACTAGTAACTCAGCACTATTCTACCTGCGGTTCCTATTAAAGTAATACCTGGCACATCTGAGTTAAAAGTACAAGAAAGAGATTAAAATACAAGGGTATATCAACACACTTCCTACACGTACGTCTACTAGAAATTTAGTCTCCAAAACCTTAGCAGAATAGCACGGCCTCATAGATTTCTGAAGAGTTCAAGAGAGAGCCAGTATCAGTCACACCGGTACAGCACTACTGGCTATTCAAGGTGTTCTTTGTTTTGAATGACGGTCAAAGAGCTAGTAGGCCGTGAGAGACTTCTTGTTATAGAATCGTTACCAATATTTATATTAATTTATTTTTATTCCTCTAAAAAACAGTTCCTTGTTAATTAAATAGAAATTATTATAGCCACGGCCTTAACGCCAACAGGTATTTGCTTAACGGGAACAGATGACCCTAACAGAGAAGCAACTCTCACTTGTCCTGGTCAAAAAATATAGTGGTTGTTCTCTTCAAAATACGTAAGAAAGCAGGAGGTATTTCTACGGATGCTACCCACTTACACTGGTCCCATGGCGGTTCTGTTGGTCCCTTTTCAAGAAGGCAAAGGTAGGCGGCCAAATCACGAACTCTTTCCGCAGGCTGAATTCACAGACACTGCATTGCAGCAAGACGGGCTGCGTGCCTGACGGTAACATATTTTTTCGCCTACCCAGATCTCCAGTTTTCTAGAAACTGCATTCCGAGTCAGTCAATTGTACGGGATCAGATCCTAAGAAAGAACTGCAGGACTTGGCAAAGGTAACACCAGGAAAAATGACAAAAACTAGGGACGATCGCCCAAGACAGTCAATCTAGAAGATTGTTGAGATTATTATTACATTGTTCCATAATGAACTGCAGCATTTAAGGACACCTTGAAATTCCTATTTGCTTCTTGCATTTTGTGCTTTGTTTATAATTCGTCACTAAACATAACACGAAAATATTTCACCGATCCTAAATGTTATAAGAAAACTGGTTTTGTTCTAAGGTACAGACGACCTTTAAGGGATTATCCCCTTACCTTATACGATCACATAGAAAACACTGTAAGAAAATATTAGCGTGTCTGTAAATTACAGACACTGGGTAATTTAGTTTAGTCTACACTGTAGTTTCCAGAGAACAAGTACAAACCCCTAAAACCTCTATGAATAACCAAGTCAGTATTGAGCGCATAATATTGAACAATATAAATACACATGCAGCTTTTCCTCATGCATTCTACAAGTCAGAATTCACATCAGATCACAGGCGAATGGGACATATTTAAGAAAGGAGCGGGATACGTTGGATCGAAGTGTGTGCAATTGTCTTTAAGAAGGCAGGACAGCCTGTAGCACGCAAGAACTCACAAGCCCGTACAAAGCACCAAAATGGAAATGCTATGACCTACAATACTGACTGCAAAATCAATTTGTAAACACAGTCTGCGTGCAGCCTTGGAAAAACTGCAGGAAAAAAAAAAATTTGAAAAGAACGATACAAAAATCCCTGCACACTATACTACTTATGTACAAAGCAATGCACAGGTACCAGGCAATCCAGGTTGTGTGACGCTGCCTGTGACAGCTTCCCTCCGCGTAAGGGCGTGCACCACCGAGTGTCATTAAAAACAATTGCAGGACTCCGGAATTTTGAAAAATCAGACTGGAAGCACTGGACCCCGTGGCATCGATCAGCATTGGCTCTGCAGCAGAACGTAGTTGGAAGAGAAAGGGGATCAAAGCTCGGGTGAAGTGTGTAATCTCACAAGTCTTCTTGGCTCCCCAAGTCCTGCGTTAGCCTGTTGGTTATTTATTTCCATCGTTGTATCAACCCGGTAGTGGGAAGCCACCGGCTTTCCCCTCGAGCAGGGGAAGACGTCTCTGGGATGGTGGGCGCCTGCAAGCAGCCCGCTCGTACGAGAAGTAAAATAATTACCAGCACGTGGGCAACAGCAGTGGTTCGACTCATTCACAGCAGCGCATTTCCATGTAACATCAATCATGATCAGGAGGGAAAAATGAGGGAGACGCCCACGGCGCGGTCTGTACGCAGGCACTGCTGCTGGGGGGCACGAGCGGGAGTCCTGCCGTAAGCGCGCAGAACCGCAGAGTCTGCACCTCGCCTGAGGACCACCGGGAGACACGGCCTTCGTGTCTGTGTGGGAAGAAAGATCAACAACTTTGGAAGGAACACGCACCAAGCACGTTGCTTCGGATAAATTGTGAGCAGGAACATAACACTTTCAAAAATAACACGGCGAAGCGGACCAATTGGCTTACAGCTGGATTGCCTTCCTCGACACTTCAGTATCGCAACTCCTTTTTTTTTTTCTTTTTCTTGCCATATGCAAAGCTACACTCTGTATATCATTATTCAGACAAAGGAAATTGGGTAAATATTTTTCCTTCACAGTCCCCAATGTGATTGGAGAGAAGAAAATAAGTCATCTTCCCGAGAGCACTTTCTGCTGGGAACAGGAGCTTCACCGTAGTCTTACACGGTGAACTACAGCCAAGGTGATTTGTCCCCATGGACTAGACACTTACTGCAGCAACTAACAGGAAAGAAATCTTAATCGCGGCCTTAGAAGTCACAGTAATAAAATCAAGGAGAATCTTCTGGCTCATAACGGAGTAACACTACAGTACATTTTTATAAAGTGCCCTTATTTATCCTTCTGCAAATTAATCCAAACGCATCAATGACAACAGACGAATTGAACTCGGCGACATGAGAAACAGTGATGTCTTTACACCTCCACGAAAGGAATCTTCTGAGCCCCGGACTAAAGCTCAGAGCTTCTTTAAAGACAATCACAGAAGGGAATGTCAGACGTGAGCTTTAACACTGCCTGCGCGTTTGGGGATTTGTGCGATTGCTGCTGTGTTGCTACAACAAGGCTGCAGCAACACAAGCGAAGGCTAGGAAGCAAATAAGATCCAGGCGGTTGCCAGAATACATTTGTTCAAACGCAGGCTGCTCTTCTGAGTGTCTGCTGCCGGAAAAGTAATGGCCCTGGGAGTGATGAAAAACAGATCAGAAATCTGTATTACTCATATGTGTTTTCAAGTGGCAAAGAGTTTGGAATTCCACGTGCTTCGAGAAAGAAATGGGCTGTATCTCGGAGAAGAAACGGAAAAACCCGTAATGACAGCGAGCCTTATGTTTGTGCTGAGCTTTAAATTACTTGCTGCACTTGTAGTATAGAAACAATCAGGCAAAAAAGCAGCACCTTGGGAGAAATCTTCCGGAAGCGAGAATCGACGTCATGATAAATAGCAAAGACTGTTCCCTAGGATGGCGTTGTGAAATGTNAGATCAGAAATCTGTATTACTCATATGTGTTTTCAAGTGGCAAAGAGTTTGGAATTCCACGTGCTTCGAGAAAGAAATGGGCTGTATCTCGGAGAAGAAACGGAAAAACCCGTAATGACAGCGAGCCTTATGTTTGTGCTGAGCTTTAAATTACTTGCTGCACTTGTAGTATAGAAACAATCAGGCAAAAAAGCAGCACCTTGGCAGAAATCTTCCGGAAGCGAGAATCGACGTCATGATAAAAAGCAAAGACTGTTCCCTAGGATGGCGTCGTGAAATGCCTTGTAACTTAACGGGCACAGGAAGGGACCTGACCTTTCCTGGAAGCCCGTGACTCCCACAGATTTCAGTGGGGCTTTCATGCAGTCAGGGCATTGCAGACACAGGTTTTACTACACCAAACGCAGTTTTTCAAAGACATACTGAGTTTCTCACCGATGGAAATGGAAGGAGCACAGCCCACAATATGGTTCAAATGGCTTATCCCCTATCTATTCGAAGCACCTTTGTGTGCAAGACCCACGCACGTTTCTAACGATGCCGGTGCAGCCTTTGTCTTCTACGGGAAGCAATAAAGAAAGAAATTCAGTAGCAAAGTGCTCCGCTGCTTCTGTAGTCTCAGCGTACAGTGTGCTTTCGTTTCAAGGAACAGATCTTAAGAGAATGCTGACCTAGCTTCAGCAGTAAATGCGTAAAGCAAATGCATAAGCATGTACTTAATTAAGCACGCTATTAACTGAGTCTTTGCCTGGGCTAGACTTTTCCATGTGCCAGCGCGCTGCCAGCGATCCAAAGGGCAAAGGATATAGATGAGGGTGGGGGGGACTGAAGGAGCAGCAAACCAGATGAATGTAGAAAGAAATGGTAATTTGCTCAGGAACTCTGCAGAAAACAAATCGCTTTCCACCGTGCTTTTCCTTTAACTTTGCCACCGCAGCACCGTGAACAAATACACGAGACTTGCCAGATGTAAATGAATGCAACACTCCTAGTGAAACTAAAAAGCGACTGGCCACAAACCAGCGCTGCCTGCTGAAACGTGAACCGCGCATTAGCTGAAGTGGCTGGTCCCTGGGTTATTCTCTGTTTATCTAGTTAAGTAGCAACCCGGTCTCCTGTGGAATGAGCAAATCGAGAAACGCAAGCCGAGAGTGAGTTACATTTTCCCAGAGAAACTGAAAGCTTTTTGATGGTTAAATACGGTGCTGCGCTGGAGTAGCACTCTATGAAATATTCAGTCAGGCTAAAAGCAGAGGAGTATACCAAAACCAACGCTTCTTCTCCCACATCCACACTTAAATAGAGCAATACCATTGTAATTATCTCGTGAAACATCCCTGAGTTACTGTATCTACAGAATTACTATTTTAAAATCACAGTCTGCTATTCTAGTCCTATCGAAAGACAAACATTTATTCTCCCTCACGTGGGTGGGGTTCCTCTAGCATCTCATTCCTTCCTCCCCTAGTCTCCATCCAAAGAAGCGCTCTTCAAAGGACAATACGTCCCAAGTGGGTAAGCGTATGCGTATTCTGAGTGTTTCTCAATACGGAATTTTGTGGAGCTGCCTAGTCACGTTGCTAATATCCCTATTTGTTTCCAACTGCTGAACAGTTTCAACTGGCAGCTAAAAGTGTACGGGGCAGTTTGCTAAAGCTACTTTCAAGGCAAGCAGTCGGGGCGGCTGCTCCTAAGAAACTGCTTCAGTGAAGAGGATATAAAGTGGTCTGTTAATGGAGGAGTCGTGCCATGAAGCAGCTCGAGAATGCTGGATATAAACCGGGGTAAACGCTGCGTGTTATTCACGGATGCGACCAGCGCCCAAGTCACAGCAAATTTCACTTAACGTGAGCCAGCGCCCCCAGAGCAGGGAACACCTCAGAGCACCTACACGCCGCCCCAGGCACATTTCTGGCACATAACCCAGTGGCAAAAATGTCTTCGAATGCACACTGGGAGAAGCAGCAGCTAACTACAGGTTAACACTGGATACGCTGATACCAATGGCTGAAGAAAAGATAAGACAACCTGCCTACCACTCCTCTGAATCTCCTACAACTCCATCCCTCGCAAAAAAACCCCCACACAACTGCTTCTGGAGGTCTCTAGAAAAGGTCTCCACCTCTAACACAGGTTACACGCCTACAGAATTAACAGTGGTTCGATATTTGTTAAATTATGTAGGCCATTTTGCTCCGGATTGTAGCCACGGCATGCAAGTGAGGACAAAAATAGAATGGCAAGAAAAACATTCCACGATAACAAATGCTTAAAAGAGGGATACTCTGACAACGGACTTGATCTTGCACATCGTTAATCATGCAAGCAGCCTTGGCTGGCAAGGGTCTGTGTGCATTTTCGGAGATATTTATATGAACGCAGATGAGCAAACGCAGATTATATTTGTATTTTACTAGCTTCTACAGAGCCAAATGCCACTTAAACGCATTATTCCCGTTTAAACCCATTACAGGTCTGAGCACAGACACCGAACGGCCTATGTCCGGAAACGGTTCAGCTCTGTTTTCTGCCATTTTTAAGTAAGTTCACCGTATGCTCATATTCCAATTTCTTGTCAGAACCACTGAGGGCTCCCCCAAAACTGCACAAAGCCTGTTCTGTGGGTAGAGCCTCCCGAGGCCACGTGGCTCAGCTTCGCTATAGAGCATTGCTAATAGTATAACGGCGTTCACCAGTGTCTTAAAATTGCGGAGTATTAGCAAGCACCTTTAAAAACACTTCACAGGGTGATTATTGTGACTGCAATTTCTTCTGACAGGACGAGTCAGCTATGCTATGTTGACAAAACACCATCTCGTTAATTCAGATGCCACGTGCTCTACGAAACATTTCTCTGACGTTAGAGAGTTATATGAATTGTTACTCTGCAAAAGAGAGAGAGAGAGAGGCGTACATTCAATGTACTGGTCTAAATCCTGAAATTCTGGTTTATTCTTCATTCAGTCCGAACTCTGGCCACATTCTATTAACTTTATATGGAATTTGGCTGAGCAACGAACTCGGGATTTGGCCGTTCTCTGAAATATGACATACGCTTGAAAGGTGGGTTTCACTTCATGCCAAATGCGGCTGAGGATCACATTCAAAACCTCTCAGTTTCTTAGAGTAACGGATTCAGAATTCGTTTATAGCTCATTATCAAGTACCCAGTCATGACATCCGCAATCAATCTTGGTAGTACCTTCACTGCGCAGTCCTGCCCACGCGAAGAACCCCTCGGACATCGGTGGAGCAGGTTGAATAGTAAGGTGCTACCTACTTTGATTGAGAACGGCATAACCGAGCCTATGGTATTCTGTATTTTGGATATCAGGCACAGATTTAGCGAAGGAACTGCCCACAGTAATACTGCCTTGTGTGATACGATGCACTGTGGTCACAAAGCGGCACAGCCCCGTCATAAAATAACGCTGCACCTGCCCTGAGACAGCTGATAGAAAAACATCACATGCACATACATGTCTTGTTGCTAAGTATTAGTTGTACTGATCTAACAAAACGTCTGGGATAATCTATTGACTTCTACACATCGATCTTGTCCCCGGATCGAAGTTCAGTTTGTCTGAAGTACAACTAGGCACAAAAATACAGTGCTTGTTATTATTAAAACAAATAGAAATCTTTATGGACATCAGAAATCTTTACGGACATTTTCAAAAGATATTTTAGCCATACAGCGCTAAACAGATCAGGTATGGCACAAGAGTCACCAAAACGCTTGAACGTGGTGTTGTTTTCTCTTGCATTTGTGACCCTGAGTCCCTGTAGTGAACCATACTGGCACTTTGATCTTCCCATTTTGCAGCGTTTACATTCTCTGTGTCTTGAATGGAAGGGGAGGTGGGTGAGAGCACATTGCACCGCATGGAGCATTTGCCAGCTGCATCATCCGAACAGTAACACAAGGGAGACGATAGATGGTTACGGATCATTGTTTGGCAAAGATACTACGATGACTTGATGAGATCTTTGCTAAGTTTCAGTTAAGAAATTAAGTAAGCGGAAACTGTATATGTTAAATAGAAAAAAAAGAGAGATCTTCTTCAATTGTTATATCTTTTGCCAGTAGATAGCTTCAGGGCTTATTAGAGGTGGAGCTTGGAATCTCTTCGCTCAGTTTTCGCGTTTCCAAGGCTCTTCTTCAACAACAGTGAAGTCTGCAGATTTGCCATTGGTTGCCAGTGTTACCTGCAAGTAATTATCATCAACAACGGACTTAAAGGCCAAGGCACTTTGACAAGAGAAGTCATGAGTTTTATATGGAAGTTCATCATATTTACAGGAATTACATACACCGTGCCTCACTATATACGGAAAAATGTATATATCGGGAATTCACCACACTCCCAAACAGTGCGACTCTTGTTCGTTTATTATACTGACTAGAAAACATTAGCAGTAGGAAAAAAGGTCCCTATTTTCTTAGCCTTTGCTGTAGGTTTTTTTTTTTTTAATAAATACTTCGAATTCTACTCTGTATATAACTTTTTTTTTCTTTTTAACGTAGAAAGTAGTATTTTTTCAGTGGGATTCCATAGCAAAGCAGGATAGCTGATGCAAGGACATGAAAAATACACAAGGCCAGAACAAAACTCGCCTACAATTACACCACCTTTAAAAAAAACGGAGGAAGAGAGACGCTTGGAAAGTAGTGTTCATCACACCGCTATTTCTAACAATGTAGTGAAAGATTTTTACTACAGTCAGACCAAAAATTCATAGTAGTGCTATGTTTGTCTCACACAACGTACAGTAAAGCATCACTCTTGCCTGTCGAGATACGCGATAAAATTACTAGGTTGTAAGTATGGTAGAAGAGCTGTTGTGATCTACCATCTCACTGTGAACACTGGCCAGTACATTGCATCCCAAAAATCACTATAAATAAGCCCATGCTTCAAGAAAGATAGCTCCAGTCAAATGACTTCAAAAAACTTTAAAAAGCTAAAATGTCAATTTAACTTTACAAAAGGGATCTAGATCTTTATATAGTTGCAAGAGAACCTTTCATTTAATTCTAGATGGATGGCTCACTCTTTCCTAACTTACCTTGGAAGTTAACATCCTCAGCTTCAAATGAAAACTTAAAGACAGAGCTGAAATTCCCCATGCTGGATAAACTGGATGCATGGAAGCATTGGGACATGGAAACATGACAAAATGCACTAATTTTTGAAACAAAGTCAAGCTTTTTCTTAGATAACTGAAAGGGGGAAACATGCACATACACGACTGAACAGCTTATTCAGAAACGAAAATCACACAGAGTCATGTGAAATATGGTAATAAAAAAATACAAAACCATCATGCAATAACATCCACTCTACCCCCATATAAAGGTAAACTACTTATTAAAAATATACATTGACCATGCAAAATGATAAACTACTAGCGTTATACATGAAATATATTACAGAAAGTAAATAGAAAGGACGTGCTAGTAGATTAGCTTTTCCAAACTCTGACCAGAGCCGCAGTGAGCTTTTGAACCCCCCCAGCGCATTTGACACGACGCAGAGATGTCTCTTCAGATTTAACAGCTGGCTGTTCGGAAGCCCCAAACCCTGCGCTCTGTTGCTTCTGCTACTCTAGCACTTGGGAGCCGTAGACCAGTTCCACACGATCCAAATGTCAGCATATATTCGTAGCTTATAAAGCAGACTGTAACATCACACCCTTCTGGCAGCTCGCAGACAGGCGCCCGGACAAGACGAGCGACGTGCTCGAAGTCAGTCATGGGCTCAATGCGGTAAACCCCGGGCCCTTTCGCGAGTGCAAAACGAGATCGCGAGTGGAGCAAACCTAAAATGATGAGAAAGGACAAACACTTCTAGCTCATAAATCACTAGCCCTAAATCTTAATCCAAGGGTGTGCTTAGGATGACACACCACACCATCAATCCATGTTCTTGAGGTAAGCTAATGCCTCCACTGAGGGAAACCATACCAGAAACTGAAGGAGAAAAGAAAAGTGCAGCAAGTATTGCATCAACGGGCTACTACTTCCTAGCTTGACTTGGATCTCTCTGCAAATCTGAGAAGGAGAAAAAAATTATCAGCATTCAGTTCCATGAACCTGATCCAGACGGATGTATGGTAGCTGAATTTGTCTTAAACCCACTGAAATTAGCGCAGTCTATTTCACTGGAAAAGTTTTCCAAAAGTTCCAAACGAAGTTAACCAAAAAGTGTGTGTGTGTGTGTGGTGGGGGTGTACACATGCTTATTTTTAATTAAAAAAACCCTTTTATCAAATAAGCACGTATTCTCTTTCAATTCTTTTTTTCTTTAATTTTTCTCATGGAAAAAGAGTGGGTCAGAAGAGAAAAGGGAGAGCCACATCAGAACAAAACGTTTGTTTTCATTTTTAAAAACTTTAAAAAAATTTTTTAAAAATTTTTCATTAAAAACTTGGAAGATTCAGGGAAAAGTTGAGGATAACATGAAAGCTTTTTCTTTCCTGAATTCAGTATTGCTTTTTCCCCTGGAAATTCAGGTTCGGCCTGACATTATCTAGAAGTAAGCGTTAGAAAAAAATATATTCTAAAGAGCATTTCCATCCAGGCTGGAGACACGTGAAAGTGATAGAATAGGACTTGTATTTCCAATACGTATGGTGATCTACTAATGGACTTGGTGTAGGCATTCACAGCCAGATACTGGCTCAGTTGTGGCAACTGGAAGATGCAAGAGAATCTGTTTGGATGAACGGCTAAGGTAGGCTCACTGGCGAATTCACCGCGTCAAAGACAGTGTACGGGATCACATCAGAGTATTAATAAATTAAAAAAAAAAAGACTATGAAATGAAAAGTTCAATCTTGTTTCACTGTCT
The DNA here is from genome assembly GCA_013398225.1 of Steatornis caripensis. Classification (NCBI taxonomy): domain Eukaryota; kingdom Metazoa; phylum Chordata; class Aves; order Caprimulgiformes; family Steatornithidae; genus Steatornis; species Steatornis caripensis. The sequence goes on along the minus strand of VZSC01006800.1, from coordinate 123,126 downwards.
TTCTCCGCCTTTCAAAAACCCCTTGATTTTAAACTGTGCCTTCCTACTGGCGAGTGCTTTACTCAGTGCTTTGCTCTTTTTTTTTTTTTTTCCAGTAAGTGCTTTAGTAAACTTTTCACCACTAACCTCCCCAACTGTTTTCCCGTTCAACTGGCGGGGTTCCTCAAGCTCACTTTGCTCTGATCAAGACATTATTATTACTATTAATAATCCATGTTAGTTACAGCAAAGATTAGAGAGAGCATACGATGTTTGTGTCTTCGTGACTCAGGAATGATGACAGAAGCAAAGCGCAAGCATGCTGTATGAGTACAGGAGCATTCTGATGCTAAAGTGCATTCCACATGTCCATCTCTGAACAGCATATCATGGAAGGCAGTCAGCAAATGACAACACCTGTATCTGAATTGCAGCTATCCTTCATTTGGGTTGGCATTTAAGTAAGTTCTCTGTTGCCACAGAAAATTAAGTAAATGTCCGCAGAAGGTGATGCCACATTCTCTGCGTCTTGGCATATTCCATAATACGCTGCATCTTGCCTTTTGATATGTAAACAGTGTACGTGATTTTTTCCCCTCAAATGACAACTTTTAAGAAGAGTGCAAAAAAAAAAAAAAGAATTTTTAAACTGCTCAAACTCATTCAAAATGTCTGGGGTTCACAGACCTTGTTGTCACATGGTTATTTGCAGAACGATTTGAAAAATAAATGCAGGTTAAAAAATAAGATAAAATAAAGCATGCAGTGCTATATACATGTCTCAATATCCATAAATGTGAAAGGTACCTTGCACTCATCTACTATGACTGAGTTGTGAGCTGCAAAAACACATTGGTTTGAGTTATTTTCCCTATGATTTTTCATGTCGTCATAGATTGACTGAGTCTTGATCATTTCAATGTCTTCGTGCCCTTTGTGATAGGAATCAATGGTGTCAAGTTCTGCCTTGGAAAGGTGGTAGACAATGCCAGCACCAAAAGAATCCCCCACTACATTGACTGACGTTCTCATCCGGTCCCTAGAAAAGAAGCAAAAGGCAGAGGGTGAGTGGCGTGAGAGGAAAAAAAGTAGGGCACGATAGCCCTGTTAATGTCACAGTTACTGCATTTACTTCAGAAAGTTTAAGGCGTCTTTAGAACAGAAAGATGCGAGCTTTCAAGTGAAATCGAAAAAGCTTGCTTTCCCAGGGGACGTGTTCAGACAGGGAGGATGTGCAAACTCCCATGCCCCAGCTGCTCGTACTCATGGACTTTGGCCAAGAACTCGCGGCTAGAGTCACAGCCAAGCTGTAGAGCTGTGCTTGTCTGACATCTCCCCAACACCTGCTTCTGGAGCTGAGGTTCCAACGTCAGCGTGCCAGGCGCATGTCATTGCCCTTTGTTTAATCTGAATTTATCAGAGCACTGAACTTAATGCAGCCAGAGAGAAGGATTTTGGATCTGATAAAGTGCCCTCATTTCCGGGACGGATTAACAAATGGCCTCTCCCTTTACTCTCAGTGAGCAAACTATGGGGAAAAAAATGCCTGAAATATCTTCATAAGGCTCAGGCCATTGAAGCTCCTCTCCTGGCACCATCTTTACAGATGGTCATCTGTTGGCATGGCAGCGCGCCCGCTCACGCTACTGTATGCCAGAGCGCGGCGTGCGAGCCAATGAAATACAGGTCACGGCCTACAGAACGATGAGCCTGACAGCGTTTCAGTAACGCGTGCCCCTCGTTGTAGGAGGACGCCAACAGAGGCTCGCGTGCTTCATTACGCTGAAAGGCGTTTGTTGGCGCTTCCAGGACAGGATGCCATTGAACAGACACGCAGCCTTGCTCCTGTCTTGTTTTCAGAGTGTGGCTCTATCAGTCACATGAATTGTGACTCATGACTGAACATCACTGGACAGTGAACTCACGATTGTGGATTTTCCCCGATTCCAAAATTCTGCCCCAAATCTGCCCAAATTCTGCAAAAATGGGAGATGGTCTTACGGAGCACCGCAGGACCATGGCCTCCTGCTATCTTTCCTAGTGCAAGTAGGCTGTGTAACACACGTTGAAATAATTTACAATCATCTGATTTGCCTCTTCACATCTGAACCAAACGTAAGACTCCTGAAAACCTTCTGAGGGTTGCAATTGAACGCTACTGCAGCAACTGAGTCTAGCTTCGTCGAATAGGTCAGCGAAGCGATTACACTGATTAATTCTCAGAGGTATATCCACGAAGACTCATTTACAAAAAACGGGCAGGTTGAAGAGTGTGGACGTTTGCCAAGTGACAGGAAAGCCAGTATGTAAGACCTCATTTCCCATGACAGCGATTAATTTGGAAATACCTTTTCTAGTATTTCTGGTATTAGATTTGTGTGACATCTCCTTTTCCTGTAGAACACTGAGAAAAAATACCGTAAATATATATATATATATAAAACCCCCGAACCGATAAGCATTCATTACGCATGCCTATTCATTGCCACACAAACTTTTGAGCTCTTTTTAACATCTTTGTTCTAAATATCTGTAAAACTCTCAATTTCCAGCTGTGGAATTCTATTCCCTTTCAAATTTCTTCTCTCCCTCTCCAACATTATCGTTCTTACATATTTAGAGTTTGTGGTGCAGTTAAATTTTCTTTTTTTGTCATCAAAAGAATACCCAGAAGGACAAAACCCTCCAATAATTCCCCCCAAACCAACCAAACCAACAACCCATAGGACAAAAACATCCTTCCAGGTTTGCTTCACACATATGAAATGCTTTATACAGTTCTCGTCCCGTGCCCGTGACGAGTGTTTTAAACCCGGTCAGAGTGGCGGAACAGGAAAATAGGACTTTATGAGTGCAACTTTTAATTAAGACCATCAAATGTACTAAATGCAGCAACACAGCTCTGCAAAAAGAACACCTGCTTAGCTTTTTTGGTACGAGTGGCATTAAATTTTGGATGGAGGGATAGTACAGGATACCAAAAAAAACCCAAGGTGGAGAGAATACATAAATATAATGGAGGGACAATTTCAGTTCTGAAAGGGTCATTTGAGGAGATGCTCCGGCCCATACGCATGTCCTAGTAGCCAAGAGATTCGGCGTTACAAACTGCACACTGTTGCAGAACTCGCTATACTACGTGAGCCAAAGTAAACAAGTAAGTTCCTCACAACAGAAAGGACAAAGTCTCGGCTGTCAGGAATCAACAGCAAAGTGCCACTGACCTCTTTTGGGCCAAAGAACACCCTAAGAAGAACAAAGACGCCTATACTTACTCTTTTGTTAAAAACAACCAACCGATTAATTCCAGCTATGCCGGAACGATGTAAACAAAATCAATACAGGAAAGTTGCAGTCTAGTAAATGACTTGCCCCAACACAGCTACTTCTGCGTTGTCCACAGCAGCTTCTGCGAGGAACAACGGGACCGAAAGTCAACGTTGTCTCTCACAAGCCAGCTCAACATCTGGTAAGAATGGGCTTTGGAATACCTGGGAAGTAACTGTTTGAATCCTGATAAGGGTTAATGCTTAATTTCCTCAAACTGGCATAAATCAGAAGAACTGGAAGCGTAACAATGTAGATGAAAGGAACAGAAAAGAGCAGAACTGAATCAAGGCCCCTTGTTGTTAATGTCATAGTACATACACAGCATGCTAGTATGCAAAAAAGCTACTCCTGTTCCCTGAAAGCTTGAAAACCTGGTCTATCGTCCTTACTAGATTTTAGAAAGGACATTAAAATCTTAGCACACTTGCTAAGCCAACGACCACGTGACATGTTTAAATTTCCAGAGCTCCTGTTTTCTATAGTTTACTTTGATTTACATAAGGCCCTGTTCGTAACATCCAGACATCGACTGGGTCTGAGTATTCTGAATTTAGATCTAAGCCAAGCAAGAGAGCCAGGACTCAAGCCATCTTTTTCTGAGTTACTCAATGAAGGTTTAAATTCCAGATGAGCCATCTGGCCCATTTTCTCTAATTCCTCTCTCTCCACTGCAAAACACCGCTGTATTTGAGGCCGTGCTATGATACTTGCTAAGCTGCTCAGGCTCACATCTGGAAAGTAGCCAGCTTCTGGCCAGAGCAAAAGAAGCTGGTTTTATTCCAGCTGTTGGCATATAATTACTGTCCTATTAAATGTCACTGCTGTGTTGTGCTTAGTTTTAAACTGAGAAACTATGAGAGCTGTGAAATCTTGGGAAACTTGCCTGGTGAAAGAGCTCACGCCGTGTCTGTATGTGTGGGAGGCGGAAAGGTTGAGCAACCCAAACTGTAGATATTGGAGAAGCTTGAGAAGAAATCGATAAAGAAACCTTTTGGCTCCAATGTGAAGGACGGCGTGTCAAGTTTAAGGACAATCAAAAGTCAGCTTTGCGTTACACCATGACCAAATTGTGCAAAACTGGTTTTGCTAAGACCAGAGTACTGTAAAATCAATTGATGTTCCGATGCTTTCTTTCACCAGAAATATTGAAAACCTCACAAAGCAGGGCATTTTTTAAAAGCTTTCATTATCTGGAATTGAAATGTTAGAAAAGAGCTATTCCAAACATGGCTACACGGCTGGTTGCAATTACACAGGGGCTCCAGGAAAGTGCCTGGAATTGGGTCTTAAATATTTTATTAGCTTTCTCTTCTGCAGTCTGTTAGAAGTACTGCGGTAAGGTTATTTGATGATCTAAAGAAATGGAAGAAGACAATGCTTGAAAGTAAAGAAAATCTCATCTTATGACCTTTTGTTTCAGATATCCTTTAGGTCTTGTTTGTGCACCCAAAAGTTTGCTCAAAAGTTGGCCTTTGTGCCTTTCCTTAATATCAGCAATGTCAGCAGCATCGTTTTCCGTATCTCATGAGATCATCATGGCTACCACAACACAACCACCGGAAGAGGGAAAATAAAGCTATTCGCTGTTGACATATGTTAATTAGCACAACACTTCCACCAACAAACTCTGTCCTAACTTCGCAGCACTAGGGGCATGACACAGAGCTTTTCATCTCCTTTTTAATCCCTCGTCCCTTTTCGCTCTACCTTTCAATCCTGAATCGCGCTGCGATTGCACCGCTGGTTGTTAGGCCGGAAGGATCCAAACCCAACCGTTTGTGCTGAAAGGTTCTTTTGCCCGGCGTTTATTTTGGAAAGATACCTCGAGATGTTTCTTTCAGAAGTACTATCCTTCCTATACTTACATTCATCACTGCTACAGCTCCACAGTAGAGATGTTTTTATTTCCTAAGCAGGGCTGGATGAGCCAGCAGCAACGATGCTGCTGAAGCCGAGCCTGAAACGCAGCACCCTACTAGTGGATCACAAGTGCCAGTAAACTTCAAGCTTTGAGTTTTGCTCGTGTGGGCAGAGTTCCTCAGTCCACAGGAATATTTTTAAATGACATTTCCCTAAAAAAACCAAACAAACCACAGGCTCCTTTTGCACATCCTCCTACCAGCTGCAGAAACCTAGCTATTTGCCTTACTTTGAGAGCCAGCAAAAACATGTATTTAAAAGGAGTACGCACCTCCCTCTCGCTCTCCTCCTCCCACCTGCAGATTCCTGTGCTACTTTCCCGTTTTCAACCATGACCTCCTAAATATAACAAACCCACAGAATATCGCATTTTCCCTACACCAGCTGTACTCTGACTGCTGAACTCTGCCTCGTTTCACTATTCTGAGTCATGATATCATGGTATTCAGTTATATATAAAGTATGTACTTCATCTTTTCCCCTTGCCTTCCCAAGCTGTAAATTCCTCTTTCATTCTTCCCCGAAGCAGAAATCGGAGCTGCGTGCTGTTCTTCACAACTCTTAGTGACGAGATAGGTAAGAACAGATAGAGTACAGCAGTAGATCCAAAATACATGTCAGAGGATTGACTGAGTTCTTCTCAGTAAGATTCCCAAGAAGCCAATTCTTCTCGATAAGCCAAAAGATAATGACAGAAAATTATTCTTCTATTTTATCTTTGTATTCTCAACCCTGCTATCCCTTCTTGCATAATTTTAGTAGTGTGTCTGGGACTGAAAGCTACCACAAGCGGGCAGCCGAGGCGGCTAGCGTAGGAGGAAACGCACAAATGGTATAGAGTGGTACTTACATCTCCCCTTCTGGGCACCACAGCTGGCACAACAGAAACACATGCCTTTACTACGTAAAAGACTATTAGGAGAGAGATGGCTGTTGACCAGAATATACCCTGCTGCACCAGTACACGACAATATAAAAGCCTCTAGAGCCCAGTACAACTTAGAGCTCTGCGCAGGTGACAGGAAGTTATCCACTCTGTCAAATGACATGAGACAGTCTTTCCAGCTTGAGGGATCTGTCAGTAAAATCAAACTAGGCAATGACCTTCTCTCTTTCAGTTTGCTTTCTTATTTGTCTTTGGTTTATAACCTGCTCTAGAATACTTTCTTTCTTGGAAGTATTTTACTTTCTTACGTACAAAAAGAAATGCACTTTCCCCACTACGAGCACAAATCATTTCATACTACAGATGCCCAAATCACCCTGTAACTTGCTGACAACATCCTGATGGAACACGCATTTTCAGCATTTGTCCTTAATTTTAGACCAGAACAAAAATATGAAAGCAACGATCAGAAAACTGCTCTTGAGCTATGCCTGTGATAGAGAGATAACATTAGGAAGAAGAAAATATATAAGCATGAGCCCAAGAGCCTTACAAGAAGATCCTCGCTCACAGAAAATGACTTCAGCAGCTCTATAACAATTTGTGCCAGCTGAGAAGCTGCTCTCAGTGTCTCCTACTTCATCGGACAGCCTAATTCCTCCTTTGCTGCGTCTGCAGGCGAGAATCTTACAGCTCTTTAAGATGAACAGCTGAAAAGCACTACAGACAAGGATCACTTCACTACTTTTTCTGCAGTGGAATCAGCACAACTTACAAAAGCCAGTCAACAGCAACAAGCAAACTGATGTCCTGGGTAGGGAGACCCACTGCAGTAAGGATCAGAAGCATAGTGACGAGTCCCGCGCTGGGAATACTGGCAGCTCCAACACTTGCAAGGGTGGCGGTCAAACTGCAAAAACAAGAATCAAATAGCAGGAAGAGTAACATACACGCTCATTGCATACTCGTGTGATCATTAGGAAGGCCTTATTCTTAATGAGTTCTTTCCAGAAAATTAACTGCTCTATGACAAATCATGGGGAAGGTCAGGCCGTAGTTTTCACGCGTGTGTTTCTCCAAAAATATTTATTAGGGAAGGTCGGCTCTATGGGGTTTGGTCTGACAGCTGTAAGAGAGGTTGTCTGAGAGTTTTAAGTTCTGTAAGTTGGTTATGACATTCAAATCTTTTGCCCGGTGTTGTTTCCCGAGCTCTGCCAACACATCCACGGTGTTGAATCCTGAGTTTTGATCATCCAGATGTGCTCAAGTTCCGTGGCTACAGGTTGAATTTCCAGGGTGGTTCGTTTCTGTTTATTTATGATACCTGAAGACTGAGTTGTGAGGTAAAGGCTGAGAGAAAGCGGTTACTATCAAGTACAGAGGAGTAAAAGGCTTGGTATCCAAAACTCCCGCAGTGCAAGCCAGTGGTGTACCAAGCCTAGATACAAATCACCCTAGGTGAAAAAGCAAATTTAGTCTGATTGTTTCATAAACCCAGACTTGTCTCTGTTTCTGTCTCTCTCGGTTTTTGATGAAGACCAGTGGAGTGAAGCCCTGTGCTCCAAACGTTTGCAAAAACACAACACAGACCGTAACAAATATCAACATCATAAGGCAATCCTGTGAGGAATGGAAAATAAATTGGCCAGAGAACAACTCAAGGGGAGAAAAACAGGGAAGAGAAGGAGAGGGAGGGGAAGGAAAAAGGAAAAAAGAAAAAGGAACAAGGAAAGAAAAAGTTATCTCTGTCTTTTCAAACACAGAGATGAGTAACATGGCTGTACTTCTGTGGGTGTACTCAACAAATCTGAAAGTGCTTCCAACACGGAAGTCGGGGAGAAAGGTCTCTGTGGGGGAAATCCTCAGCTGGTAGCCACAGAACTAACCTGTGAGGATGTCAGCATGATTTAGAGCCAGCACGTGGCCGGGTCTAACCAGACAATCCTGGTTGCCGTGTGTTTGCCAGGTGCCAGGGACAGAGTGGAACCTGGCCCACTGAACACCCAGGTAGGTCCAGCAGGTACGCGCGCAGGATGCTCCGCTCTGATGTCAGGCTCTGCGCGGGGTGCCAGCTTTCTCGGGCGCTTCCAGTCTGAACTGGTACGGGATTGCTTCCAAGCTCTGTGAGGAAATGCGCCCGCCAACCTTCCCACAGCAGCGCTTACAGGGCTGGAGGGGAATGAAGCTAGCACTGCTGAGGTCTAAACAGGGTCTGGTTTAGCTACCATTTCCAAGATCACCCTCTCCCAAAGATGACAGGAAATCAGAGGATCTACATGACCAGTATGAAGTCACTAGGGCTGGTCAAAGGCTAATGAAATCTTCGTGAGTTTACATCTGGGTCATATCACAAACTGGATTTGACCGATGAAATCTAATGACCTTTCATTCATTTGTATTGCTACCTTAAGAGATAGTTCTTTTCATATTGCTGTAGCATGACGAGGAGAACCAATGGTTTTCCTACAGACAGCCCAAAGTTGCTGCCTGCTTAGTAAATGCGAGACAAAGTTGGCTACGCCAGCCTTGAAATGGTGAGATAGGGAAGAGCTACTGGGTCAGTCCCTCAGAGAAGGAGAAGAGGAGCAGCTCGGGTTCAAGCCTACCAAACCTCTTGGACAACACTTGATTCCTGACTTGAGTTTCCACGGTGTTAATTTAGTTTACCACGTAGCATCTCCGAAATGACTGTTTTCAGTCTTGGCAACAAACACGCATCATGCAGGTCTAGCATCTGCCTTCACTAGAAGCAGCCCTGAACCTTTTAGAAACCTTGGCTTTACTAGTTCAGGGGTTGGGGCAGGAGGTAAAGAAATGGAAAATGTGGAATTCGTATAGCTGGGCAAGAAACGGAGAATGAGACATCCCTTTGCAGGAGTTTCTTTAGTGTTAAAAGGGTTTAATAAAAGAAAGGTGGGTGGGTGAAAACTACAGGAAGAAGGCAAACTTGGCAGCCTTCGTTTGTGGTTTCCATTTTAACTACTCAAAATGTTAGGTCCGGTGTCTTCATCAAGTTTTCCGCTGTAAAATAACTTTAGCTGCAGCAGTCATAACTTTGCCGTTGTTTTTTGTTAGTCACCCTACCTAATAGCTCTTAAAAACTCCATTGCAGTAAACAGTCTTCAATCACTCTTATCCATTTTTAACTGGTACTTTCCTTCGCCTTTCCAAATATTCAGCTTAGCCCTAGGTATGACAATTTGATAGGAAAAGACTAGAGGTAATACTTGCTGGGTTAGCGATAAAACGTCTGGGAGTATCCAGACCATGCTGCCAGGCAATCTCACCCTCGGGCTGGGCTATTCTCAGTCCACTTTGTTCACCAAAGTCACAGAAAAAGTACAGGCAAACATAAATACATGGCTACGTTTTTAGGTATATTTTTTTCTTCCAAAAGGTAATGCCCCATGTATCACTTGTAGCATCCCTCTATACTGAAAAAGGCATTGCATTGGACAGAGAATGCTGTATTCCACATCGTGTTGTCAACTGCAACTGTAAAACACCACCGGCACGCACTAAGGCTGCACCTGATAGAAAACGCAAGACACCAGAGAACTAGGACCTACGTACATGACATTCCTTTGCATATCGTTACTAGAAATCCACGGATTTCACAGCGATTCGCACAGCTCCTGAGAAGACATCCAACCCAAAGCTTCACATTTTACACCCTACGGAAACGAAGCCTACAAGTATTTCGAACTGACCTCACAGTAACTATCTGGCCTCCATCCAGCTCGATTCCATTCATCTGTGCTATGAAGATGGCAGCCACAGCTTCATAAAGGGCAGTTCCATCCATGTTAATAGTTGCTCCAACAGGAAGAACGAACCTTGTTACACGCTTATCAATGCCTAGATTTTCTTCAAGACACCGGAATGTGACAGGTAATGTTCCAGCACTGAAGGAGAGAAAGCGAAAAAGTAGAGAAGACATAAATGCAATGTAACACATATACACACAAGGGAGCAAAGCCAGAAATTCTGCTATCATTTTCTACTTCCACTTTCTGCTGTGATTCAAGCCTTTTATAGCCAATTTTTAAATTAAGCCTACATTTAGCTGGAGCTGGGACTGAGTCCAAGACCTGAACATGACTCGAAGCAGGGATGAGACCTTGAGAGAGCATAGATGAATTTTTCAGACTCATTTATGAATTGTTTCTTGCATTTTGTTCAAAAAGAAAAGCGCCACGTTTTCCGATGGACAGAACTATGAGCATAGAGACAAATCCCAAATTTCTTTGATTGTGAGTTTGCTCTGGATAGAGAAATCAGTGTTGCATTAAGGAATGGAAAAGCCAGGCAAAAACATACAACCCATGGTGTTCCCAGACACTGGAGGACAGGAAAGGATACGGAACACAGCTGGAGGACAGGAAAAGATGGCTGGAAGAGGGGAGCAGCTCCTTGCACAGATCCACAGCGCCTTGCCTTTGTGGGAATAGTTCAGGCCATCACATTCACTTGCTCAAAATAAAACACCTTCATCGAAAAATATTGCTGAAAACAGAACAGACCCTTTTCCGCTGCAGATGCAAGTATCTTCTACTTCTTCCTTTGCCTAGCCGGGCTGCCTGCCTCGGGCAAAGCACTTGCTGCAACAAGCACGAAACGCGGCCCAGGAACATGCTTTGGCTCCTTACTTTTCGTCGCTATCTCTGAGGTCAAGCCCACCACTAAATAAAGTCCGTTGTCTCCTGAGAAGCTGTTCTGAAAAGAAAGCCGACCTGGGGAAACTCCCTTTAACTGGTGTTGCATACAAAAGTAGCTGGAGCACATCTGTTGCGGTTTATTTACGTTTCTTCAGCTGAGCTGGCAGAATTTCCCAAAGGTCTTCAGTATTGTACCGCACTAATTCTGGTGTCATTGCCCCTACAAAATTACTAATTTGCTCATAGAATAGTAAAGGACCAGACTCACCACATTTTCTCAGATAAATACCTGCAGCACATTGTTGCTAGTGCCTTGCAGCTTCCGCGTCTTTCCAACTCACTCATTCATCCACTACCACAGAGATGCTACTGGGTACAAAAAATGTAATCTTTCCATTTTACAGATAATTAAATCACGGAAAAGGGAGATTAAGGAATGATTGAGATAGTTCATTATAAAAATGTAATGTCATAATAAAAATTCTACGTTATCTGGAACCAGCACATGACGCTGCCCTATCTCACGTGGGACCTATGGAAAACCAAACCCTTCTGGATTGGCAGATGCCCGAGTCACTTCCTAAACGAATCCTCTTGTCTCATATCTACGGAAACATGAATAAGAAGATACGAGCTTCTAGATCCCCACCTTGTGCTCAAATGACCGGACTGCTCTTTGTTTCACAGAGGTGATGTTTTTAACAGATGTTGATAAGCCAGATACACAGTAACCATCATTTGTGTTCTAGCACCTTTACAAATATATTTGTAATTATGATTTATTTGACTGTGTTTTTCATCAAATGTAATCAAATGCTTAAAGTTCTGTGGGTTTAGCCAGAGCAGAGAGAATTCGTACTTCCTAAAAACAACGTAGTAATATTCTCTCCTAAGTTACTCTAGCAGCTATATTTATAGCAGATAGCAGAAAATATCTAGTGAGTCATTAACCAATAGGTACTAGACAGTTTTCAAGTCAGTTCCAGGATCACTTTGCCTCCTACAGCAAAGACATCCCTACATCTTATTAAAAGAAAAATAGAGTAGAAAATGCAGTTCACTGACACACATTGAAACTCGGTCAGAAAAGGTTCTTTTTCTCCAGAAACACAGAATTCTTCAGAATTACCTTTACTGTTACAGATCAGACCATCAGCACAAGGCGTGTGCCAGCCATGGCCTACCATCGCTGCAATGAAGCCCGGTGGGCTCAGCAGGCAGGGACTATGCAAATATCTTCCCCTGTTTGGTTCTGCCACCATGAGCAAGGACAAGTGGGCAGGCCACGGAGATGAGGTTTCTTTATTAGAAGAGCGCAGTAAGTCGATGCCTTCCGTCGTTCCTCAGCCTGGCCAAAGAGTTTTAATAGGTCCCTGAGTAAGAAACACCTGCAACTTCCAGAGGTACCGTGTTAGACCGTACGATGGTGACTGGTGTCATGCGGTCACTTTTCTGTGGCGCTACGAACCGCTCCACTTCTGTTTAGCCAGTCTGAACAGCAGTCAGATGGTAAAGTTAATATCCAGTTAAATCCGTACGCTGGAATCATTTAGAATCCCCTACATTTTTCCACTTTGGGACTCCAGCAGAAAAACATTACTTCACACTACAAAAAAAAAAAAAGACCCCGCAAATGTTGTGTTTGGACTGTAAATTCTGTATTGAAAATCTAAGCGGAAAGTTGAACACTTCAATGGACAAAAAGCCTTAGGGAAACTGTGGTTTAGTGAAACTCCTGGCCAGACTCTATCTCCTCTAATACCGCGTTGTTTATCGCAGAGCCACAGAATTGCTGAGGTTGGAAGGTATGTCAGAAGGTCACCTATTCCAACCACAGGTTGCCCAGGATCATGCCCAGACAGGTTTTGTGTATCCCCGGGGATGGAGACTTCACAGCTCCTCTGGACAACCCGCGCCAGCATTCAACCACCATCGCAGTACAACACATTAAGAAGATTTTTCTTGCGTTCAGACGGCTTTTCTTGCATTTCAGTTTGCGCCCACTGCCTCTCGTCCTGTCACTGGGCACCACTGAGAAGTCTCGCTTCGTCTTCTCTACACTGTCCCACCAGGTATTTATGCACGTCGGTAAGGTCCCCCCAGAGCCTCTTGTTCACCAGGGGAGAAGTTGTCCAGCAGAGTGGTTTGGGTTGACCCAAAGAGGCAGACGAATTACAGTTCTTGCAAGCCATTCCTGAGATCAAGACTGCTCAGTTTTCTGACGGCCAGTGTTGAACTAGGCTTTTTTGGTTTCACCTTTTTAATTAAAATGGAAGGCTAAAGTTTCTTCAGAAATAAAATTTATTGAAGAAAACCACTTTAAAATATGGTATTTGACTGAAACGTATTTTCAACACGAGATCCACTGACTGCCCCAGCGTACAGCGTCAATTTATTACTGAGAGCTGAGCGGCCCACACACTTCGTTGAGTCTGCTCTGTGCGTTAGCAACAAGTCTAAAATGCTCAGCTCTTCAATGAAGTCTCCTTACTCTACCAAACTGGATGAAAGAATAAAATGACAGGGTTTTTTTCCATTTCTTTCTTGAAACCTAGCACTGTTTATTCCCCACCCCCCCACCCCTAATGCAACAACATTGGTCTTAACATGCTTTCAAAAGAAACAGGATTATCACTGTTTCCTAGTTGAGGAAACAAGTACAGAGGCAATACAATTTGCACAAGTCATTTGGCTAATGCCAGAAACTAAACCAAAAAGCGGGTCCCCCACCATTCTGCAGTTGGCTGTACAACCTCTCAAAAATATGCTGAAGGCGTGTGGTTATTTTTATTTATTTCAACATGGCTGGATTAAAAATAGCTTTTATTCAATGGTATAAAATGGTTTTGCAGTGAAGGTCAGAACAGCAGATGTATTGTCTCTAAATAGCAGCTAATAATCTGCTAAAAAATAAAGCAAGCCGTTGTTTCTCAAGCGTACCTGGAAGCTGTGCCTAGTGCTGTGATCCACGCCTGGAAAATCCCAGCAAGGAATGAAAACGGGCTTTTCCTTGTTATCACAAAGTAGAGCAGAGGCAGGAAGATCCCTCCATGGATGAGGAGACCCACAATCACGGTGATCATGTACATGCCAAGTTGTCTAGCAACTACTTCTAAGTCCTTGATTGCAATGATTTTTCCACAGATGAGGCAAGCAATGCCCAATGGGGAATACCTGGGGAAAGAGAAAAAGCACAGACAGAACTAGTCTTTGCAGCATAGTCATAAAAATTGGGCTCAACAGAGTACAGGCTGGAGAAAGAGTACGGGGTTCTCGGGCTCAACACGGAGATGCAGAGCAGGAATTGATGGAAATTCAGTGCACAGCTTTCACATCTTTTCGAAAAATAACGGCCGTCTCCAGCAAATCCCCCATCTACTTCATTTTATTCCATCCCATCAAATGGAATATGCATTTCCTGAATAGTCTTTGATCCTGGAATAACATCGTACAAGAATACTGTAACGTTACACAAGCTTGGATCATTATGAAGAGTAGTGGAGCATTTGTCCTTAATACACAACTTTTTCAACCCACTCCTTACCTGGTTTCAAGGAGCTGCACTATTTGCTTCAGTTAAACTGTTTGTTGAAATGAATTGCTTCTATCTTGAAGGCTGCAAATATTTCCGTTATGTTCTTTCAATAAATCGGACAAATGTTTTTTAGTTCCTGGATTCTTCATTAATTCGGTGCTTTTCTGTCTTAGGGTAGGGTCTTTGTCACCTCGGTCATGTGATTCCCCGATGGCATAAATGGAACTTTTAAATAACGGTAGCGCAGTTTGGTAATAAAAAAATTTGAAATGAATGGATACTTTTTTATAAAAATGTAATAATCAGCCCTACTGAAAAATGCCTGAAAGTGCTTGGATAGAAGACACCGTTTATACCTGCACTGGTAAAGGTTAGTATGTTATACAATTCTAAGTGACATTCACTTTCTCTATCTGTTTTGTTAAACTCAAGACAGGAGGAAGTAATGTGTGTAACGTGCAGAGAAACATTAAACAAAACGCCTCTCTGAAAATAAACTGTAATGTGTATTTTCAAAAGCGACGAGTGATTTGGACGTTTGATTAAATACAATAAATACAAAGGAAAGTGACTTGTAGCGCTTCATGTTTTCTGTAAGAAACATCTCGTGGTCTCTCAAGCAATGTGCCCAAAACCTGGAAAGTCCTCAGTCATTTGAAATTCAAGGTCAGCTGTTATACCAGTTATCATAAAACGCCATGTTTCAACGAACTTAATAAAGTGTATTTCTTACAAAGGGTTAAATGGTGTCAGAGCCAGATGTCTGATTTGGTTTATGTTTGTATAGCAATGCCATGCTCCTTGGAGTCTGGAGTTGCCACAGAAGTTACAGCTTTCTGTGCAGAGAAATCATAAACCAAACAAAATGTAACTCTGCATAGAGAAGGGCACTTGTCTTTATAAACACACATTAAAAAAATCCTGCTTCTGGCCACAACAATTCTTTAAAAATTCTAGACGGAGATTAACACGTGGAATTCCCAACATCGATCTCCTTTCTTACAACAACAGAAATAAGAAGCGCATCAGTAAAAATAAACATTTGCAGTGGATTTCTTGAAACTTGAATTATTTCCTGCCGTTGGGACACTGACTACTAGAGAAAATTCATACTGTAGGCAGGGTATTATGTCTTGGGTGTACCAAGTGGTGCTAAGCGAAGTAAGAGTAACTGCTAGCTCTTGTAATGCCATGAGAGTAGAGCCACCACCTCTCTATAGAGTCAAGAGCGGCAGGTTGCAATAACTATTGAAAGCAGTAACGCTTTGTGAACAAAAACAACTGTATGCAGCAAGATCGTCTACGGAAAAGCAGAAGCACAGCAGGAATGCAAAGTCACCGCTTCAAGTTCTTTCTTCTGTTCTACACGTTTCCACATCACTGGTGCTATCTGCATCGCTCTTGCCCAACAGTCTCCCTTTGAAACACTGGTGATGCTGAAGACTCGCGCGACCTTCTCCCTTTTCTACAACCTGTGTCCACCTAGACCCTCAGAGAAGAGGCACGCCAGAGCCTTGAAACTCAGGAAATCACTTCCAGGGACAGCGGGGAATCACAGGGAGCAATGAGTCAGGATACGTGTGTTGTATCGGAGCGGCTGTTTCTGCTCTCAAAGGCCTAGGAGATACGAAGTGCAGCAGTACGATGCCAAATGTAGCAACGCGGTTTTATGTTCTGAAAAACTGGTTTTGTGTGATAAGGCCACGCTTGGCGCTGCGTACAAATAGCTCTGGGGAAGCCCTCGGAAGAAACGTCTCGAAACAAAAGAGAGAATCCCCTTCCAGAAATGTAAACAAGGGCTCAGTCTTAATTGGGCGAAGTCACTCCCTTGAAGGCAAGCCAGGCCCCATTATTATGAATGGTATACTTCAAAACCAGGATGGATATCTTCCAGCGACCCCACCGCAGCGAGGTCGTAAGACACAGATTCTGAGAAACTATGGGTGAAGGGACTACTCATCACTGAAAACCACTGGAATTTTATTTGGTGGTAAAGTATTTTCACTACAGAAGACAATGAATAAAGTGTCTCTCCAGGCTTCTTTGTAATTACACCTCCTAGTTAATACCCTGGGATTATGCTAACCTCCCAAGAAGATTTGGATGTTCTTATGCGGGGCGTTCTTGCTTGCTTAGGTGCCCTTCTATGTAACGAACTTCTATAATCAACGTGGTATTTGAAGGCCTTTGCTGGTCTCTACCTGCGTGTCTTGGATTTCAGTAAACAAAGAACAGAATACCTTCAGAAATATTTCACATTGGGTCCTAAATAATCCTCACCGAGTAGAAATAATGCTGCTGTGGTTCTAGCACAACTGTTGAGGTTTTCAAAAAACGAACTATTTAATTACATTGTTTGCTAACAAACTCTGGTCGCTACATGCTGTATTAGGGTTTTATGAGGTTTTTCCAAATCTTTTTTTTTGTTCCAGAAGTTGTAACTTCAAACTTACTTACCACATGATCATAGTTACTAACTTCATTACAATCTCATTCAGGATGTTGAAGAAATCCACCATCATCTTGGCCTGTTCTCCCATTTTCCCCAAAGCAATGCCAAAAGCAATAAAGAATCCTATCAAACCTATTGGGAAAAAATTGCAAGACAAAAAAAAGCAAGTAAAACCACGTTTTTTTAGGAAATTTTTGCACCTAGTCCTTTACGACCTGCTAATCCCGTTTTCAGAACTACAGTGTGTTACACATCCCTTGGGACTTTTTAATATGGACTCACTCTCAACTTTCATGATCATATTCACCGCATCTTTTATTCTTATCTTATATTTTTATTTATATTATTATTTATTTATATGATTATTTATTATTTATATATTATATTATACTATTACAATGTTATTATATTGTGTTATTTATATATTATTTATTCTTTTATTCTTATATTTTGCTAAATTCCGATTTCACAGCCCAACTGTGTTTTCTTTTTTTTCTCCTGAATTCATCCGATCATCAAAAAAATACCTGTGCCATAATCTTCTCGGTGCCATGCAACTGTTCGAAGCCTCATAGCCCTGGCAAACGGGACAGGCAACACAGTGCCGTATCATATCTCTGCTTTGTCGCTAAAACAGTCACTAGAGACCGAGAGTGTTTTTCTCAAGCTTTACAAAAGCCCCTTGACAGATTCAACCTACAGATTAGTCAGTCCCGGAGCACTGGGAAAGGCAAAAACAGCCCCAGAACGTAACTATCACGGGTCAGGAGATTCCAGTTAAATGAAGGAGGTGGGGTGGGAGGAGAAGGCGGGTATTGCACTTTAAGCTAAATCACGGAACGCCCATTAAATAGATTAACCTCACGGAAATCGGCTATCAGTGGATGACGCAATCACGGAATTCAACAGCATTTGGCTCCTAAACTTAAATGCTAAAAGGTGTGAAACTCTGGAGTATTGGACTATCGGTGTGAAAAAACCAGCTGAGCGCATCTGCCATGTACCACTTTGGAGCTGTGTCTCCAACGCTAACCTTTACCACCCAGCAATTCTCAGTGTCCACAGTGGGATTATGAACTGATACCGATAGATGGTCTGAATCTTCAGCCACCCTTTGGGGCTAAACTTTTAGTCACGATATGAGTTCAGTATTTAACAAATGTGTGAACTCAGCTGGGAAATTCCTAAGGAAAAACCCATCGGGACCCAAAAGCGTTCGAGAGAAGGGAGTTTCAGCTACCCGTACTCTGGGAAAAGTCAGGCTGTCCCATATCCTCACACCGGGTTTTGCAACCAGACTTTTTTTTTTTTGTTTAAATCCAGTCTCCTGGATATAAAGTCATTCTTTAGCAGCAAGCTATCTTTGTTGAGTTACTTGAATAGGGAAGTGAAGTGTATCTTTGTGTGCTGCAGAGCATAGAGCAATGATGAAAAGCTTTTCAGTCAAAGACCGAGTAACTTCCTGGAACTCAGACTTTGCATCAGAAAATGTTAGTAGGTGGTTTTGTTCATTAATTCCAAACGAGCTGCTACATTAGTCATAAGAGTCAAGTTGGTTCATATTTGCAGGAATTTGTCTGGCTCGTACAGTTTATGCAAGCTCGATGGCAATTCCCCACCATTTTCATTTCTTCATTCAAAACCAAACCAAAAAAACTCTGCAACGTTTGAGAGTCACTGGTCAAACTACTACAGCAAATCCCCCACCTAAACCATTTATTTCCTTTCGTACGAATCGTATTCAGCCTTTTAGTCCTTTTCTTACGACAGCCTGCACAAAACAAGTCCAGCGCTAAACGTAATGCATCTCGCACATTAGAAATATTGTTTTAATTCATAACCAGAGCTCCAGGAGAGGAAATAAGCAGGTGAGGGTAACAGCACGAGCTGCTGCCTCACGCAGGGCACAAAACGCCAATTTGCAGCTGTGAAAGCAAGCGGCTCCTCTGCCTACAGATTTTGAACAGAGCAAGGAGCTACGGAGGCAGAAAACAGCGGCTCCTGGCTCTCGTAGAACAGGCTGCTTTGTAGAGAAACAAATCATCGCTGATCAGCTTACTGATGCTGTCTCCCCCGCGTCTAAGCAAAGCAGCCACCGCCAACCTACCCAGCAGCAGCTGGAGAAGCTCTGCAGGCACGGCAGGAGCAGCTCATCAGCTGTAAGGAGCCCGCAAGGGGCCGTCTGCCCCCAAAAAGTGATGGTCTAGTGGTGGGATAAAGCAGCGGTTTAGGTACTGCCACATACCGTCCCACTTTGAGGACACCACCTCTGAACACAGGCGCCAGCCCCAGCCCTGAGGACACGGTGCCCCAGAGGACCGCGTATCTTCAAGCGTAGGCATGCCAATGAGGCGACAAATTGAGGGCTACTCCGTGACTGACTTCACCCATGTCCAGAAAGCAGGGAGGTGAAGGAGAACCGCTCTCTGGGCTGACAAAATGGTGAGTCTAGGCACAGAGGAGAAAACAGAAGTGGCGTGGCAGCTCTTTGTTCGCCCGCGTGCCCACCCTGGTCTGAGCAGGTGCTTCAGGAAGGGGTGGGAGATAGGCAAAGCCGCCGTACCACCCCCACTTGTTGGCTTGTCCAGACAGGATGGCATGACAGCAGTTGCTCATAATTTGCAGCTGGTAAAGGTCAGCAGCCAAGATGAAAGAAGGAGGGAGCTGACTCAGAGATGTGTCAAGCCTCTCTGGGATTTTTTTTGGGGTGGTGCGGTGTGAGCTCTCACTTCAGGCTCTGCCTCAAGCCAAATTCTACTTCAGCACGCCCGAGACACCTCTTGGAAGCAAACGAGCTCAAATTCATCAGGGTGAAGCACTGGCTCTTGAAGCGCTCCCCCATACTGTTTTGCCAATATGTATTAGTATTAAGCCTACTTTTAGGAGTAAATGGTATTCTGGGGAGATCCTACATGCTTCCCCACTGCACTCCAACTAATGCCTGCAAAGGTGCCAATCCAGAATAATTCACTTGGTTGTTTCTGTGATACAGTCATGTTTCTAGTAAAACCATTAGATTTTCATCTCAGAGCTCAATGGGCAGCCAGCAGGTGGTAACATTTGATGATTATTTGGGGATACCGCACTTCCACTGAAGAGCAGATCAGACAACACGAGCTACCCAGCCACAGCCAAAAGCTGTGTCATACATATGGTTACGTATTTGACAGGCAAAAAGTTCTCCTACCCAGGACATTCATGCCATCCTTAAATTCAAGTCCCTTCTTAATGACCATCTGGGCCTCTGGCGGTGCTTCGCGCACTGTCTCATTCATCACAGCGAAAGCCGAGTCAGTGACATTAGGTGGTTCTTCTATGGGTGGTGGCACCAGCACTTTCTTGGTGACGGTTTGGATCTGAAGGCAATAAAAAGGGAGGATGAGACTGGAAACAGACTGAATGTAATCCATATGGGAGATCAGAAAATAATAATAAAAAGAGTCTTCACTTGAAATTCCAGGGAACCATATTTTTAAAGGATTAGACACGCATTCCACAACCTCTTACCCCTCTTCCAAAAATAAGTTTGTTTTTCAACAGTTCCAAGTGCCACAAAGTCCTGGGAGTCTTCGTCATGACTTTAGTGTGAAAAGTATGCCAAATACTCGTCCCTTAGCACTGCGACGTACCATTTTACAGACAGTTAGCCCCTTTGTCCAGACGGTCTACAAATGGTGCCTCACAGATTGTACGTTACACGTTGATACCATCTATCCAGCCCCTCGAAGATCAGCCCCGGCAGTGGGTAAGGCTTGCTATTCAGGATAGACTGCCCAGCTCAAGTTACAGTTTGTTTGATGGTTAACTTGAATAAAAAACTTAGGACATTTCCAACACTTCACTTGGTGACCGCGAGAGCTCAGAATGGAATCCATACAGTCCTCTGAGCTCTCTAATTAAAATATCGCGAGTGACAGAGAACGGAAAAATCATCAAAGCTGCCAGATACCTATTAAATCACATCTGACCACCTCGAAAAAGAAGACATCAGCATCTGAATGGATCTGGACCCCTCCTGGCACATGAAAAGGCAGGGTCAAGAGAAAGCTGGGAAGGAATGGTAGGTGCAGAAATGGGCTTGAGTTTCGTCTAGGAAAAAAAGGGAGTAGGGCGGTGGAAAAAGAGAGATCTGTGACTTGCTGCTTTTGGAAGGGACGTTTTCCTCCCACTTCACGCCTTTAGCCTTTCCTGCCTCTTCATAGCTCCGGGATAGGGAAAACGGTTAGGAAGCTATGACCAGTTTTGCCGTGGTTTCCCATCTGCTCCCTACTTTCCTTGTTCCTAGAAATACGTTTGAGCAATGCATCAGGAACGGTGCACTACCCTTCCAAAGAACATTTGCATCTCTTTCCTGTTGAGACAGACATTGTAGTACTACGGATGATGATCCAGATTCGATCCGTGTATTTTAAAACCATACCTTATGTCTCTCCTTTCAAAACCTGCTGCCTAAATCTAGAGAGGGGGTTGAAGACAGAAACCCTACATAGCTTTGTATGAGACGTTCTTCAGCTGTCCTGAAACGACCCAACATTCCTGCACATTCACCTTTTTTTCAGAGTTCATTTTTATCCGAGGGATGTTGTCAACACAGTATTTTTTATGTGAGGTACCCAGAACGTAAGAACAGAGTCACAGAAATTAAACTTAAAACATTAGAGTCTACACACAAATTCCGCTACAGTCACTTAAACCAAAGGTCCTCAGCCCTTCTTTGCACAAGGCCACGGTCACTGAAAGTGCTGAGCCTAATGTCAAGTTTAGATCCTGACAATACGATTGAGGCCAGAAAACCATTGATATATCACAGTCATATTTACGGACAATAGTCCCATTCTCTTTCATGGCACATAAGATCTTAAGTTTCTGCTGGAATAGGAGTTGTCATTATAAATGAAGACTTTCTTGTGGACCATACAAAAATTAAACAGATATTGAAATCCCACCATGGTTCAGGGTTCCGTTGGCAAATGAACCGTCTCAAAATTGCAAGTGAATCCCTTCATCGGTTTCTGCCTGGTCGCAAGGGAAGTTGTGCAAAACTCCTCCACAGACCACAGCTACACAGCGCTATCGCTGTGCACCCTTCAAAACCATTCTTCGCAGGATCTCTGCAAAAAATTGCTTCCTCCTAAGGTGACCGGGAAACACTGAACGCTCAGGCAGAGAGTCTGTATAAATGTAGGAAGAGAAAATATACGCTGACACCATTAAAAGCAGTTAATTTTCCTCCTAAATAGAGAGAGAGACGAGTGAAGCCTAACTCCTCACTGAGGAGGCAAGGGCTAACAGAAGGCACAAGTTTCACCTGGAAAGGAGCGTGACCTACTTGAAAATCGTGGCTTTCACTGGCAATTACTTGGGAATCGGATAAAATTAAGCACTGGAAAGCAAAAAGCTCAGTAGCTGTTTTGACTAAGTTTATAAAACAATCAATGCAATTGGTGATCCATAACTAGTGAAGCGACCTGAATGCTGGTATTACATACACTGAAAAAGCAATATTAAGCTTCCAAGAAAACTATCTGACACGAGTAGCTTAATTCTTCCTTCTCTCACTTTTTGTCCCTTTGTCGAGATATTTGACCACTTTCAACTGACCAGAATTTTAATTCTCCTCTCTTCCACAGTTCAAGCAAGGGAAAGGAAGAAAAAAAAACCCCTAAGCTCTCTGCTCTCCTCTCACTCAGTTTTGCAAAAATACATTTCACATTGCACGTGATGTTTAGCCACCCACAGCCTGACCATGTGACTGACGTTCCCATGATGATTTGGAAATATTGAGAATGTTCTCTCTTTAAACCCCGAAGGACTACGTGTTTTTATGTCCAAGTCCATGGAAGAAGTGAAGCAACCCAAGCCCTTTTGGCAGCTTAGGCTGCCCTCCATTCTTCCCCCTCCCGTGGTCCCTTCTCCCTTCCCCCTCTTCTCTTCACTTTATTCTCTGGCCATAACCACACCTCCATCTATCGTGCCATTTCACACAGGAACACCTAAGAACAGGTTTGGCAACAAACCCCGTTCCATCCAAAAAAATAGAAGGTCTGCAATATTGCCAAACAATTTAGTTGTAGGAAAAAGCAGCTTACACACAAGAAAGATGCTTAAGCAGAAATTAGGAAGCATGCGTTTTTCATTTATGTTACCCCTCGAAGTGAAGCTGTTTTGATTGAGAATTGGTGAAAAGCTTTTAGACAAAATTATCTACCTACACAGCAAGCAACCCACTGTGCGAGCATCCTTCTCCCCCCGCATGCTTCAAACCTGGCCTGATGGAGCCACCTGTAGGCAGCTCATCCTCTTGCCTGTATTAGCCCCACCTAGCCTGGACTCTAATGCAGCAATAGAACTTAGGAGAGCTTCAGTTTTGGGGTACATTTCCACTAGCACCCAGCTGGAATGAAGATCATCCATGTATTACAAATCGGGCATTGCAGAACCATCAGCTCTGCAACGAACAACCAAGATGAGATTCAACCTGGGTGGGAGTTCCCACGATTCATCAGCTGTTCAGCCCCGAGCCAGCGTTCGTGACCATATACGTTGCATAAAAAGCGAGGCAAAAAACTAAGTTTACTTCATAACGAACAAAAAATCATCTTCTTTAAAAAAATCTATGCTCTTAAATAATAACAACATGAAGCAAAGCAGCTATAGATAATGTTCTTTCATTTTACTGCTCAGGATTTAAGGCCTGTGTTTCTCTTTACATCATCGTTTCTGTACTTCACAGAAACAACGACATTAACTCTACAGACATTCCCGGTGAGTGAAATACGTAAACAATATTGCCAAGGAGCAGAAGGATTTACCTGCTGAAAGCATGCTTGGACTAGATTTTCAGGGAACAGGTTTCGGATCAGATCCAAGAAAGCATCCAGACTAGACACTTCGTCATTCTTCTTCCCTTGACCAAGCTGTTTCTTGAGTTTCGGATTCCCTGGATGGATGGCTAAAACCAAAATCACACCGAGCACGGCAGCAATAATAGTGGTGGACATGTAGTAGACCATGGCTCTTGTGCCCAGTCGGCCACTTGCTTTAGCATCTAAACCAGAGAGTCCTGAAGAAACGAACAAATACATTGAGTCTCAATAGCCAATTCAATAATAATCGAACAAAATCTTTTATAATTTGTGGAGTTTAATGACTGCCTACAGGTGTGTAGTTTTCTCCTTGTGAAATTCTTACCACTAAAAAGATTACTGAAGCTTCTCCCTCCAGTCCTTACGTGAACAATGTCTGCTGCTACTCATTTGAGGAGAGCCATTTAAGATTCAATCTAATCACAGAGCAGACACTGAAAAATAGAGAAGATACCATACCATCTTTTGTCCTTGATTGCTGCAAACTGGTCACGATGTGGCTGACACCGCAGCCTGAAGGCGGCTAGGGCTCGCTAGTGTCATGCCATCTTATTTGCAAGGTTCAATCCAGGAAATAAGTGAAACGGCATGCTAAGAAATTGCCGATGCTCAAGAAGGCAGTACGTGTGCGTGTGGTAGAAAATAAATTCACCGAAGCATCTACGTACTAAAGCCAACGACATTAATCAGAAATTAACACCGAAAGACACGCTGCAACTGCAAACCCCCTGACAGAATCACGCTATTATTCTTCCTCATCACAAAAAGCAAACCAGGTGGTACCTGTAGCAAGCATCTTGAAGCATTTGCGGCTAATAGATCTTACCTGTGATTAAACTGGAGATAATTAAAGGGAGGATCAGCATTTTTAACATCCTCATAAGTATATCTCCTGGGAAGGCTATTAACATGACGATGTCAGGGTCCATAGGTGTTGCTAGACGAAGAAGACCCCCACAGAGTGCACCCAGGATGACACCTGGAAGAAGAATAAAAGAGAGCAGCTAGGTAACGTAAATGTACCTGAATGAGCATGGATTACCCCCAAGAACAGCCTAGAAGAAATACGGTTACAACAAGGCAGCTGATTTTTGGTGCAGAGACAGATTTTTAGAAGGCTTAACCTTTGGATTAATACAAGGCTGTAACACGCTTACCACGTATCTCATGATTAAAGAGAAGTGGTCCTCATGTAGATACTTCCGCCAGCTGAGCTTACGCCTAACGTGCTATTCTGCTTCCGCAAACAGAAATTTCCCGCAAACCGCAATGTTATTGAGGTTTACTAACACTGTGATGGCCTTGCAATACGCTGAGGGATAGTAAAACATAATTCATATCGTCATTCTACAGCTGGCAAAATGGAGGCACCAAGAGGCGAACTGATTTATGTAGGGCCATAAAGAACTGACAGAAGAGCCAGAGTTAGGACCCAGCTCTTCGGAGTACAACATCTAGCTCTCGACATAAAAACGGTATCGCTTGAAAACAAGGTCAGCGTGAGCAGCTGTTTTACAGCCTAAGAAAAGGTCTGCAGGAAAGCTGGAACAGTCTTGTGGGGAAAACAAATTCAGGTTTTGTTTGTGGGGTTTTGAAAGGGAGTGCCTGATCGGGAATAGTGCGCCTATCATTGAAGAAAACGTGATTCTTAGTACTCATTCATTAATCCCTCCCTTTGACGGTCTGCATCCTTCTCTTCTCTTCGTGCTAATGTTCTCAAATTAAAAAGAACTCCTTCATCGCTTATGTAGATTTGTACAGCGACAACACCTAAACCCCCCTCTCAGCACTGAGGCTGTTAAAGCATAGTCTAGGGGAAAAAAGGCCGCGTTTGCTTTCCTAACGCGGCCCTCGTGAACGGCTATTTTATGTTTACACACAGGATGCCTTTGTTTTCCTGATCCCGAGCCCAAGTCTCAAGTGTAATAAAACTTGACAGCGAAGCCCGAGTTGTAATTTGCAGCAGCTATGACTCCGAAGCATCAGTTTGATACAACGGAAAATACACGTGTACTTAGAACTTCTTCTGGAACCGCATCAGGCACCTTCTAAAGACGATTCAAAGCAAATACCGTCTTAATGCTTCAGCAGTACGGGTTTTGAGGGCTGAAAACCATGGATGTGAAATTTGCAGCTCAAGGCCAGCTGCAGCTGGTCTTTCACACAACAACAAAATAGAGTACGTCTATGAATTTGCTGCATTTGGCTGTTAGGCTTCCAGTGAAAAAGAAACCGGCAAAGAGCCAGTGAACCACAATAAAATGTCAAACTGTTCCATATTTGGAAGCCGCTAAAGCCAGAGGCAATATTCAGGATGAGATCATGGCGCGCTGGCTTACAGCTACAGAGAGGGAGACAAACGTTAAAAGCAGCGGAGCGTGGACTGAGAGATAAAAGATGAAGAGAAAGGACACTTTGAAGAGTTTTTGTCTGTTTTCAAATAACTGAGAGTAAAAAAAAGGTGTAGGGCGTTTAGTTCTACTGAATGACATCGCTCTGAGTGGCCTTGGGACTCAGATCGCACTCCGTTCAAAACCAGCTATCGAACGTTATCTATCTCAGTGGCGGGGGATTTGCTCCGCGAAAATGCCTGTGGGCGTCCTATTTACTCTCCGGCCGTTCAGCTGGAACAGCTGATGACCACAGACAGGGTCTGCGGTACTACATGATCAAACACAGACACACACAGAACGTCCACACCAGCAGATGTAGCTTACCCAACACAGTAAGAGTCAGGAGCAGATTCCTTTGGAGCGACTGGCAGAACTGCACACATATGTTCCTGGATCTGTGCTTCACTGGACTTAAATGACTTTCATGCATCCGCACTTCTACTTGCTTAGGCATATTGTTGGCACTAGAATAAAAAATGAAGATCAAGTAAAAGTTACGGCACAGGATGCCAAAAGTGAGAGGAAAGTCTGGATTACTTCCAGCACATATAACTGGGGAATCTGACGCATATTCCACCGCTCCCCACGTTGCACAAACACTGTGTATTTACTGCTCTGAAGAAGCCTCTGAAACGGCAATGGTTTGTCCTTCTAAAGGCGTAGCCTTTAAGGTACTTTTTACAGTTCTCTCTCGAACGGTGGAGATGTAAACAGAATTAATTCACTGGACGCATCATCCCAGCTCTTTCACGGACTACACTATTGGTCCTGAGCTGGAAAATTCCGTTTCCCCAAAGATCGTGGCTGTCTACTTCACTAAGAGAGGTGGCTGAAGAACAAAGCTCCTATTAGCAGGAAAATGTAGATTTTAATATCTCATATAATTCCAATTCAGCAAAAGACTTTAAAAATTAGGATTTATTTGCAAATTAAAGCATTCCAGAATATTTTGCTTAATCTTCCCAAAACGTTTCATTTCAACATTACTATTTTATTGTAACACAATCAGAATGCTGACGCCAAAAGAATCTTTTGCAACTTGATTCTAATGAGACTTGAACAACTGCCACTGAAAATTAGCCAGAAAACGACGCGTTCCCCAAGAAAACCTTTGGTTTCATTGAATTGGCAGTGTTTAGAAGAAAAAGTTTTTTGACTAACTCTGGTTTCTATTTCAGTAAATGACATGCACATGAGTGCAGGACTTCGAAAGCCGTGCCTCTAACTTTCTCAATGCCTAAGAAATCATTAGCAATAGACTCCCTTTTTACATACAAAATACTAAAATGTACTTGAAAAAAATACTAAAAGTACTACTACAGATAAAACATACAGCTTCCCTAAAAGTATAAGGCTGTCTACTTAAGTATGAGCCACGGGTAAAGAACAAATTTTTTGTTATCAAGAAAATACGTATTTTGAGATCTGGTCTTATGCCAGATTAGGGCAAGGTTTTAGAAAAAGGAAATCAAATCTTCCTCTACAACAGCAGACTGAGGGCTACAGACCTAAAACAGGTCTGAAAAGATACACAAAGTTTTGATGCTCTCAAGTAGCAAACCATTTCCAGGGAATCAAAACAGGTTTTGGTTATACATAGCATCATTTGTTGTCTCCCTAAAGTTTCTCAACAGAAAGTTACGATTATACCTGGAATAAGAATCCCGTTATTTTGATGCAAATAGCTCCACGATTTTCCCTTTCAAAGTGAAACCACGTTTCTTTCCAATACATTTGGTTGTTAAAAAAGTAGCGCCAGCAGAAAATGCATTAGAGGATACTCTGGGATTTGGGGCGGTTTTTTGCGGGGGGAACCCTCCAAGTGTTTTAAATTTTATTTTGTACCTTTTTCGTATTTTACAACGGTGGTTGCAATGAAATGTACTGCTGACGGTGGAACAACAAACAAGAATACCAGTGCACGTTCTGAGGCATGCCTACTTCTTGAAGACTTACGAACGCAAGTATCAGAGACAGATAAGGACTAGCCAGGGGATAACGTGCCTAGCAGTTATTTGAGGAATTACGAAGAAGATGAGACAGTGTCTGCAGTTTTCATGGACATGGGCCACAAAGCCATGAAATCACCGGTGGAAGCGTGCCACAAAATCAACGATCTTGGGATCCAAACCTTGCAACTGGGGATTACCTCTAGTTTCACTTGCGCTCCGAACACGAATGCGTAACTTGTTTACACCTATTGTTCACTACAGGTTGATTATATATTCCTCTGAGACTTTGAAATGTGGACAGCTGAAAGTAATTCAAAAGAAAACCTTAGAGGCTCTTCCATTAGCAAATAATTAGGCAGAACTGGAATGGATCAGTAAACAGAAGCACTTGATGATGTTACACGTCTTTCTAGGATTTTGCTTTGAGCTAGGTTTAGTCTGGTTTCCTGGATCCTTTCCCACTTGATGCCATGCCTATAGCTTCATACCATCCAAAAGAAAGCCGCCTCACAAACATCTGCTTCCTCAGCTGCCGGCCTTTTTTCTACTTCACAGACAACGGAAGCTTATCATTCCCCTGACACCACTGCTGAAGTAAGCCCTCCTGTGCGGAGGCGGGCCTCTGGTCCTGCTCTTGTATTTAAGCCTGATTTCTACTCCCATCCATTTCTACACGACAACATGGCGTTTGCTGGCCATACCCCCGTTCCACTCGAAGTCTGGCCGGCATACTAACAAAGGCTCGTGCAGGGACGGTATGGTGGACCTACTCCCGCAGCTGCAGCGACTACTGCAGGATCGTACCCCAAGTGAATCGAAGGCGGTCCTGCTTGAGGTGGTCAAACAGCACAGGGATTTCACGTGATAGCAACCCTCTTCACAAGGTCAGGCCTTTAAAAGGTAGATAGCCAAGCACGCCCTGAGAAGAGAAGGAAATGAGGATACAAAGCTCTTCAAGGACATCACTAAATTTCCAGGAATTTAACACTGTATTGCGTGCTACCCTCGAGTGCAAAATATGTGTTTCACACTCTCCAGGTACTCGAGGCTGTAACCGAACGTTTAGCATGGACTGGAATTCGGACTGGTATGGGGTTTTTTAAAGAGCAAGACCCAATACCAAAATATGCTAACCAAGCAGATCTGTTACAAAAAGGGTTGACAGACTAATATCATCACATGAAAAACGGTACCACAAAGGATAATAAAGCGAGCCTTTGCACTGTTAGCTCTGCTCTTACCAATGAGATTTTTACCACCAGACCAGAGGCAAAGAGTTGTTCCAGGCTTTTGAGCATGCGCGGGGGGCACAGGGGAAACAATAATGAAATAAAACCCTTCTGCGGAGGGTAAGAGAAGCTTCTTGTGTAGCACGTGACAAAATCAATACTTTGCACCAGGAACTGTCTATCCAGTTACTAGAAGATGATCTGTTTGAACTCTGAATCGTGGAAATGAACTCGGGCCTTACGGACTGAGCCGTCCTCCTTATGCTCTTTTTGTGCCTCTGTTTGCGTCTCGTAAACGATACTTAGCTCCAGGGGAACGCAGAACTTTCTGCACCTGAATCCTGCCGTCACATAAAGACATAACTGCAAGAAGATCCTACTGAAGTCAGTGGAAGATGCGCAGATGTAAGTTAGGGCAGAATCTGGGCCCTTATGGACTGGGCTGCCCTGGATCCGTCCTGCTCCTCCGCTGCCTGTCACTGACAGTAGTGAATGCTCACATGCACGGCTTTCTCCATACCACGAAGGCCACAGTGCCACATTAAAGCATGCAGGGAAGGGGCTTGAATATGTATCAGGCTTTCCTGTGCTTCAGATTTCCTGCCGAAGGAAAAAAATAATGCGTGACAGAGTGGAGCTTGACTGCAGCACTGGGACTCAAATGCAAAGCCAGAAGCGCACCAACAACGTGAGCCCCTCCTACGCAACCGAACACCGCTAATATCATCTCTATGTTAACGGTACCTCTGTACATAGGTAAGCACCACAAACTACTGCAGAATGCATTTTAGCAGCTGTGATCTTCCAAACATGCACACAATTACCTTGGTTAAATAAATCGTCGTTCCGCTGTGCTGAGCTTCTATGGCTATTCAAATGAAGCATTCCGAATGCTCGTCTGAAACCCATCAGACCAAAACCTCTTCTAGTCTAACTTCACTGAGGCCAGAACATGATACTATAAATTAATTCTGCTCATTATTTTCATACGTCACAGTGACGAGCAGCCAAACAGCTAAGCTCCAAAATAGGCCTAGAGAGAACTGTAGGAACCGAGACCTTCCAAGAAGATAATGTTCTCTGCTGACCACAGGTGCCTGAAAACATTGACAGGGCTTATAAAAAAAGGAACCAAATATTGGAAAATTTGTAGTTACAAGAAACAGCACATACCAAGAGCTAGACATGCGCGGCGGCTTTTGAATGATCATGATCTCCTGTGCAGCCAAGGTCACCCACCCTTCTCCCTTTTGAGGCAGCACTTGAACCTAGGAAAGGAGAGGAACTCCTTTGAGCCCAGGAGATTTGATTTTTGTTCACCTTAGGAAAGCACAGAAGCGTCTCACAGTGAACACGATCTGTATTTTCACCGACTTCAAATACGCTCTACCGTGCCGAGGCGATACGTAAGTGCGCTAACAGAAATTAGTATCGGAATTAAACTGCCATTTTGCTGCCTTTTAAGCAAAACACCAATCTCTTGCCAGAATAATCAAGAAGTTAGCTACTCGCTCTTTCCACTGTCCCTCATCCCCACAGCATGCACGAGGCAGAAGAAATAAAAAATCTGTCCATAAGTACTTTGGTTTAGACTACCTAAATATTTACAGTTAGTTTTGCACGCGAGGCACGCAGTGCTACACGAGATAATCTATTTATCTGCGATTTTTAAACCGTAGTCGGTTTCTCTTGCTGGTTGCTACACGTAATGGTGTCAAAACACAGGAAAACTATTTATTAAAACGCCAAGGTCCCTGGGATTTTTTTGTTCCTATTTCCTCCACGCAGTTTTCTTAGGTTTTATTTCACCTCCCCCTGGGTAACTCTGCTGTTCTATTTCTTTTCAACCGCTTCTTTATTTCTCGTATTCCCACTGAAGTTTCCAGGCCTAAAAGTCTGGAAAAACTGTTTGCTTCGTTTGCCTTGGTTACCAAATAGAACCCCTTTCCTCATAAAAGTTAAGGGTTAACAATTTACACAGTGCCTGAGCGACAATGCCCTTTTATTTTCAGTCAGTTACGGGGAAAGAACTCTGCGTCTCCCAAATACTGACCCGGCTCGGCATAAACCTAGAGTAGAAATCAGAAGGAAAATAATAATCTTTCATCTAAACGAAAAACGTAGGCAAAGATTGTTCAAAGGCCAGTGAAAACAGATGCTTTGGACGGGGTAAATCGGCAGAGATCACGTTTAACCTGTGTAAGGTGTTCCAGCGGTGTCAATCAAGCAGGTAACTCTCAGTACAAAAGGCTGCTCGCTTTAGCACTGCCTGGAGATCAGTTGGGTGTTTAGTGCTGGGGGGTGGTGGGCTGTTTCGAGGAGAGGTTCTCGGTAGCGTTGCAAATGGCTATTTCGGAGTAGGACAACAGAAGGAGGGTTATCGTATTTTTGGGACCTGGCGAAACAGCTCTTGGAGGTTTATTAAGGGTTATTTAGAGTCAAGGTTTCAGCAAAATATTTAGGGAACTAGTGTTTTCTTCCTGGAATACCATGCATAAAGCACCAGGTTATGCTTTGTAGCAATTACTTCAATCTAGGTAGCAAGAGTTTTTCTGGAGAAAACAACCTTGCACACGCTGGCTTAAGTTTCGGTTCAGGGTCTAAGAACGTCTCTTGAGCTAAATGTTTGCCATCAAACCAAACACCGCTCTCTTCCGAAGCAATGAGTAAACAGCTGGCATAAATGTCAGTGCTTGCTCTGCTGTTCCTAGGAGGACTGGCCTTCTAAAGGGGAAAATAAAAAGGGAGGGGTAGGAAGTTAAACTGGCCTTCTGGACCTCAGAATAAAAAGTGAACAAGCTTCAAATGTCTTCTTGCCAACCACCGACCACTCAGACAGATGGTTCGAACATAATCACAGCTGAAAAGGCATGGCAAGAAACGGCATCATGAAGTTTGGTGCACAGTAATCTCGGTGAATCCTCGCTGAGGGAGCTTGTCCTAGCAATCAGTGGAATTGCACGGGAGTAAATGAGAGCGTAATCCGCCCTGAAGGATATTTGTTAGCAGCGAGGCTTGGATCAGGGTTGCACCTCTTCACCTTTCCCTGGAGAGACAGCGTAACACCGATGACTCAGGATCACGTGCTGTGTTCATGACAGCAAGAGGGAGTACGGATCTGCTCCATCCCCCACGATCAGCTTACTCCTGTCCCATACGCAGGAAGAAGTCCGCTCTGGTTGCCAGATAAAATATGACCAGGACAACGTATGGAATATTACGAGGACGAGAGGGATTTCACTAGCTGCACGTCAGGAGTCCGGACTGTGTGCCGCAACTCTCGTGAAATGAAGGCTCGAGCATCAGCTTACCAAGAAACTTCTAGTTTGAGTTGAAATAGAGGTCTCCGCTGCTTAAATTAATTCTATCAAGACAACAGCTGCTGAGCTGCTTTTGGGAGACAGTCTGGGACTATACTGTCGCACTGTGCCATGGCACGTGCTGCAGCGGGGGGGTTTATTTTCTTGTATCAGATCTATTTTTTCAAACCACAGTGGAGCTGCTAAAGCTCATCATACACAGCCACAATATGACAGGCCACGGCCNAGTCTGGGACTATACTGTCGCACTGTGCCATGGCACGTGCTGCAGCGGGGGGGTTTATTTTCTTGTATCAGATCTATTTTTTCAAACCACAGTGGAGCTGCTAAAGCTCATCATACACAGCCACAATACGACAGGCCACGGCCATGCAGCGGAAACCGCTAAAATACTTTTATGGTGCCGAGTATACACTAGCTTTGGCATCGCTCCTGCTATGTGACGTCCAGTTGTTAAATGTTGTATTTTGCATCGGGAAAAGATTCTGATCGGGTCTCAGCCTCTTCACAAACATGCAAAAAAAACCCCGTAAAAACAAACACACAAAATTACTGCAAACAAGAGCAACATAAGCTTTCGTCTGCGTTAACAAGGGGTTTATTTTAAGCCTCTTGCTGCCACTAAGCCCTTCTCTTGAATTTTAACTGCATTACGTAGGGTTTTTTTCTTGCTATTTGTAAGACCTTAATGAATTCTGAGTGGAGATTTAGCCATTTACCATGGAGCCTGGTTTGGCCTAGGGACGAGTATTACAAGCAACACCCTGAAGCATGACTTGCCTTTTTGCAGTGGGAGAAGAACCTTTCTCCCTGGATCATCTCACGACCAGGTTGTTTACTCGGAGTTAGCACTTAGTATACATTCTGTGAGTTTAACATAATCATATGAGCGAGTCTAATCATAATCATGTCAGGACAACCAGGTGATCAGGCCCAGTCAGCACGGGTTTATGAAAGGCAGGTCCTGCTTGGCTGACCCGATCTCCTTCTATGACAAGGTGACTCGCTTAGTGGATGAGGGGGAGGCTGTGGATGTTGCCTACTTAGACTTTAGCAAAGCCTTTGACAGCGTTTCCCGCAGCATTCTCCTGGAGAAAGTGGCTGCTCACGGCTTGGACTGGCGTTCTCTTTGCAGGGGAAAAAACTGGCTGGATGGCCGGGTGAATGGACTTAAATCCAGCCGGTGGCCGGTCACAAGTGGTGTTCCCCAGGGCTCAGTACTGGGGCCAGCTCTCTTCAATATCTTTATCAATGATCTGGATGAGGAGATCGAGTGCACCCTCAGCAAGTTTGCAGACGGCACCGAGTTGGGCGGGAGCGTTGATCTGCTGGAGGGCAGGAAGGCTCTGCAGAGGGATCTGGGCAGGCTGGATCGATGGGCTGAGGCCAATGGTATGAGGTTCAACAAGTGCTGGTTCCTGCACCTGGGTCACAACAACCCCACGCAATGCTACAGGTTTGGGAAGAGCGGCCGGGAAGCTGCCCAGTGGGAAAGGACCTGCGGGTGTTGGTCGACAGCCGGCTGAATATGAGCCGGCAGAGTGCCCAGGTGGCCAAGACGGTCAACAGCATCCTGGCTTGCATCAGAAATGGTGTGGCCAGCAGGACTAAGGAAGGGATCGTCCCCCTGTACTCAGCACCGGTGAGGCCGCACCTCAAATACCAGACAGGTATTTTGGGCCCCTCACTACAAGAAAGGTGCTGAAGCGCGACCAAAGAGGAGCAGCAAAGCTGGTGAAGGGTCTGGAGCACAAGTCCTACGAGGAGCGGCTGAGGGAGCTGGGGCTGTTGAGCCTGGAGAAAAGGAGGCTGAGGGCAGACCTCGTCGCTCTCTACAAATGCCTCAAAGGAGGGTGTAG